>JXTC01000003.1:3370548-3456596 GCA_002914845.1 Trema orientale
TAGAAACCCAATCTCTTAGCAAATTTGCAAACAAAAGACTTTTTGCTTGTTTGTTTGTTCTGTTTTTTATTTGGTTTTACTGTTTAATGCAGCTTTTATTGTTCTTTTCTAAATTCCTAGCTAGACCTAGAAAATATGATTAATGAGGACTAATGTGTTCCTTCTTTAGTGGAAATCTTATACACCAAGTTATGTACACTTTTGTTTCCAAACCACTTAAAGATGGATGGTATGCACCTGTCCTGTGCGCTAACTTTGTCTTAATGAGTGAAGAAAATGGTTTTTGCCCTACAACATGCATTCCAACATCCAGACTCCTGTCCATTGCAGGCTTAGTGGAAATGCATCAAATTCCATTATATTCTAAATCTTCTAGCGATACACTTGCTCCATGTATTCTTGTAGCTTTTCTTCCTTTATTTAACCAAATCTATGTCATTTGTCTTGCTGTTTTCCCCCTTCTAATTATTAGTTATATTTTGTTACCTGTGCTCTTTATATTCTAACAGTTTGTATATTTGTTTTAGTTGCAAGAGTTAAAGGCTAATCCTCACAGAACTGCCAAGGGTACAGTCATTGAGGCAGGTCTTGATAAATCGAAAGGACCGCTAGCTACGCTTATTGTGCAAAATGGAACCCTTAAAAAGGGGGACATAGTGGTTTGTGGAGAAGCCTTCGGAAAGGTTTGTATGTAGGAAATTTCAAATACTCAACAGTCAGCACTTATTTTATTTTATTTATTTATTTTTTGTCGTTTAGTCTTTTTAAAACATTTGGTGAGTAATGTGGCCTACATGATCACTGTTGAACAGATGGGCTTTGTACTTATGTACTTTGTACTATTACTAATTGAAGGACTATTTGTAATGCCCATGGTCAGGTGCGAGCTCTATTTGATGATGATGGAAAGCGTGTTGATGAAGCTGGACCCTCCATACCTGTTCAGGTTTCGTAGATTATTTCTTTTCCTAGATTCATATTATCTTTCAACTTCATTTTGAAGCAGTGAGTTATCATGGAAAATTCTTGGCATAAGATTTTGTTGATATGAAGTAAATTTCAGTCATTTTAATGATCTGGGACTAAGAAGTATAATACTTGGAGTTCCAAATCTAACAGTGGGGAAGAAAGGGAAAAGAAAAAAAAGTAGTTCCTGGTCGTGTTCTTCCATATGCTTTAGCAGTTGAAGAGGAAATGCATTAATACTTTTATTTATTTATTTTTTTTATAAATATAAAATATGAACGTACTTATATACATAAGGCTTTCTTTGGTTTAGTATGCTGGTTTTTCCCATACTATGTGAGAGAAAATGAAGATGATTTAGAAGTAAAGTGGTTTGCACTAATCAGTGCTATTTGATAAGTTTGTTTAGTGTTATTGTTAAAAGTAAATTATTAAGAATTTTCATAACTTAGTACATTACGATATGTGTGTAGCAGAAGCCAATCTATTCTATCTTGAAGTTGCTTCATGCACTTTACAAAATTTTAAATAATTATGTTTTCTTTTGTCATATTTTCCACTCTTTGTTGTGACTTAATCAACGTTATCTTAAAAATTATCTGTGTGTTGCAGGTGATTGGGTTGAATAACGTCCCAATTTCTGGTGATGAATTTGAGGTTGTTGGATCCTTAGATATTGCGCGAGAAAGGGCAGAGTCTCGTGCTGAGTCATTGCGGCAGCAGCGAATATCAGCTAAGGCCGGGGATGGGAAAGTAACTCTTTCTTCTTTAGCTTCTGCAGTTGCAGCAGGAAGGCTGTCTGGAGTAGATTTGCACCAGCTAAACATTGTCATGAAGGTTGATGTTCAGGTATGTGCATCCTCATTGTCTAAGGACACCTACAAGGTTATCTCCTTGATCTGGGGAACTTTGACTTTGAGTTATACATTACAGTCTACAACTTGAGTTTTCAATACTATCTGAGCGAATGACTTGATATAATCATTAAGATACTGTCACTAAAATAAAGCATTGTTTTTAAGATTTTAATGGTTTTAAATATTTGGAGAGAAGCATCAGTTTGGAGATAAAGAGTTTTCAAAATTTCTCGCATTATATTAAAATCTGATGATCCCTATGAATGATTGCTCTGATTTGCCTATAAAATCATATAGGCTGAGATACTTCCCCACAACTACTTTCGTGGTAACTTATAGTTTAAAGTCCTCGTGTTGCACGAGTTGATGGTTATTATAATTTATACCAACTAGAATATGGATCGACTACAGTTTAAAATACAGCTGCAACTTTAGACCCAGAGAAATATATGCTTTCACGGCTGTTCTCTATGTATGGTTTGGTATTCAGAGAAAAATATAAATAGCTTTGGGTTTCAGGGTAACTATGTCATAAGAGGTAGCCTAATTTGAGATTAGAAAGAGATTAGTAAAAGAAGAAACTTAAGGCGCGTTTAGTATAGGATTCAAATCCTATTCTACACATCCGGAATATTTATCCTATCAACTTTCTATATGAAAATTGTTTCCGGATTTGTAGAATATGATTCGAATTTATACCAAACGTACCAGTGTTTTTCAGATAATTGATAACTTTATGGTAGGAAATGATGCTCTCTGTATCTGTTCATCTCATGTGATGGGCAGTGATTAGTAGTCTGTAAATTAAAGTACCATTAACTTATGCTGGCGTTCTTTATCCTATCCATCAGCCACTAATTCTGTGGAGTCTGGGCAGTACCACCGATCCATGAAATCACTTTATTTTATGACGTTTGGGGTGATTTCTTTCAGTTCATACTACCGTCTTAAATATGCTGAATTATTGTTGCTATCTTAACTTCTTGGATACTGTACAGGTCCTAACACAGAAACCATTAACTTTTTGGAAATTCTTGTGATGTAATCGAGGTTCATTTTTGAATATAAAATTCAGTGCTTTTGGTGAAATAAGTTGAATAAAAAACATTGTCTAAACTGTTCCAAGTTGTACTTCTGAAAAAAATTGAATTTATTGGCGGAAGCATCACCTTTTGTTTTATGGAAGTAATCATTTAGACGTAGTCAAAGTGCCTGCACATGTACTTTTAGGTACTTTTTATACTAGAAACTCCACAACGGTGGTGATACAAATTACAGTGTTTTTTTTTTTTTTTTTTTTAATCTTTTGTTACATCTTTGGGTGCAAGCAATTAAATTTTATTCTTTGATCGCGAATAGGGATCTATTGAGGCTGTGAAACAAGCCCTACAGACTCTACCGCAAGATAGTGTCACCTTGAAGTTTCTCTTAGAAGCAACGGGTGATGTAAGCACTAGCGATGTTGATCTTGCAGTTGCTAGCAAAGCCATTATCTTGGGATTTAATGTCAAGGCACCAGGTTCAGTGAAAAGCTTGGCAGAAAACAAAGGTGTTGAGATTCGTCTATATAGAGTTATCTATGAACTTATTGATGATGTGCGAAACGCAATGGAAGGACTCCTGGAGCCCGTCGAGGTTAGTTAAGTTATGGAATCATATGTTATTTTTTGTTTCATTTTGTAGAGGAGCTTGTTGATAAGATGACAGGTACTTGGTTTGTCTCCATCCACTATACGTGGTATTTTATGTCTAGGTACTATACTTGCATATGTATCTAACCTTTCAAACTTTCCCAAAAAAAATTCTCTTGTTTTCTTTTATTCTCTTTTCTTGGAACCTCTTGTCTCTTCCATTTAGTGCAACTAATATGAATTCTGTTCTTTTGAGTTAATCATCATGTTGGACATTTATTGTATTGCAATCTACTTTATTCCTATCTATTTAAGAAGCTTAATCTGATGTTTTTTTTTTTTTTTTTTTTTTCCAAATAATTCTTTCCTCTACTTTTTAGTTCTATATGAGGCTTATCTTTATGCTACTCCCTTGGCACTTGTCTCCTATCACTGCCTTATCCTCATTATTTCTAATCATTGTAGAAAATTATTTCCCTATCTAATGCATTTATTGATCTTCGGAAATAGCATGCTTTTTCATGTCGGTCATATCTTTCACACATTCTATTCCCATATATGGATATAAAGTGAATCAACATATGACTTTGTTTAAACATTCATTTTTCTGACCACTTGGAACAAATTAGATTATTGCTGGATCATATGGCTTCAAGGCCTTTAATTTTAGCAACTCATACTGCTTCACTTTGATTTTTCTCAAGTTTGTATGATACTTACGGTTCAGAGTTGTGCTTCTCTGTTCATAGGAACAAGTACCAATTGGCTCAGCTGAAGTCCGGGCTGTATTCAGCAGTGGCAGTGGTCGAGTTGCTGGATGCATGGTAACGGATGGAAAAATTATCACGGGCTGTGGCGTCCGTGTCCTCCGAAAGGGCAAGGTGGTTCATGTCGGCGTTCTTGACTCTTTGAGGCGAGTTAAGGAGATTGTGAAAGAGGTATGTCAACAAATTAGTCCCTTTTTGGTTTGTAATCTAGGAATAAATCGCAAGTACTTCTACATCTAAACTTTTTAATTTCTTATGCATTTACTTGTTTGTATTCCACAAGTTGCAATGTCCTCTTGCTTCATATCCTTGGAAGCTTTTTCTGTTCGGGATACTCGTTGTCTTTTTCCTTTTCGTCTTCCTCTAAGGCATTCACCAAAGTTTTTACAGCGACCCCACATTTTGGTTTCATTAAAAATTGTTTGTGGGACAGGTGAATACTGGACTCGAGTGTGGAATTGGGGTGGAAGACTTCAATGATTGGGAGGAAGGAGATACTGTTGAAGCCTTCAACACAGTTGAAAAGAGGCGTACGCTTGAAGAGGCATCAGCTTCAATTGCAGAAGCGTTGGAAGGGGTCAAATTGTAGAAGGCATGCAGTTCTAAATTTGGCTGTGTCTTCTTTTCTGAAAGGAATATCAATTTTTTTGACTATCGTCGACAGACGTAGCAGCGCTCTCCGATCAATGATCAAACGCTGCTTTGCAGCTATCCGTCGGCAGCTCCCACCATGCGCAGTTTATTTGGAGTGCGGGGGTGCTTATAAAGGCTCTTGCTTGGCATGAAATTACTGTTGTTATATGCTATACACTGTATATAATTATGAATCTTGTAATTTCAGCTTCTTTTGTAAAAAGAACATTCATTGAATTACAGTTTCAATGCGAGGATCATTTGTCTTAAAGCCAAAAAAAAGAAAAAAAAAAGAAAGAAAAGAAAATAGGAGAAGAAAAAGTGAGGATCATTTACCATATGATATGATACAAAGTTACTGAATTTTTCAATGAAAATAGCTAGATTCCTCACCCCGCTCTTGAGCTCCAATCCAAACATTTGGTTAGACTTTTGTTTATTTATTTATTATTTTCTTGCTCTTGGACGATTGCAAAAGCCGTTATGGACAGATTATTTAAGGCTAACGGAATCTTTTGTCTTCCATCTGTTGCAAATTGCAACAACTTAAGGGACTTCGTACGATTTTGGTTTAAAATAGTTTAGATTTATTAATTGAAAGGGTTAATCACGTAAAAATACCTTGAGTTTTAACTTCTTAGTAAAAAAAAATTCTGATTTTTGAATATTTGCAAAATAATAATCTAATTTTTGAAATTCTGCAAATTAATACCCTCACTTTTGAATTCTGCAAATTAATGCTCTGACATTTATAATTTCTACAAATTAATACCCTTAGCTTTTGTTTTCTTTGTATATTTATACTATGAACAAATTAAAAGATGCGAACATCTCTCATTAACTTATTAAAAATATTTAGATATTAGTATATTATCAGAAATTATTTTATAACTACTTTTTTTGGTTAATTGCTAAAAAAACACAATTTTTTTTTTACCTGTCATGTTTCTTTCTTTTTTTTTTTTTTTTTTTTTTTTTACAATTAACTACTTTTACCTCTCGTTCTAATTTTTTATTTTTCTTTTTTAAATGAAAAGTGAAATAAGCTAACTACAAATATTTTTTCAGAAATTTTATTATTGTTTAATAAGTTTTAATTAAGTTGATGATGGCTACTACCATCTTTTTATTGTTAAATCAACTAACTAGACATTAAGGTTATAAATTTATATGAATTTCAAATGTTAGGATATTAATTTGCAAGAAT
This sequence comes from Trema orientale, assembly GCA_002914845.1. NCBI lineage: Eukaryota > Viridiplantae > Streptophyta > Magnoliopsida > Rosales > Cannabaceae > Trema > Trema orientale. The sequence goes on from JXTC01000003.1 coordinate 3,376,610, forward strand.
TTTAATTGTCAGAATATTAATTTGTAAAATCCAAAAGTGAAGGTATTATTTTGCAGAAATTCAAAAATCAGGGTATTATATTACAGAAATTGAAAAGTGAAGGTATTATTTTACAGATATTCAAAAGTCAGGGTTTTTTTTTACAGAAAAGTTAAAACTCAGGGTATTTTAATGTTATTATCCCTAGTTGAAATCAAGTTAGTCCTTAAAATTTTGATCAGTGGGTTGAACGTTGCTAAATTTTAAATTTAAATGAGGAGTGAACTGCAAAAATGAGGAGTAAATTGTAAAAAAATACCCTAAAGTTTGAGTGTTTTGCAATTTAAATTATGAATTTGGACTCAGCAAAATAATATCCTGAAATTAAGAATTTCTGAAAATTAATACGCTGTACTGACTTTTTGACCAATTTTAGTTATGAAAAAACAATGATATCTTCCATTGAAACTACATTAGTCCTTATTATTCTCCTTAATTTTGAGGATATTATTGTCTTTTACCAGTTAAAGTTATTTAAAAAGTCAACTCAGGGTATTAATTTTCAAAAATTCTTAACCTCAGAATATTATTTTGCAGAGTCCAAACTTCAGAGTTTAAATATTTAAATTGCAGAATACCCAAACCTCAATATATTTTTTTGCAGTTACCCTTTAAATGAGTGTTTCCTATAATTAAAAGGAAAATTTTCCTTATTTACGTCAACGTCATAAACATTCTTAGGGAATCTCTAACACATAACACTAAAATGATGTAATTTTTGCACCAAAATTATGTAACTTTTACAACAAATAGTAACTTTATCTCCCAACTTACACAATTTCTAATACCAAAAAAGAATATTCTCTGTATATTTCTTTTTATCTACTTTTTATATGACCTTTTTTTTTCCCTAATTTCTTACTATTTATCTATTTTACCAATTATACTCACATATGATTTTTTTTTTTTCACGTGTTGATCTAATAATAAGTTTTTCACTTCCAATGCATACAATCTAGACTGCCTAACATTCTTGGAAAACCACTTTGTTGATCAACATGGAGTAGCCTGTCAACGTCATTAGCAGTATGTATTCTTAGATACCGCTTTGCAAATATCTTCACAATAGCACAATAAAATCTCTTTATACTTTCAAGTTCCATTAACTCGCCTATTTTAGTATACTCGTCCATAATATTTGCCAATAGACCATATATCAATATTCAAAACACAACTGCTACTTTCTGTAAAGTTGATAATCTCAATCTACCAAGTCCATCACTTCGTTGTTGGAAGTATGTCATGACTTTTGAATGCATAAAAAATTCGAATGAACAAACTTTGAGACTTTCTATATCGTCAGCGAAACATGGCATCACTGTAGCATGGGTTCTCGGCAAAATAGTTATTGAACAAATCACGATCTGCAGTTTCTAGATCATGATATGACCAGGAATCGAGCTACCATGGCTCACTTGATTGTTTTGTTGATCGAAATAGTTAGCGAGGTTCATATTGTTGTTAGCGATCGCATGATGTATCACTTATTTAGACGCATTAATCGCTACAATATTATTTATCACTAATAAATATCATTGTCATCCGGAGGAAATGGAATATAATAAATAAGATGGACCTCTAATATTGAAAATTTATTTTTGAAATGAAGAAAATGGCTAAGTTTGGTAGATATTGATTTTTTAAATGGTAGATGAAAGAATAAGATTTGTTTTTAAACAATAATTAAAGATTGTGAGTCATATCATAATGTATTATTCTATTTTTAGCAAATTAAGTTTTATTTTATAAGGCCGAAAATCCAATCTAACCACTAAAGATGATGAAATCCATCCAATGGTTTAGTTTTAGTAGTCTAGATTTTCTTATTTGGATGCACTGAAAAAAGTGTAAAACTGATAAAATTCTTTAGAATATAGTTCCTATCTTATCAAGTTTCCACCAAGTCTAAATTTTCTTATCTAAATGGATTTGAGCAAGTGTGAGCTGAACTTACTGGAGAAAGTGTAAAATTGATAAGATTCTTAATAATATATTTCTTATCAGATAAATTTGTTGTTTTGCTATAAATAACAATCCTGACTTCTATTTTAAACCATCTAAAATAATTCAAAACAAATCTTCTTGTTGGAGGAAGTGATCTACCGGAATACAAAATTGTCAATTCAGTTTATGTAATGTTATTGCATTATATTTATTTTGCATTGTGTTAATGTTTGAGTTTAATTTGAATATTATGTAATTTTAATTAATGTCAGTATAAATATTTGATGTTTATAGTAAAATTAATCATGAAATAATAATTAAAAAAAATATGAGATACAAAAGAAAGAATTTTATTTTTTGGCAGCAAAAGGTAATTAATTTTTTTCAAAACAATGCAGTTGGGGTAGAAAATAGATTACTATAATTTTTTTTTTGGGGAGGGCCTTTAGCAAAATAAAAAAACTTAAAAAACGAAAAAAAAAATGGCGTGATTGAACAGTACTACACCATTATTGGCGTGATACTGTTACTGTTCATTTTTTGTGTCAAGAGCTAGGGCTGGTAATTTTCTACACGACACGACGATACGACTCGAAAACGACACGAAATAAATGGGTTTGGGTGACCCATTTAATTTTCGTGTCAATTTCGGGTTGACACGTGTAACACGTATAATAAACGGGTGGGTTTCGGGTCAACCCGCTTAACCCGAAAATGACCCGTGTAACCCATTTAATTAAACGTGTCGTTTTCGTGTCATTTTCGTGTTGTGTCAACACGATACTAATACGACACATTTATTAATATTTTAATATATTAAACGTGATTTTAATTAATTCTAAGCATATTTATAGGAGTAAAATTAAATTAAGTAGTTATAATCGTGTTAAATTAGAATAATCGTGTCAATTTTGAATAATCGTGTCAAACGGGTCATAATATGACACATGACACGTTTATTAAACGGGTTACACGTGTCGTGTCGTGTTACACGTATATTAATCGTGTCGTGTTCGGGTTAAGTGTTATCGTGTCGTGTCGTAATCGTGTCGATCCGAACACGATACGATAACACGAATTGCCAGCCCTATCAAGAGCAATTTTTCGTTTAAAAATTAGAGATGGTGTTGGGTTGGAGATGTATCCCAACGCCATCCTCACTTTTACACTCCATGTTGACGTGCATTGGAGAAGATGTTACGATAGCACCCGAGAGTATGAAAGATTAGAAAAGCAAATGAAATTTTCCTTAACAGTGCCATGGTTTCAATACAAACAACCATCAAGGAAAAAATTAAGGTCAAAATTAAAACTTATGCTAAATTTGACTTGAGTGTTTTACTTTGTTCTTTTATTTTTCATTTTTAAAAACAAATATAAACGTAATAATTTTAGTCCAGGAAGACACTTCAGTATAATTTTGACATTAAGATAAATTTGACATAAGTCAGCGAGTCAGCGACTATCATTGATTGCACTTTCAGTCTTTCATCTCGTTAGATAAACAAAGTCATTCATCGAATTAATCGAGAAGTGATTGTAACCGGCAAAAACAAAAAAAAAAAAAAAAAAAAAAGGAAGAAAAAAGAAAAAAAGGCAAAAAAGGGGGTAAAGTCCAATAAGAAAGAGACAAGATTGCGTGAGAGAGAAACAATCAAACAAACACACAGACCATCCATCACCATGGGCTGAGCCCAAGCCCAAGCCCAAGCCCGAGCCCAAGGTAAAGCCGGGTCATTAGATTTCAAAATTCAAATAAAAGGGAGGCAACGGTCGTTACTCCGAATCCAAAGAAATTGCTTACTAAATGCACTCTCACACTCGACCAACGAAATCAACGCTGTTTTTCTTTTCGAATCATTACTTTCCTTCTTTTTACTTTTATTTTTATTTTTCCCCCAAATTAAAGGTTCAAATTCAAAAACAGTCTTTCTTCTATTTCTGTATTCTGTATCAGAGCCCAGCTTCTTCACTTGTAACTCACATTCCATTTCTGAAACCCCCAGATTTCAGCATTGGTCCCCACGGGAATGGCCATGCCTCCTCTATTTTCTTGATCTCCAGTTTTCCCACTTCGCCCACACAATTTCATCATCTCCAGATCAAAATTCACCAATGGCGGATCCTCAACCCCATCCAGGTAAATTTCTCTCACAACTTCCCGAAATCTCTTTCTACCCAAATAACAATAATAATAATAATAATAATAAATAATTGATTGGCCAAAATATCTTGGATTTCTTGATCATGCTTTTTCTTGTTTCAGGCCCATCCGAGTTGGCATTTTCCCTTACTCCTCCTGATTTAGTTGTTACTGAGGAATCGCCTGATTTACATGTACCCCAAATGAGGTATGCGGATTCCCCCGATTTTTTCGAGAGCAAATGGCATCACAAGTTAGGGACTTCAGTGGAGTTATCTCTGGAGAATGGCATCGACGAGCCTGAAATCATTAGGAATGCCCATCCTAAGACCCCCTCCGTCAAGTTTTCTTCCGCAATGTGTCAAACCTTTGAAGAGGAGTTATCCCCTCAAGCTTCCTTTGAGCTTCCTCCGCCGCCGGAAATGGAGGGCGCCATCAATGTAGGGTGCGCTGATGGTGGTTGCGGTAATGAGGATGCTTTGAGCACCGATTTTAATGGTGTCGATTCGGTAAAGCTCGGGCGAGAGCCTCAAATGGAAGAGATTCTGTCACCATTGGTAAAACTACTGATTTACTTAAGCAGGGTAACGGTTGAGACTTGTTTTTTTTTTTTCAACCCTTATGATTTGGTTGCAGGATATTGGTGACTTGGCGGTTGAAGGAGACTATCAGAAGCTGCTAGGAGATTATAACTCTCTGAAAAAGGAATCAATGGAGATGAGGATAGTATTAGAGGAGCTTAGGAGGGATAACCAAACAAAGAGTAGAGAATGCCAGGAAGCTTGGAAGTCCTTGAAGGAACTCCAGAATGAGCTCATGCGCAAGTCGATGCACGTTGGGTCTTTAGGTATGATGGAAAGATCTTCTCTTTGTTCTGTTTTTTAACTGCTAATTTATTCGAGCTATCAATAGTTGGGCATTGGTGATTGACTGTATTCTGTAGCTTTTGCTATCGAGGGACAAGTGAAGGAGAAGAGCAGATGGTTCTCTTCGTTGAGAGATTTGACCAGAAAGCTCAAGGTACTCAGAGTACAAGAATGATGATGTCTCTCTTGGTTAAAGTCTGAGGAGGCACTGATTCAACGATTTTCCATTTTACAGATTATGAAATTGGAACATATTAAGCTATCGGAGGAGGCAGCTGCATATAAGAATTGCCTAGCGGATATGAAAGAAATGAGCTCTACGATTGATTCCGCAGGTGAGTTGCTAAAACTCGAGTGGCAGATGATAACACACTACCAAGTAAAAAAATTTCTGTTTTGTTTCTGATTCTTTTATGTTATCTGCCAGTAAATCAGCAAATGGAGTTGAATGAACATCTCAAGGCAAAGTTTGTTGAAGGGGCCAAGGAAAGGAAAGAACTTTACAACAAGGTGTTAGAGCTGAAAGGTTAGTTGTATGTATGTTCGATTTGAAAATTCCGAGTTTTAAGATATGTTGCGATTGAAGATGATTTGCTGACAATCAAAGCTTGTTTGTAGGAAACATAAGGGTCTTTTGCCGCTGTAGGCCTCTCAACACCGAAGAAATTGCAGCAGGTGCTTCAATGGTTGTTGATTTTGAATCTGCCAGAGATGGTGAGCTGAGTGTTAAATCAAATGGGGTTGTGAAAAAGACCTTCAAGTATGATGCCGTATTTTGCCCTCAGACAGACCAAGGTATACAAACCATGATAGGGAGAAACCTTTTACATTGCTTTTTTTTTTTTTTTAACAGTATATGTGGTGCGCTTGTTTGCTTATATAAAATTGTGTTTGCAAAAAATAATCTAGTTCTTTGTGCTGCATAGCTGATGTCTTCAAAGACACGGCTCCATTCGCAACCTCAGTTCTAGATGGGTACAATGTCTGCATATTCGCTTATGGGCAGACTGGAACTGGAAAAACTTTTACCATGGAGGGCACAACAGAAGATCGGGGAGTAAATTTTAGGATTCTCGAGGAACTGTTTCACACAGTTAGAGAGCGCCAGAAGCTGTATCGATACAGTGTATCTGTCAGTGTCTTAGAAGTCTACAATGAGCAAATACGAGATTTACTTGGTTCAGGAACTCAAGCAGGGGCAGCTGCGAAAAGGTAAGCCCTGATGCTACTCATTTGTCTTCTTTAATTTTTCCTTATAATCTAGACTGTAAGTGACACTCTTAAAATATATAAATGATCAATATTTGTGTATCAGGTGTAAAGGTTATTAATCAAGAGATAACATAGAAGTTAACAATTTTGTCACTTCCTGTAATTTGTCACTAATATTATCTGGTACTGTATGCAGAATTCCTAGCATATTTTTTTCGGTTGCTTGAATAGCACTTTATGACATTATTGTCTTGGTTGTATGTGCTCTTGAGGTGATACAATACCAGTCGTTACTTTGAATTTTGGACGTTTTCAAGATTACAGAATTCACTGTTATGCAATGACTTGTAGGCTTGAAATAAGACAAGTGGGTGAAGGGATTCATCACGTGCCTGGGCTTGTTGAAGCACATGTAAGCAACATGAATGAAGTCTGGGAAGTTCTTCAAACTGGCAGTAATGCAAGAGCTGTTGGCTCAACTAATGCCAATGAGCATAGCAGCCGATCTCACTGGTCTGTTTATCTTGTTTAAATAAATAGAAGCTTTAAAATAAAGACTAGTGTGATGTCTTTAGACAGATTACTGATATGCCTGTTCCTCTATTATTACAGCATCCATTGCGTGATGGTGAAGGGGGAGAATTTGTTGAATGGGGAATGCATAAGAAGCAAGCTATGGTTGGTAGATCTTGCTGGAAGTGAGAGAGTAGCAAAGACTGAAGTTCAAGGAGAGCGACTCAAAGAAACACAAAACATAAATCGATCTCTATCTGCACTTGGTGATGTCATATCTGCACTTGCAACTAAAAGCCCACACATCCCTTTCAGGTTGTTAAAGTATAGATTAGTCACTTGTTTATTTACTTCAAAAATGAATAAAGAATTTTCTGCAAGTCTGCTTTTAGTGCTTTCTTTCATATTGATGTTTTTCTCTACTTTGTAGGAATTCCAAGCTCACCCATTTACTGCAAGACTCTTTAGGTAATATTCATAGAGTTCTCTTACATGTTCGAGGAAAAGGACTTGGAATCCTGAAATAAGCAATCTTATTATGACTTGTTTATACTTTATAGATTCCAAAGTCATGCTTACTTTCCTACATCTCCTTGGAAACACAATTTAAACTTCATTTTTTATTTTATTACGTATTCGAATTTGAATCCCTGATGAATGTATTTACATTTGTTAGGAGGAGATTCGAAGACGCTTATGTTCGTACAGATCAGTCCCAATGAAAGTGATTTGGGTGAGACCCTTTGCTCACTGAACTTTGCAAGTAGGGTAAGAGGAGTAGAGTTGGGGCCTGCAAAGAGGCAACTGGACACTTCTGAATATTTGAGATACAGACAATTGGTAAAAGTGACTTGTTATAGTCTTATTCTCGTCATCTGTTAACGGTTGACTTGTATAGATCTGTTTCATTTTTAACACTCGCGAGTCTTTATATTAGGCTGAAAAAGCGAAGCTAGAGCTAAAGAGCAAGGATGTGCAAATTAAGAAGCTGGAAGAAACTGTACAGGGACAAGAACTGAAGATAAAAGAGAGAGACCTTAGAAACAAGAATTTGCAAGACAAGGTACTATATTATTTGTTTGTTTTCTTTCCTTCAGACTTCCTAACGGTTGTTAAGTTAATTACAACCAGAATTAACTCTCTGCCTTTTTTTTTTTCAATGTGCAAATTTTGGGTACTACTGAAATCTGTTTTGCAGGTAAAAGAATTGGAATCACAACTTCTAGTTGAGAGAAAGCTAGCACGCCAGCATGTTGACACAAAGATAGCTGAGCAGCAACAGCAGCAAATCAAATATCAGCAAGAAGAGCATATTAAAGCACCAATCAGACCACCTCTTTGTAGTCGGCCATTAGGAAGTCTCAAGAATGTCAATGACCCAACGAGTGCCTTGACCAAAGATCCAGCAAATTCCATCCAACCAATAGTTGAAAAGAACTACAAACCCCAAGTACCCTTTCAACCAATGGAAGAATTTGTAAAGTACATTGATCCAACAGAAAAGGAGAACAACCCTGACATGGTTGAACAGCCTTTTCTGCCAAGGAGAACTGGAAGAGCCTCTATCTGCCCTATGGCAAGGAGGACGCCAGCTGCTCCTGCGCCAAGGCGCAACTCTCTTATCCCATTCCCAAGCACCCCAAACACTGCACAGCTCCCACTTCAATTCTTGCCGTTGGCACCTGTTCCTGCCGATAATAAGGACGATGCAGATGATTCTGAAGCTAACTGCTTGCCTAAAGAGACATCTTGTGATAGTCCAAAAGTAAATAGGATCAGTGGTAGGAAGCTAAGCAGCATAATGAGACGAAGCCTCCAAAAGAAAATTCAAACAAAATCTCCATTGCAACAACACATGAAAAGAGGTGTGAATGTAGGGATGGAGAAGGTCAGAGTGTCTATTGGAAGTCGAGGGAGGCTAGCACACAGGGTGCTACTCAGCAACGGTAGAAGACCTGGACCTAAAGGAATGCAGAAGCAGAGTCAGAGGGAGAAGGAAAGAGGATGGAACGTAGGAACAGTAGGGAGAGGATGACAAATATAAACATGATATATACATAATATATATATCAACATTGACAGAAGATGGTTATTCTTGCAGCATGCTTGCTGCCATGTAGAGTGTGATTATAAGGATGATGCTAATCATCCGACTGATATTGTATCTATCTTGACTGTACAGAATTACTTAGTTTGAAACTTCGACAATCGTCTGTATTTTTTCCTGACGCTTGTGATTTCTTTATGGAAGGTAGTTTTTTGTGTGTAACTTTTGGCAAAAGGACCTGCTCTTCACTACTTCAGGTTTGTGTTGTGTGTCTCACCGGCAGTTATACTAAACCGGATTTAGGTGGACGATAGGTCATCATGCTTTGTTTACCACTCGAAGCATGGAGATAATTACCTGATCAAAATGCAATGACCCTGTTCAGACCGAGCTAATCGGTTGCTAGGCCAAGTATCTCAAACGAAAAAAATAAAAAAATGCAAGGTTAATCATTATAAAATCTTTTTTCTTTTTTTGTTCGTAAATAAAATGAGATGGCATAATGTGTAATTTTAACTTTGTTTTTTTGACTTGTGCAACATTAAACTTCTATATTTTAAATCTCTGTAAATTTGTACTTTCTACGTACAAATTAGATGATTTGTGCTGACTATTTTAAATTATTTTTAGTAAAATTATTGTCTTAGTCAGCAGAAAATAAAATAAGATATTCTCAATTCAAAATATAAGGTTAAATTTGCAAAAAAAGCTATGCTTTTTTTTTTTTTTCAGGATAAATTTTTTTTTGCTTTAGTTATTTTAGAGTATTGCCATGTCTTAATAAATTATCTCGAAAAATAACTTTTTTTTTTGACATTGAAAAATAATTTGAGTAGTATTACATAATTGGTTTGTATCTGTTGTAAAAAAAAAAAAATAGTATATGACTTTTTTCTTCCATTCGTTGACCATCGCCTAAAAATTAGGTCATTCAAATTATGAATCTGAAAAATAACAAAATTGTCAATGTTTTTTCTTATTTTATTTTTTTTTCCCTAAAACCATGTTTCAATTTACTTCCCAATCAATTATGTTGAACTATAATTTATATTTTCGTAACTAAAGTTAGTTGCGTCATGTTGTCAACCGTTGCGATGGAACCCCACAACAAGTTCATGAAATGTTTGAATAATGAGAAATTGTAAGAGAACAATGTTGGAAAGAAGTGAAAATTCAGTATCTCTGTTGAGAGATAAGTACAGATAAGTCATAAGACGGCCCAAAAGGCACTGGATTCTAGAGCAACACGCCGTTGCTTCTCCAAATTTACATGCTTTCAAAACGCTTTATTATTTTCTTACCAATTTGAGAAACCATATAATGTTTTCTTGACTTATCATACATAACGGGTTTAGGAGACTTTTATCTAAGTTCTAAGAAAAAATACCAAAAATATGACCTTCTCAAATTATTTATTTTTCGTACGATCTTAGTGGGCATCTTTCTAATTATTTCAGCTAGAAAATGCGGTGGTATTTTCGTAATTTTCGTCCTCATTTTCCGAAACTATAATACCATTATTATAGATGTAAAGTGCAAATATACTATAAAAAACTTTGCGACATATTGGTAAGGCCTTAGAACTTGTCATTTGGAACCTGGGCTCAAACCTAGGCAATCTATCTCAGTTTTTTCTTTTTTTTTTCTACCTTAATTTAATCTTTTTTTCCATTTTATGTTTTTAAAAATTACTTCTTTTCTTACTCTTTATCATTTTATTTTTTCCTACTCCTCCCATTATAATTTTTTCTTGTTTAATTTTTTTTTTGGAATAAAATATTTTTCCTTTTATTTTATTATTGTCATAGAAAATGAGAAACCAATTTCTTACTACTCAATACCAATTTGGTTTTTGGTTTCAAGAATAACTATAACTAATTTTTTTTTTAGGAAACTAAATTAGTTTGAACTAAAAATATTTTTCATTTTATTTTGTTATTATTATAGAAAATAAGAAATCAATTTAGTTTTTCAGGTAACTGAGAACCTGAAAAACTAATTTAGTTTCTCAAGTATCTGAGAAACCAATTGTTACAGGATTCTACTCAAAACTACTCAGTATCAATTTGGTTTTTCTAGTTTCCATAATAATCAGTTACAAAGATTAGTTACCCAAATTGGTTTCTAGTTACTACTCGAAACTAATTTAGTTTCCACTCAATACTACTCAATATTAATTTGGTTTCTGGTTTCAAGTATAGCCGTAACCAATTTTTTTTTTTTAGGAAACAAAATAAGTTTGAATTAAAAATATTTTTCATTTTATTTTATTATTTTTAATAAGAAACCAATTTGGTTTCTCACGTAACTGAGAACCAGAGGAACCAATTTGGTTTCTCGGTGTATGATTTCTCATTACTTGAGTAATTGAGAAACCAATTTAGTTTCTACTCAAAACTACTCAATATTAATTTGGTTTTTCTAGTTTCCATAGTAATCTATTACAAAGATTCGTTATTTTTACTACTTTGCTTTTTTCCTACTATTTAGGAAATAAGAAATACATGTTTCAATTTTTCTTTTTCTTTTTTTTTTATCTTACCTTTCTAAATTTATTATATTCTATTATTATATTCTTGTGGTTTCCATGAAACTAGTTTGGTTTCCTTTTAGTAAAATGCCATGTACTTAAGTAAATCACAAAAAACTGTAAAGGTTTTGCGGTTTCCTAGAAACCAGTTTGGTTTCCTTTTAGCGAAATGCACTGTATGTAAGTAAATTACAAGAAACCACAAAGGTTTCTTGGGAATCAGTTTGGTTTCCTTTTAGCAGAATGCCCTATACATAAGTAAATCACATGAAACCATAAAAGTTTCCTAGAAACTACTTTAGTTTTCTTTGAGCAGAATGTCATGTATGTAAGTAGATTACAGGAAACCACAAAGGTTTCATGGAAACCAGTTTGATCTGCTTAAATACCCTGTATATAAGTAAATCACAGGAAAACCACAAAGGTTTCCTGGAAACTAGTTAGGTTTCGTTTTAGCAGAATGCTCTGTATATAAGTAAATCACAGGAAACTAGTTTGATTTCCTTTTAACAGAATGCCTTGTATATAGATAAATCATAGGAAACTACAAAGGTTTCCTAGAAACTAGTTTGGTTTTCTTATAGGAGAATGCCATGTATATAAGTAAATCATAGAAAAAGGTGAACCTTTTGGAGCTTTAATAGTGGATTCAAGATGGAAAAAAAAAACTTTGAAAACAATAAAGCTTAAAAAAAATGAGTAATAAGGTTTAATGGGAAAAAAAAAGAAATTGGATTTTAAAAAATAAATTCAGAAAATTGAAAATGAAAAAGAGAATAAATAAAGAAATGAGATATAAAAAAAAAGATAAGGTGATGATGAATGTAATCGAACCCATGTCTCAAATATGGACCTGCTCTAGCCCAACCACTTTCATCAGGTCGTGTTTTGGTTTATTCATTTTACTTTTTAATTAATAAACCTTGTGTGCAAAGATGGATGAATTTACAACTTTGTCACCGCACCTTACACCGTATAAATGGAAATATTTTTTTATCGACCGTACGGAAAAGTATTTAACTTTCATAGGTCGTATTTTGGTCAATATTTTGAAAAAAACCGTATAAAATGTCATTTTCCCAAAAAAAAGGAAGGGTGTTTAAGTCCAACTTTGAGATTGCACATTTTTTCATATACAAAAAGCAACCAAAAACTTAGCCAATTATACAAAGAAAACTTAGAAGATTATTGACTCGGTCATGCAAGAAATATATTTGGCTAATTTCATGGCATTTCTAAGATTTGGATCTAATAAGATATTGTTGTACATTTTACAGTTTAAATAGGTATGCATCTCTACAACCTCAAAATGGGTGTTTTCTCCAAAATTCTGACCACCTCATATTTCCTCATACATAGGTATGTGTACATGAAAACATATGCAGCTGACCTGGCTACAGTTGCTTCCTAAAGCTGCAAACCGAATCAGCAATTAGTTACTTCCAGCTCCATCCTGTTGCTACAGTATACTACACACGTATGAAAAGGATGAGTAGATTTTGCATGCGGTATAAGGTGTACCTAAGCCCATCGATCAAGTTCAACATTCTTTTCCGTGTGCTGTCTTCATATATAACAGGCTCAGCAAATATCTTTTCCACTGAAGGTCCCTTCTCATGGACATACTTGATCGATTCCGAGAGGCGATTGAGCAGGTTTAGCAAAGCAATCACTTCATTTCGTTGCAACTGCAACTGCAAAGGGAGGAAAACGCTTGTCTAAGAAAGAGAGACACATTCAAAATTGCCAAGACTAACTGGTGATGGTAATTATAATTTACCAAAACAGTCTGATGTTGAATCATAATGATAGGAGAGAAATGTTGCAAAATTTCATTGCCAAGATCATAAACGAAAGCTTAAGGAGCTTACAGGTTGAACTGGAATTTTATCACCATCAACTGAAAAGAGGATCTTCAATGCTGTACCGAGACCAAGAACCTGAAGCTTTCCCCAAAGACGACACTTCTCACAGCCTACACAATCCATCAGTGCACTGCCATATGTAGATATAATGAACGCTTTAATGAAACAAATAGTTGGAAAGCTGGGTGCAAATTATGAGAAAAAGGATACTATCTGCACATTGTAGTAAATGCTCATCACTAATTTGACGGTTAAACATATAAGGAATATAGTAATGACTTATAAACACATTAAACAAATGTGGATAAGTATCCATCTCATTATCCAAGGACAAGGTAGGAATAAGACAAAATGTTCAGAGATGAACCTAATATTTCTGAATTGCTTTTGAATCTGTTGCCTTAGTTGAGGTCCACTTTGGCCTTGCCACAACTTTGCTTCATCAAATGGAAGAGGACATGCAGCTTGAAGTTTAGGACTGTACAGTAGCTGCTTCATTAGAGACTGTGTTTTTAAGTCTTCTGAATGGTTCCCAGTGTCATACTCAGCCTGTTCCAGATAGTCTGCCGCCTGCAACATATTTTCAAGAAAACACAGTTAAAAAATCAAGTAATTAGAATTCGGTTTATGAAAGTAAAGGCCAATGGATACTCACTTTGGTCACAGCACGGAGAACAAATAGGAATGTGAAGTACAAGTTCCGGACACGATGTGGGTACTTCAAAACACGGTCATATAGTAGTTCCACATTTTCACCCCACTGAAATCATATCAACAAATATCAAATGCTTAATCCACGAGAGGATAGGACACTTTACTGTTTTTGTCCTCGTCACAGAAGGAAAAAACTGAATGTTTAAGTTGCACCTCATGAAATTTTGAATGACATCAAATTGAAAAGATAATTACATTTTGAACCATGTATTCTATTGTGCTGAAACAGAAACTTAAAAAAAAGTCCTGGTGGTCGCTACTCTCTCAAGTGTGGATAGGTTTTAGTTCTTTTTAGCATCCATTTTTAATTTGAGCACGAGAAATGCGAGCTGCATTCTTTTTTACACTCTCTCAGTCTTGTTTGACTCGTGGATGCTACCATGGTTTGCTATAATATTAAAATATTAAACTGGACAATAGAATCCATGTGTCAAGTAGTGATACAGGAGTATAAAAGAGAGTGCTCTTTGAGCAATCAAGCCTCAAGTTAAGTATGTAGATTGCATGCAGTATGAATTGTTGATACAATCTCTACAGCAATCTGAACATCTATCCACTCTAAACCACAACCACTAAAAATGGATGTCAAACCAGTAATAAACATAGATAAAACACTACGGTCAAATGGTATGAGGCAGCAGGAGAACCTGATTGATAGTTTCATCCAGAAGGTAATCAGCAGCTATGTGGATTGAAATTGAGGAATGAAGACCAGATATTAATTTGTACAGAACTTTCTTTTCCTGACATATCTCGCCAGATGAATCTGCCGTTTAGAAGGAAAAAAGAAAAAGAAAAAACAAGAAGATGAATTTCCTAATGGATTTACCAAATAAAGATGATACAGGGCAGCCACCCACGAATAATATTTCACTGATAGTAAAAGCAACAAGAATAAACAATATGTCTCAGTATGTATGTCCATATTTATCAAAAGAATTAATTTTATTAGAAGAAAAGATGTTGAACAAAGATATACTAGATCAAAACCAGCCCATTTTTTTAAAACTAAATTATTCTACGGGTTATTAGTTGATCTTTTAATCTTTTTTTATCAGGCTTCAAACTTCCTTTTGAACAATTTCTTTTATTTTATTTATTTTTTTTTGGCTTTTCTTTCTTCAAAGAAGTACACCATCCCCTGAGTCTTGCTGGATCTAGCGATCATATGATGTCATTGAATATAATGAAGCCATTTTTTTCCCTTTAAAATTTGCAACAAAAAAAAAGGGGGGTGGGGGTTTATATGTGGCATATTAGAATATAAATATCTGGTTTTGAAAAATTATACAAGAAAAGTTGTGGGGAACAGTAGCAAAGAATAATAGAAAGTATGAGAAAATACAAGTAACATATTGATTGCTGATAAATCAACATATACAAACATATGCATATTTGTACATAAATAAATACATAATCTCGAACTCTGCTACATGAAACAGCAGAAAGTACTTCAAAGGTTCCATTCATTTAGAAACAAAAACCCCAAAGCATAAGAGAAGATGGGGGTTGCATTAGTAATAATGAATAGGCGTTAAGCTGGCAAGTGTACAATCAACCAAATAATTTCATAGAGCTAAGAAGTTGCATAGTTTAACTGCACAATGTCCCACATAAGATATTTGTTTAATCGTAAAATAAACTTGACAAACAAAAAAGCTTTGATTCTGTTACCAGTATAAAAACAGAGAAAAGAAAAAGGGCTTATTTTTTTTTTTTTTTAGCATGATCTTTATTCTTACCTATTCTACAAAGAACCTAAGTTCTTTCCCTGCTTTCCGTCCTAATAATAAAGTTATTAGAGAATCATTTTCTTAAATTAAAAAAGAAATGGCGGTTATCCTTTCCTGTCAAATACACTTCTAAATTTATAGAGAAAGTGTAGGACAGCAAAGAATATTATTAAACTTAACGGCATGCATCAAAGCCCCACTAAGGTAAGAAGTCATCATTGATAACTGCTTACATTTTGCTTTTCAAATGATGCTCTATGACAATCAATTGTAACATGTTTAACATGAACTACTAAATTATCCTCAGTTTGTTAAAAATTTAGAATGTCCACCACAGTCAAGTTGTCAGCAAATATCTACAGGATCAACTTACATCTTGGGCAATTTTCGGAATACACAGCATCCCATATCCTTCTAGCTGATGGCCCAGTATAGCCAGTGTAACGTTCAGGGTTTAGTTGTAGGTTTACGTAGGTCATTTCACCTGCAGATCAAAAGTCAACAATCAATCTTTTGAAAATTTAATAGTCCTTTTGGCAGAGAAAACTATACCACTATACAATATAAAGGAACTATTGACACTCAAGATTTTATCAACATGCTGTAGCCATCAACCTCAACAACCCTATTATTTAATGTCTGAACTAAAGATTTCGAATTAGCTTATTGTTAATCATCTATAAATGTATATTCTCTATCATTTTAACTTCTGAAATTATACATAAATAGTCCTCTTTAATCTAAACCGCTATAATCTATAAACCAGCTTTCAATGCTAAAGATCTTGAGAACAGATTAACAGCTAAGCCTAGTAGAAGCACACACACAGTGGAATTTACCATTATCAGTTTCATCATCATTTGTCCATGGGTTATCTGTAACAATCCAACCTCTGAAAGCTCTACTGTCTAAAGTACGGTCAACAGTTGATTGTGGCTTTCCTTCTTGACACACCAAATCATCAGATGGAAGGCCATGGGTCCATGGTTTCTTAAAAGTTTCTGGAAATTCATTTTCTGGGCATTCACAGACACTGCAGTCACGTAAACGACACATGCCGTCATCAGGCCAAAAAGGGCAGTCACACCATAGCTTGACCTATTGTATGGAACAAGTATACATTGTCACTAAATTACAAAGATATTATAAAGTCAGCTAAAACAGAAATTTCAATTTATAACCTTTTCCGAATGACGGAAAAAAAAAACATCGGTATTCCCAGACGACTAATAATGTAAAATCAAATGCTTCCAAGTCATGAACAAATAAAGTACTAATCATGGTGCAAGCCTAGTAATTGGAGTGTAACAGATAACTAGGTGTCCTAGATCTTCAAATAATAGCAAACTAACACTAGGTGTCCTATGATTATCCAACACTAGCACTTGAAAAGAAAGGGATAGGCATTGTAACTACTAGATGGTAGACCTGACTTTCCATGGCATGACACCTCAACCAATCTTTTATACAAGCTTCCATATGATGATCAATAAAACAGAAAAAGAAAATACTTTTGGCTATACACCTGACTCTCCATGGCATGACCACCTCAATCAATACCAAATGCACTAACAAGAAATATGTGTTTGACAGCGAGCTCAAACAAAAAGTCTTTTAAACGTCCAGAACAAATGATGATGGGACAAAATACAGATAACACATTCAAACAAAAAGCTGTTTTAAACCTGTAAAAGGAATGTTATCACATAATACACTACAGCAAAAGGAAGAAGTTGGAGAATCATCATGCTATAAGAGGGCATATCACACCTTAAAATACCGGAAAAAGGAGGTCGTCACGAGCTCTTGTAGTAGAGGGTACAAAAATTCCCCATTGATACTGTCAACTGTCTCATAATCACAATAACAGTCCTCAATCAAGCCAGTATATTTATTTTGGTCCTGCATCAATCAAACAGAGGAAAATAATGGGTTAAGTGAATATAAATGCGGTGTTTCATATCCTCCATGTCATGATTAGATTGTTCCATGCTTCTCTTTCATCAATTACATAATTACCTTCAATATATAGTTCCCCATTTCTTAAATATCGTATATCAGCAAAAGAGATAACGAAACTATCTTTGTTCTTTAGCACTCTTGAGAACTTTTTTGCTCAGTCAAAACATTCAAATTGATTGACAAAATTTGATCTTCTTAATAGTTTATTATCCAAAACAAATCATTGACTAATGCATGCATCAAAACCAAGTACAAAATAGTCCCCCAGATTCAGTCTCACATTAAACATAAAATTTAAACAACAATTTAGAACATTCAAGACTTAAAAAATCACTACTACAGGCTACATTCTAACAAATCGACCAGTATTTCGAATTGTGAAAATCAAAATAAGCTATACCTTCCGCAAAATCAAAAACCAGCATGGAAATAGAATTAGATTTCTTCAACCGTTCCAGCACCAAATTCCCCTCCCCCCACCAAAAAAAAAAAAAAAAAAAAAAAAATCAGAGAGTGAGAGATTACCCGAGGAGGACAGTGACAGGAATTTGGGTCCTTAAAGAAGAGATAGAAATTGAGGTAAGAAGGAGCTGTAATGGAGCTCAATGCTGTGGCTATGAACACAATCGCCACTGCACCCACTAATGCCCGTCTCATCATCGTCGTCGTCCTCCCATTTTCCACCATTTTCTCCAATTTTCACCCAAATTTTCCACCTGAAAGCCCTTCGATTTTCTCAGCATCCAAACGCATAAAACCTAAATCATTTTCTGTCTCATTAGAGTCATGTAAGTCATCGATTCAGAGCCTACGCCACGCCGCCTTTCTGAGCTGTTTCATGGTTCTAACGGTCAAGGGGAGGACCGGACGAAAACACACGCGCGTCCTTCGTATTGGCTAATCACTCGCGACTCCATTGCACGTCTTCAAGAACTGTGTAGCGTCAGTGGAGCGTGTCGTCACCACCATTTGGAGCGCGTTTTGTCTATTTGAGCTGTGACGACTTTTCCTCTTCTGTTTATTATTGTGCAATTCGGTTCGAGTTTAGGCAAGTGAGGTGACGTGCTCTGGCCAATAGGAGAACTGCATGCGCAATAAAAAAATTTCGTGTCACGTTTTCTCTTTTACTATATTTTATTTTGTTTCTTTTGTTTTCTTTTTTTAATTTATATTGGAAATTTCATGGTCTGATTGGTTCGGTATTTGGATCTAATTTTATGATTTGAAAATATTTTAATTTTTAAATATGTGATTGATAGGTTGTTTCCAAAACCATTTTCTAAAATATTTTTCAAAAAGGATGATTCTTCCAGGCAAAAAATTAAAATCGATAATAAGTCATTTTCATCATTTCCAAGTGAAGGACAATGATGGGTACTATATAACCTCCTTCTCCATCGGCTTCTTTGTTGGCCTTTCCTTCAAGCTCATGAAAGTGCAGGGTGTCTCCTCCTAGAACTCTTGTTCTGAGGCACCACCATCGCCTCCTCGTTGATAGCCGGGAACTCGTACAGCACCGACTCCACCTCCACCCTGCTCAGATTCTCCCTGCCGCTTATGATGACGTCCTTTCGACCTGCCCTTATCTCTAGGTACTTATCTGGGTGCATCACCCCAATGTTTCCTGTGTAGAACCACCTGTCTCCACTCATCGACTTCGTCGTGCCTTCCGAGTCTTTCACGTACCCGAGTATGATCGACCCGCCTCTCAGGACCACCTCCCTGAGGCTCGACCCATCTTGCCTTATGCTGGCTCCCGTCGCCAGGTCAACGACACCGAGCTTGGTCAGCGCCACCTTCTCCACTCCTACCTCGCCCTCTCCATCGCCAGGAGCCGATTCCACTCCCGCTTCCACCCGCATGACACCACCAGGACTATGAGCTCCTGAAGCTCTTCATGGCGATCAAGCTCTGAATCGGCAAAATGACCGGGCAGGTTTGGGTACTTGTGGCATGCAAGGATGTTTTGGGTGAGGAGTAAATATACAGAGGAATTCACGAGAATCATCACAAAGACTTTAATTAAGCCATTACCAAAAAATAAATAATAAAGGATGTGGGTGAAAAGTAAATACATAACTGAACACTTTTCATTTTTCTTCAACCTGAAAACATTAACATAGATGAGGGACCAATCTAACTTTTCAAAACTTCATTTTTACTAACTTATTCCAGATTTTTGTTTTCAATACATCTTTTTAGAAAATACAGTTTTTGAGTAATAAACCAATCAGGCCCCAAATTTCCTTCCTTCCTACATTTTCAAGAATCCTATCCTAGACCAACTTGTTTTATTTCATTGGTTACACTTTTTTTTTCTCTTCTTTTTTTTTAAAAGAAAAAGACAATTATTTAGTGTTTTTTTTTTTTTTTTTTTTTTTTTTTTTTTTTTTTGTGTTGCATGGAGGGTAAGCTCAAGTATTGAAAGTGCACTAAAGAAAAAAAAAAGGTTGAGTGTTGTTTCTTTGTGATCAAACAATAGTATGCATTTTGTAATGAAAAATCAAATTGGATTAATGGTGGTCCCTAAACTATCTAATATAATTGGTCCTCAAAATTTCAATTTTAGCAATTAAACTCTTGAACTTTTTGATTTTGCAGTAATTTGGCACTTGAACTATTTAAATTACAATCTGTTGTTAAATTTTTGACAAAAAATACATGTGAAGAGCACGTAATGACATCTGAAATTGTATTTCAAAAGTAATTTAGGAATTCTAAACATAAAAATATATGAACAATTACAAAAAAATTTTCTCTAAATTTATAGATCTAAGAACTCTATGTTGGAAAATGAGTTAAGATATTGGGTTTGTCTTGGGCTTGGAAGCCCATGTATATTGTAAAGTCTAATTTTGTGTTATAAAACCTATTTTCATGAACTATTTTCAAGCTAAAAATTGAGTGAGACCCACGTCTTGTCGATGAAAGGTCTCGGTAAATTCTTGTTCTCCTCCGCAAGGACATCGATTTCGTATATTTACACACTCAAAATGGTGCACGGATGAATGAAAATTGTTGCTCAAAAGTGCACCATTGAAATGGAAAAAAAAAAAATGTTAGAATCCCACATTGATGGGAAATGCAAGGAACAAATGGTATATATAGGCTCATGTTTTGTGATAGTGGTAAGAATAACTACTATAGATGCTTTCTTAGGTGCGCGCGGAGGGGTGCAAATATTCGGACTTGGGCCTGAATTTGCATGGGCTCGTGTGCGTCTGCACCTGTGGACACGAATGCTGGGCCGAAACTTAGACCACAGTAAGCCCAACTTTTTGTTGCAGTCCAGTTAATTTTTTCTTTCATTTTTGGACATTTTTACTTCTTCAAATGATGTAACCTATGTACTTAATACCCGAAACTACCAAAAAAAACCTGAAAAACATTATGGACATTTTGTTAAACCTATTTGGACGTTTGTTAAACGTTTTTGGACGTTTTGGCAAGTGTAATAGCCAGCTTGGATTGATAAGTTGTAACAGCCAACAAATAGGCTACAAGGTACATAACCCCCATTTCAGAAACTATAAAAGGAGATTTCCTCTTCATCATTCGACACACCAAAAATCAGAAGCATCTCTCTGGTTTCTCTCTACCGTCCTCTCTCGATTTCTCTATTCTTCGAGTGTTCTTGTGTTCTTAGATTTACTAACTGAAGTTCTTCAAGTGTTTAGGAATTTCAAAACTAGGGTTCTTAGAGTGTTGGAGTTCATAGCAATCCAGTTTGTAGAGTGGAGGTGTTGGTGCTTCACCTGCGGCTCTTCGTCGTTGTGTACTGAGAAACTGACGCTTACTAAATCTTCAAGCATTCTGGTGGAGGGAGCAAATCAGTTTTAAGAATACTGTGTAGTACACAGGCCTCAGCGGTTAATAGTGTTTTGTTTTATAGGATTTTCGAAGTGCTACTGAAATTTTGTTGGAGCAAACTTTTGGTAACTTTATATTTATTTTTCGTTGTGACCTTATATATTGCATGTTACTATTTGCCTACAATCTTAAAACTGAATCGTTATTTTATATAAGGTTATATTAGGTTGCACGCTAGAATTTACTTTATTAAATTCTTTATGCTCTTATATGAGGTTTTGTTAGGTTGTATATTAGAATTTATTTTATTAAATTTTTTATCCTCTTATATAAGGTTTTAAAATTAGGTTGCATGTTAGAACTTGTGTTTATTAAATTCTTTATGCTCTTATTTGTAATATATATAATTCTAGTTATTTGAATATATATATATATATATATTGCTCTCTTGCTTTGTTATTACAATCATTCTTGGTGTGGGATTCTTGTGGAGAAGAATTTGTATTCTGTCTAAGGAGACCGGGTTTAAAGAGGAAGCATTTGTGACCCCTCCACGTCTTTCCTAGGAGTTTCTTTGAAATTCTATCTAGGAGGCGGGATTTTAAGTGGGACCTGTTTGTGAATCCTTTGGCCTTTCCTTGGAACTAGTTTGTAATGAAATTAATAATCTTTGATTGATTAATTTCAGAGATGGCGAATAATAATGTTGATGTTGTCAATGCCGAGAATATGACTAGTTCTCAACAGCCTACTGTGATACCTGCAGTGCTTGTCCCTGTTGTGGCTCAAGGACCAAACCCTCTTGTGACTCTAATGGTACCAGCGGCGCACCATAGAGAGAAGCCTGAGAAGTTTAATGGGTTGAACTTTTAAATGTGGTAGCAAAAAATGCTTTTTTATCTGACCAGATTGAACCTTACAAGGTTATTGATTGAAGAGGCTCTAAAAGTCAGAAAAGATAAGCAAGATTTCCAAGTTCTTGCAGCGGTGGATGCTTGGAAACAATCTAGCTGCCTATGCCGAAACTATGCAATGAATGGTTTGACCGATTCATTATATAGTGTATATCGTAATAAGAAAATGACAAAGGAATTATAGGAGTCACTAAACCATAAATATACAACTGAGGATACTGGTTCTAAGAAATTTATGGTGGGACACTTCCTCAATTATAAAATGGTCGACTCTAAAATTGTAATCAGTCAAGTTCAGGAGTTTCAGTTGATTCTCTATGAGACTCAGGCAGAAGTGATGGCCCTTTGTGAACCCTTCCAAGTAGCTACTATTATTGAGAAGCTACCCCTTTATGGAAGGATTTCAAGAGCTACCTAAAGCATAAGTGAAAGATCATGAGCCTTGAAGACCTTGTTATCAGGCTCCGCATTGAATAAGACAAAAGACGTGCTGAAAAGACAGGAGCCTCGTCTAGTACATTTGGGGCAAAAGCAAATATTATAGAGCATGATCAAAGCTCTAAGGGTAAGAAAAACAAGTCAAAGAAAGGGTCCAAGGTAGGACCTAAAGGTGGAGTGGGCAAGAAGCAAAAATTCTAAGAACAATGCTTTAATTGTGATAAGATGGGTCATAGGGTTTCAGATTGCCGACTTCCGAAGAAGAAGAAGAATGAAGCCAATGTGATGGATGGCATCACAAAAGATGTAGAAGATATAAGTTTGTCTGCAGTCATTTTTGAAGTCAATCTTGTGGGGTCCAATCCAAAGGAATGATGGATTGACACTGGAGCTTCAAGGCATGTTTATTCCGACAAAGGCATGTTCACAACCTTTGAACCAGTAGAGAATGGGAAAAAGCTCTTCATGGGTAATTTTGCCACATCTGAAGTATAAGGTCTGGGCAAAGTGGTGCTAAAGATGACCTATGGGAAGGAAGTGACTCTGAACAATGTGATGTATGTACCAGACATCCGTAAGAACCTTGTATTTGGTTCACTTCTGAATAAGCATGGATTCCGCACGGTGTTTGAGTTAGATAAATTTGTATTGACCAAGAGTGGTCTTTTTATGGGAAAGGGATATGAATGTGGGGGTATGTTTAAACTCAATATAATGACTGTAAAGCCCAAAATTAATAAAGCTAGTTCTTCTACTTATTTGAATGAATCTTCTACCTTATTGCATAGTAGACTTGGACATGTTAATTATGATACTATAAGTAGATTAATTAACTTAAATCATATCTCTACTTTCCAAATTGATACAAAACATAAGTGTTAAACTTGTGTTGAGACAAAATTGACAAGGTCATCTTTTCAAATTATTGAAAGAATACTGAACCCCTTGATTTAATTCACAGTGACATTTGTGATTTAAAATTTATACAAACAAGGGGAGACAATAAGTATTTTATTACTTTTGTCGATGATAGCACAAAATATTGTTATGTGTATTTGCTAAAATCCAAGGACGAAGCAATAGAGAAGTTTATTCTCTATAAGAATGAGGTTGAAAATCAACTTAATAAGAAGGTTAAGATGATAAGAAGTGACCGTGGTAGAGAGTATGAATCACCTTTCGGTGAATTTTATGCGTAATACGGAATAATACATAAGGTCACTCCGCCTTATTCGCCTCAGTCAAATGGTGTTGCTGAGAGAAAAAATCGAACTTTGAAAGAGATGATGAATACATTGCTGTTAAGTTCTAGGTTATCTCAGAACATGTGGGGAGAAGCTGTTTTAACAGCTAATTACCTTTCAAATAAGGTACCCAGTAAGAAAGAAGAAAAGATACCTTATAAATTGTGGAAAGGTAAAAATACTTGCAAATATGGGGATATCTTGCTAAGGTAACGGTACCTACACCTAAAAAGGTAAAAATAGGACCAAAGACAGTTGATTGCATTTTCATTTGTTATGCACATAATAGTAGTACTTATCGGTTTCTTGTGTATGAGTCACAAATCCCAGACATACACAAGAACACTATAATGGAATCGAGAAATGTATCGTTCTTTGAATATGATTTCCGTATAAATCCAAGGAAGTACCTAGTACATCTAAACAAACTTATGAGGCTATCATTGAGGATAGTCAGAACCAAAAACAAGTCATTAAGATGAGCCTAGATGCAGTAAAAGAGCGAAAACTAAAAAATCTTTTGGTCTGGATTTTTTTGTTTACATGTTGGAAAGTGAACCTTAAAGCTTCTAAGATGCTGTGAGCTATATTGAGGTATCTTTGTAGAAAGAGGCCATTAAGAGCGAAATTGATTCCATCATACAAAACTATGCGTAGGAACTAGTGGATCTTCTTCTAGGATGCAAGCCACTTGGTTCAAAATGGATTTTCAAAAGGAAAATGAAAGTAGATGGAACAATTGACAAATATAAGACTAGATTAGTTATCAAAGATTATAGGCAAAAGGAAGGCCTAGATTGGGGTTGGAGAGTACATGTTATGAAGAATTCATGGACCATTTGAATCACATCAGCTTTTATGGTATCCCAATATACTTTGTAGAAAAGGCCAGTTAGACCATCAGGACCAAGAGCTTTATCTGGGTTGATCTCAGATAGTGTGGCAACAATTTCAGCATTTGTGGGAATTTCAGTAAGCACTTCATTTTGAGCTTTAGAGATAACATGTATGGTTAGTATCACTTGTATCAGAAACACTGACTATTTAACATGTGGTGATGGTTATTGAAACCACCCACACTTGTTTATTGCAGCTATCAAGGATGCCATAATTTTCTAACACATGAAATATTGTCATAAATTTCCATGTCATTTTCTCTAATTCTACTATTATCATACTTATTCTTAATTAAGCACTTTTGTGCTTAATTAATTTTTTTTAATTAAATCACAAAAAAATCACACCGGAATAAAAAAATTAACATAAAATTAGAGAGTATACGCTATATGCGATTATAGTCAAACAAAAAAATATCACCACTTACCCTGTACAACTGATAATGGGAAGGCTTCTTGGATCGAAAATTGACTCTTTTAGGCTCTTTCAACGTGTATATAATTTGTCATATTTTCCCTTTCATGAAAAATTTTCCATTAATCATTTTCTCACCTCTCTTTCATCTCCCATCTCCATATGATAAACCTTCGATCTAAAGGCCTTGGAACAAAATTAGGCACCAGATTAAGTTTATTTTAATATATACATTTTAGAATACTCTTTAGTTCATAATTTCTCCAATCTTCCTCTTTTTCTCTATTAATTACGTATGTGAGTACAATATTCATCCTTCAAATCAAGATATATAGAATACGGACAAAGAAGGAATTAAAATGGACTTTCTTAAAGTAAAATTTTTGTACTTTTTACAAGACATCGTCAACCAGTGAAAAAAGAAATGTCATTTCTCATCCCAATTCAGACAATATTGTAAAATATCCAAGTTTTGTTATTAGATTGTGTAATTAAGATATATATATATATATACTGTGCAATTTTGTGTTAATAGATTTTATAGGTTATTTTCTCAGTTATAAAAAAATTATTGATAACAGAGGATTTTATATATATCAACTCAGATGAAAAAGAAGATTTGTGTGCAAGAATTAAGGGGGCTATTTCGTTATCATTGCCGTGAAGAAAATTGCAACCTCCTACAGTATTATACAAAGTTTAATAACCTCATTAAGAATTAATGGTACCATAAAATCCAATTCATATATATAGTATAATGACTCTTTATATAGTCGATCTTTCATATATATATATGTGTGTTTGTGTGTTAAGTCAGGCTATTCGTTTATCATGATAGAGCGCTCAATTTGCAGAACTTTAAACAAACAGTTGGAAAACATAAAGAAGAGACACACAGCTTTTTATCGTGGTTCAACACAGCCAAGTTATGTCTATATCCATGGGACCTAGTCCAACAAGCAAACAATCCATTAGAAATATGAATAGAGTACAAATACAGGTCTTATAAAAAAATCTAGAACTCCATTATAGTTTGTCACCGATGTGGACCCTGATTTTCTCCGTGGAATTTGCTTCTCCAACCTTGTGCTGAACTTCCTTCAGCTGCAGTTGATGAGCTTCCCAGCTCTGATAAGAACAAGCTGTCTCTACTTGAAATCAGGTAGCCATGGAGCTCCACNNAAAGTACATCGTGACTCAGCTCAAATGACAGTTATCATCATAATGTCTAAACATGCAGTGACGTAGATATATCACACAAACTCAGATCTAAAGGTGGTATCTTGACAAAATAATCAGGCACGTTGATTTGACACACAAATATCAAACAAACTCAGATCTAAAGGTGTCAATCTTGATTAAACAATCAGTCACACAGTTAAGACACACAAAGGTAAACTTCACTTGAAAAGGTCAAACTTAAAGGTACCATCTTGATAACATAGGCTGAGATATAGTTTTGACAAACAAGAGCTCAATTTCCAACTAACGACTATGGACATGTTAAGCTAATTGTCTAGATAGGCAGACCACCAGACTTAACACCTAACTATTGAAACCAGTTTGGAGAAGATCTTCAGAATTTCTGCTGCTTCAGTTGAATGCTTTGTCAAAACAGTCTTGGAGTACGATTATACAGAATAACACATACATACACAAGACTAAAAATACAACTAAAATAAAACTTAGAAATATTATTCATTTCATTGCAATAAGATCATAAAGTGCCAAACAAAATCTTGCACTAACAATCTCCCCCTTGTGGCATCCTTATGATCAAAACCCCCAAGAAAAAAGAAATTAAAAACCTAAAAACAACTACAAGTTTTCTAGTTGTAGAAAATAGAAACATGCCACAAGAAACACCAAGAGAGAAACTATAGCATAGTTCAAGTCAACATAAAAACCAAATCTTAAAAAACAAAGCATGAGAAAACAAACCATAAGAAAACTACTACTCTCCCTTTATGAACATAAAGGAGGCCAAAAACTAACAGACAAATGAATAAAAGGAGACTAAGAAGATGCAAGCCTGGATGACTTTCGACTAGGCAGAGGAGGCTTAATAGCATTTGATTTGGGCTTTTTCTTTGTAAGCTTCGTGGAACCAGGCTGAGAACTTGTTGTGGTCTGCAGAGGTGGTAGATTGGCCAGAAGAGCGTTCAGAGATGCATCAGAAGCTGGACCAGATGCATCAGATTCACCAGTAGTAATGGATGCAGTCTTAGTTTCTTCCACTAAGGTTGGAATGGCTGTGCTGCCCTGAGGTTGCTCCTCCTGAGTAATGGGAGACACAGGCTCCTCCTGAGTAGCTGCAATCCCACTCAGAGCAGAGGCATCAGGGACTTATAATGGTGCATTTGGTGCTGTTGGGACAGGTTGAACAGGCTCCCCCTGAGTTGTAACTGGAGTCAAAGTTGGAGCAGTAGAATCATCTGGCACAACTGTAGAATAGGCAGTGCGAGGAATTTGAAAGTGAGTGATCACAGTCTGAAGAAGATTCTCAATATCGGCCATTTTGGCAGCCATCATCTGTTCAAACTGGGCAATCCTGTGTTTAACATTCTGTCTCTGAGCTGCATCAGTTTTAGCAGCTTGAATTGCTTCCTCACATTTGGCAAATAGCTTGTACTGCCAAGAATTAGGCTTGAGGCCCAAACTCTTTAACTCTTTGGAGACTAGAAGAGCAGTGGCCACAGTAATGCTTTGAGCACTCTCACAGTGGCTCTGGAAGGTCTTCATTGTTAGTTGGGTAAGAAGATTCATTGGTGCTTTATTCATGAAAACATCTGGAGAGTAGCTATTGATGAGAGCTTGAATAAAGTTGGGGTAAGGTAAGATTCTTATGGTTGCTTCGCTTTGACCACTAGCAACGATGGCATTAAACATCCACTTTGCTAAATCCACTGGTTTGTCGGTACCTAAAGCATAGATAAATTTGGCATGTGCCTCGCCCACAGAAGATGTGTGTTTCCTAGGAAACCAATTGGTTTGTGCTATTTTGTAGAGCATTCTATAGTTTAGTGTGAGACATAGAATCGGGATGGAATTAAATTGTGGCCATTTAGAATCTTTGCCATTCAACTCTGTGGCTATTACATCTAGATCAAACTCTCTAGTGTATGTTCTACCAGCAGGTTCAAGACCAAGAAATTCTTCAATAACAGCTGGTGAAAATTCAACAATGTGACGTCAGAAATATACCTTGGAGAACATTGGATGATCAAAATCATTGATTGATTTCCCAATATTGGCATAGAACTCCTGGACAACTGCTGGGCATGGAGGAGTTAAGTGCTGCACTGTGTTGATCCATCTTCTTACAGCAATTAACATTGGTAGTCCCCATTCTTTGAAGTCAGAGATCTTCACCTCCTTCTCGGGATAAACAGGATGTTTGCTCACAAACTTCTTACAATGAGATTATAGATTCTCAGTATAAAATGAGAGGTTGTAAGCTTTCTTCAACAGTGTCTTAATCTCAGGTGACGAAGGAGCTGTAGTACGTGGTGTTTTCACTTTGGCTTCCCCTTTCTTTTTTGCTGAGGCTTTTTTCTTAGGAGTTAGCTTGGGAGAAGAAAAGGGCTTCGAGTGAGCTCCACCTACTTGTGATTTCTTTGACTTGGCTGGATTAGAAATGGACACTGGTTCTTCAGGTATGTCAGAGCCTGCGACTAGTTTATTAGAGCGAGTAGTATGATTCGTGTCCTTTGCATTCATGACCACTGTCTCATTTGCTAGAATAGAAAGGGATTTGTCAGAATCAGCACCTGGCTTGTCAGAACCTAGAGCTTGTGTCGATTTCGAGGGTGATTCCACTTAAGAAAAAGAACTAGCTTCTTCAGTGTTAGCACTAGGCATGCCTGCTCAAACGCTTGTATCAGGAGGGTTGTCAGAACCCTCTGGTATGCTGTCAGAACTAGGGTTTGAGTCCATCATCTTCTTTGAAACTTTCTTAGATGATTTCTTCTTGGCCATGGCGACCTTCCTCTTTTTCGACAGAAGATTTGCTGTTGCTGATGAAAGTCCAGCCGAAAGAGTAGTAGATGCATCCAATGGTTTGAACCTCTTCAATTTTGTCTGCCATTGAGTTTGCTGAAAAGAGAATGAGGAAAAATACTAGCCACAAGTAGAGCTTGTGCGGTGGTTAGGGAAACAAAAGAAGGAAGATGGATAGAGAAGAGAAATAGAGGGAAGAAGATAAAAAGTAAGGATGAGAGAGAAATAAAAACAAAAAGAGCTAAATAATCGGAACAACAAAAATTAAAAATAGGCTTCAAAACGGAAATAAAAGTAGAAAAAATGGGAAATTTAAAATTTGAAAAATAGACTTCCCTAATTTTTTTTAATTGTGAGGTACTCAGAAACGACAATAAACATGCGAAATGAGCAAACACAAATGACAGTTGTATTTGTGAAATCAAGCAGATGAACTGTTAAAACAGACACAATCAAATTTTGTGAAATAAAACAAACAGAGTATTTATACAACAGACAAGACATTCACTGAGCATAATATGACAAATTAGTGAGACGAATATGAATTTGAGCAATTTAGTGACAATTATTTTCAGGTAACTCAAACAATTTTAAGACAAGAGAGAAATCATTTTGTATTTAATTTAGCCAGATATATTAAATAGGACCAAGGAATATTTAGTGTGTGTATTTTTTCAATTCAAGGACTTTCACTCAACTCATGATATGGAGGATGAGAATATAAATGAGTGTTTGTACAATGATCATATATGTGACATAAGTCAACAACTGATTATCCTTTCAAATTTGGCGTCATACATGTGAGACTTGATGATTATCTTAAAAAGAGTTAGCAAATATTATTGATCTTATTAACTCAACTTAAACATACATAGATAAGAGACACATGTACATTGTATGTGCATGTGAAACTACCAGATTTGGTTCTTGCTGCAGGTCATGCTTAGTGGTTTAATTTGTCTCTTTCCAATCACCATTCTTTGTGGTTAGACTTTTCTTATGCACATTGGCTTTCCTGCACTAGATCACTCTTTTCTTTCTCCCCATTTTTTCTTTTATTTTTCTTGTTCATTTTTGAATATGAGGTTTGTCACCGCTCTAAGATAACCCAAATCAGTGGCTGTACATTTTCCAGAGGGTAGCCCTTTTCCTTGGCAGATTATTCAAGACATAGGGGTCACTATAAATTAAATGATTACTCAAGACTAGCTTTCACACCCGATGAGAGGTAGCTCTTTCTGATCTAGGTGCACACATGTCATATGTCTATGCTAAATCTGTCTAGTCACAAGATCACAATATCTACTAAATCTAGACAAGCTAAAGCATATTAGTCACAATGACTGAGATCAATAAGTAAGGAAAATCACAAGTTGAATTTCAGCTAACATGCAAAAACATAAGTGATAGGTCATGGATAAGACAGTTCAGTCATCGTTCATAGTCACTTGATCTATACAACACACACAATGAGTATTCCCTGATTTTATAAGATATATAAGACTAAATCATTCAATATAAGATGATAAACTCTCCATGAAATGGAGCAAACTCCAATGGCCCTGCGCAATGATTCAAATCTTGGGGCATCCAAGGCTTTTATAAATAATTCACCTAATTATTTTTCTGTTTCAACATGTTCTAAGCTCACCAATTTATGCTCAACTAAATCACGAATGAAATGATGTCTGATGTCTATATGCTTTGTCCTAGAGTGCTGAACAAGATTTTTTGAAATGTTTATAGCACTTGTATTATCACAAAAAATAGTCACATTGTCAAGCTTGATTCCATAATCACTTAGCATTTGCTTCATCCAAAGGAGTTGAGTACAACAACTGCCTGCTGCAATGTATTCGGCCTCAGCTATAGAGAGTGATATGGAATTCTGCTTTTTACTGTGCCATGCAACCAAATTGTTCCTTAGGTAGAAGCATCCACCTGAAGTACTCTTCTTGTCATCAAGACTCCCTGCCCAATCAAAATCACAGAACCCTATAAGAAAAAGTTTAGTGTCTTTGGTCATCCAAATGCCAAAGTCTGATGTGCCATTCACATATTTGAGAATCCTCTTCACAGCTGCAAGATGTGACTCCTTAGGATCTGCATGATATCGAGCACAAGCACCAACACTAAAATAGATGTCAGGTCTGCTAGCAGTCAGATATAACAGGCTATTTATCGTACTTCTAAATAGTGTGTGATCAATGCTGATTCCTTTTTCATCTTTGCTCAACTTGATGTTTGTGCTCATTGGAGTTCTCATTGTCTTTGAGGTATCCAAACCAAACTTTTTGACAATAGAATTAGCATATTTTTCCTGTGAGATAAAAATACCATTGTCATGTTGTTTGATTTGAAGATCTAAAAATACATTTAGTTCTCCAACCATACTCATTTCAAACTCACATTGCATTAGTTTAACAAAATCATGAGTATGTTTCTCACATGTTGAGCCAAAGATGATATCATTCACCTAAATTTGAGCACAAAGTATACCTGTTTCTAGCCTTTTAATGAACAATGTTTTATCTGATCCACCTCTATGATATCCTTTGTCAAGCAAGTAAGTGGTCAGCCTCTCATACCAAGCTCTTGGAGCTTGTTTCAGACTATACAAAGCCTTTTTGAGCTTGTATACATGGTCTGGATGATGTAGATCCTCAAAACCTACAGGTTACTCTACATAGATATCTTCATTTAAAATTCCATTTAGAAAGGCACTTTTGACATCCATTTGATAGACTTTGAAATTCAACATACAAGCAATAGCTAGAAACAATCTAATAGATTCTAATCTAGCAATTGGTGCAAAAGTTTCATCAAAATCAATACCTTCAACCTGTGTATATCCTTGAGCAATAAGCCTAGCTTTATTTCTAACCACATTTTCAAACTCATCAATTTTATTCTTGAAGATCCATTTTGTTCCAATGACGTTACTGTCAGCTAGCCTAGGAACTAATGTCCACACATCATTCCTAATAAATTGCTCAAGCTCTTCCTGCATAGCCAAGATCCAATGTTCATCAATAAGAGCTTCTTTCACATTTTTTGGCTCATGTTGCGATAAGTAACAGATATGACTTACCTTACTCATGTGTCTTCTTCTAGTGACCAGAATGTCACTAGGATCACCAATAACTTTGTCTAGTGGATGAGCCTTTTGGATTCATGAAGGTGGTCCTTTCCTAGGCTCCTTTTGTTGAGCATATACTTATTCACCACTTGTATCACCTGAATCTGAAATTCCAACTGATGTATAACCTGTCCGAACACTTCTGTCACCTGTTCTGTCAGCATAATCATCTTTTTTTTCCCGTGACAGATCAGTGATAGATTTTACCGAATCTTCTTGAGAAAATTTAGAAAAATCATCTTTGTCATCAAAAACAACATTTATTGATTCCATAACTGTTTGAGTACAAATGTTGTAGACTTTATAAGCTCTATTGTTCAAAACATATCATACAAACAAACCTTCATCACTTTTTGAATCAAATTTGCCTAAGTATTCTCTATCATTAAGTATATAGCACTTTGATCCAAACATATGCAAGTAGTGAAGATTAGGTTTCTTACCCTTTCAAATCTCATAGGGTGTTTGTCTTGTACCTGGTCTCAAATGCACACAGTTGCTGAAATAGCAAGCTGTGTTTACAGCTTCAGCCCAAAGCTTTTTCGGAAGCTTCTTGCTATTCAACATGACCCTGGTCATCTCTTGAATGGTCCTGTTCTTTCTCTCAATCACCTCATTTTGCTTAGGCGTCTTGAGAGCTGAAAACTCATGAGAAATACCCAACTTATTGTAAAAGTTAGAATACAAGATATTTTCAAATTCTTTTCTATGATCACTTCTAATTCTAACAACCTTTTTAATTTTGCATTGTTTCTCATTTTGCACTCTTATGACAAGGTTTTTGAACTCCTGAAAAGTATCTGATTTTTCTCTGACAAAATCAGCCCATGTAAAATGAGAATAATCATCAACATACACACATAAATGTACCTCTTTCCAGCTATGCTCTCAGTTTGAACTAGACCCATGAGATCCATGTGCATGAGTTCCAAACACCTACTTGTCACAAGGTGTTGAATGGACTTGTGTTGACTCCTAGTCTGCTTTTCTATTTGACATGGTCCACAAATGGAATTTTTTAGATGTTGGAGAACTGGAACACCTCTTACAGCTTGATGTTTGGTGATTTTGATCATGTCTCTGAAGTTGAGATGACCAAGCTTTTGGTGTCACAATTTAGTTTCTGTCAGATCTGCTCTCAAACATGTTTTAACATTGCTGAGAGTGTAGCAATTATCACTTGACTTGTGACCAGTCAATATGCATTCACCACTGTTGTTCATCACTTGGCAAGTCTTTTGATTGAACTGTACAGAAAGGTGGTCATCACACATTTGACTGATGCCTATCAAATTTGTCTTTAGTCCTTCTACCAGCAACACTTTTTTAAGTTTTAGAAGTCCCTGCTTATACAAGTTTCCAACACCAAGAATTTGGCCTTTTTTGCCATCACCAAAAGTAACAGATCCATTAGTATTCTCATGAAAATCAGATAAAAATGATCTGTTTCTAGTCATATGTCGTGAGCATCCACTATAAAAGTACCAATTTTCTGCATTTTATGCAATTAGTGAAGTGTGTGCTACATGACATTTTATTTGCTTAGGAATCCAAATCTTCTTAACCTTCTTTTCACATATTTCATTATTTCTTATGGTCAACTTAGCTCTTTTTCTCAAAAAATTCAACAATTTGTAACATTTGGTCGAGTGTGACCTGTTTTTCCACAAAAATAACATATGGGTACAAACTTTCTCACCTGAGAATGAGGCTTAGAACACTCACGATGTCTAGATTCAGTTTCTTTTTGAACCCAAAAGGATTATACTATAGTATTCTTTTTTGAGAGACAGAACTCTCACCTGTGTACCCCAGACCTAATTTATTTGTTGGAGTTTGTCTAACTCCAAGCATTTGACTTAATTTTTCTGTTCCTTTCGTTATGTACAATATCTTTTTGTTGGATTCATCAAGCTCCTTCTAAGTTTTGACAAGCTGATCCTGAGAATTCTGCAGTCTTGTTCTCAAATCAGTAAGCATTTCCTCATATGCTCCATTTTCTTCCTTGAGGCTACATATGAGAGCTTTTTGAACCCTGACTTTATTTGCCATTCTCAACCACTGATCATACATATTTTGATAAGTATCTTGCTGATCAGGGTCTGAAAACCGGACTTCATTCTTATCATCAGATAGGTCACTATCAGAACAATCGAGATGACTATCTAGATATTGATCTCTCTTTTTGGATTTTGTAGCAATTGCCACAAAATTGCTTGTTATATCAGTGTCCTTTTCTTGATCCTCTATTTCTTCTTCGCTCTTACTCCAAGTAGCATTCATTGCATTTTCCTTTTTCTTGAGAGTATTTGTACATTCCACCTGAATGTGACCAAAACCACTGCACTCTCTGCATTGTACTCCTTTCTGCCTGTTACTGGAGTCTTTGTCAGATTTGGCTCCAGTGCTGTTGACTCTAGGCTGAGCTGTGTTTCTTACTGAACTTTGTTGACCAGAAACTACTCTTTCCATATTTTTCTTCAGAAACTTTGAGTAAAATCTGATTAACATAGCTGAGGTTTAATCGTCCAAATCTTTACCCCATTCGATTGTCAGATCCTCTATCTCATCAGCTATCTTTAATGCTACACCAGAGTTTTTCTTCTTTTTATCCCATACTTTGAAATTCATCTCATAGGTTATCAAGGAACGAATGAGCTCATCAAAAAGTCAATATCCTCCAGCTTCCTACACTCTTCGATAGCTGCAATTTTTGATCTGAATCTCTTGGGTAAAGATCTAAGAACTTTCTCAACCAACATAGCATTAGAGAAAACTTTTCCCAAGGCAAAAGACTCATTAGATATATCACAAATCTTAAAATGAAAATCTGAAGTAGTCTCATCTTCAAGCATTTAGAGATTTTCAAATTGACTTGTAAGCATTCTAAGTCTAGATTGTTTCACTGAGTCAGTTCTTTGATTTTTCCTTTCAAGTTTTTCTCAAGCATCCTTAGCTACAGTACAATTTGAAATCACCTTGAATTGACGAACATTAATAGAGGCCAAAATTGCATTAATTCCTTTAGAGTTCCAATTAGCTTAATCATATATTCAATAGTTGACCATTTGTTTTCAAGTTTAAGAATTTCCTTACCCTGTTCATCGATTTCAACATGAGGTGACCAATCCTACATAATAGAGGTCCACACTCTTTTATTAATAGACTTCAAAAAAGCTCTCATTCTAGCTTTCCAATATGGGTAATTTGACCTATCAAGCAATGGTGGTCTAGAGATAGATACACCTTCTCTTAGCTGATTCATTTCTGCAGAAAGACACAAAACAGAGTACGATTTCCAAATAAAACAGAGTTTCACGACTTAGAAACCCAGAAATCTCACTGAATATAGCAAGCAATGCCTGCTCTGATACCAAATGTTAAGTCAGGCTACTCGTTTGTCATGACAGAACGCTCAATTTGTAGAACTTTAAACAAACAGTTGGAAAACATAAAAGAAGAGATACACATCTTTTTATCGTAGTTGAACACAACCAAGTTGTGTCTACATCCACGGGACTTGGTCCAGCAAGCAAACAATCCACTAGAAATATGAATAGAGTACAAATAGAGGTCTTATACAAAAATCTAGAACTCCATTCGAGTTTGTCGCTGATTTGAACTCTGATTTCCTCCGTGGAATTTGCTTCTTCAACCTTGTGCTGAACTCCTTTCAGATGTCATTGATGAGCTTCCCAGCTCTAGCAAGAACAAGCTGTCTCTTCTTGAAATTAGGTAGCCGTGGAGCTCCACCTTCTCACCAGAATCAATGGTGGACTCTATGGACAAAGGACATACTTTACTTAGAGCTAAACACTCAAAACTCTAAGAGAAAGAAACTTACTCATAAAGCAAGAAGGCTTCACAAAATATCTCTTTGAAAGTAATACTCAAAAAACCTCAAAACCATCTCAAAAGAAGCTTCCTATTTATATAGGAAAGTACATCGTGACTCAGCTCAAATGACAGTTGTCATCGCAATGTCTAAACATGCAGCGACGTAGACATATCACACAAACTTAGATCTAAAGTTGGCATCTTGATAAAACAATCAGGCACGCTGATTTAACACACAAATACCAAACGAACTCAGATCTAAAGGTGTTATCTTGATTAAACAATCAGTCACACAGTTAAGACACACAAAGTTAAACTTTACTTGAAAAGGTCAAACTTAAAGGTGCCATCTTGATGACATAGGCTGAGACACAGTTTTGACAAACAAGAGCTCAATTCCCAACTAATGACTATGGACACGTTAAGCTAATTGTCTGGACAGGCAGACCACTAGACTTAACACCTAACCATTGAAACCAGTTTAGAGAAGATCTTCAGAATTTCAGCTGCTTCATTGAATGCTTTGTCAAAATAGTCTTGGAGTACGATTACACAGAATAACACATACATACACAAAACTAAAAATACAACTGAAATAAAACTTTGAAATATTATTTATTACATTGCAATAAGATCATAAGGTGCCAAATAAAATCTTGCACTAGTAGTATGTGTATATATTAATTTATAACTTGAAGCAACCTCTCCACATTCATAGGATATACATAATGTAAAGTACCATTATACATGTAATCCACGAAGATGCGGTGAACTTTCTCTGGGATGATAGGCATCCCAGAAGAAGTAGTTATTCCTGTTGGAGCAATAATTTGCTGTTCGCTGACAACGACCTTCAGAATTCAGGTTCCCCGAGCCACAACAAGCCGCCTTAACCTCTTCAAGACCTGAAAAAAAAAAAAAACTTGGTCTTCCTTATTGGTTTTTATGTTACCATATATAAACTAAGACGGAAAGGAAAGTAACATTACTAATTATACCTTATTACTTACTATATACATATGATGGTTTCTAAACTTATGATAAGTATAGTGTATAAGTTACTAATTATACCTTATTACTTACTATATACATATGATGGTTTCTAAACTTATGATAAGTATAGTGTATAAGTGTCTATATGTACGTATGTTTTTTATTTGTGTATAATATTATATTAATTCCCCCGTGCACCTAGTTAACAGCTCTTAACCTTTGAGTAAGAGTAATGCTAATTAATGCACTTTTTTATTTATTTTTTTCGAACTCTTCTGGCCGGTCTCATTGTTTAAATTAGCTTCACAACATCTAAACCAGTGAGTCTGTAACATGTAAAAAAAGTGCATTTACCCACTTCCCTTGACAGAACTGATAAACTATCATCATTATACAAGCCGTTGGCTAATTGAGATTGAATTTAAGTGCACTTTTTTTTTGCTTGTTAACTCTCTATTTTGTCAGGAGTTCCCCGTGTTACTAGTTTTGTTTGGTCCGGGCCCATGTGAATTAGTAAACTCTCACATTATATATCTACATATATATATATAAAATAAAATATATGGGATAACATAGAGCATACATATGTAATGAAAATGACATGTATATAGTACCAAAAGTAGCTGGATTCTTAATGATTTTCTGCATGAGACTGTAAGTATCAAAGTAGGAGTAGTCTATATCGTCAAACTCTGCTTTGAGTCCCTTCAACATTGACCTTAAAGCACGATTGTAATTGAGCGACCATTGGTTTAATTCTATGTTGCATTCTTTTGTTTCGTTCTTAATCCTTTCTGTTGGGGTGCATCCAAGTAAACCAACCCCCATAATAACGAACTTACGTGCGTAATAATCGTATAAAAGCTGCCAAAAAGTTAATAGACATGAATCAAAGAAAGGGGATAAAAAAAAGCAAGTGAGCAAATGAATTTTGGGGGGAACACAAATGTAATGGCATATTGCGCGCGGTGCAAACAATTATCCGGTCCAATCAACTATTGGACCCGCTCCTTATGTAGATATTATCTGTTTTGGACATACCGCTTTATGGTTTTCCAAAATGAATATATACAAATCAAGGGCATTATTTCTTATAAGGCCTAAATACCTTTATTTCCCAAAAAACATAGGAATATGGGACAATTTGACCACCATACATTCGATGTTACATTATTTTATGTCGAAAACTGTATATCCACACCTTGTCATGTTAATTTAAAAGGTAACAATCATAAGTAATTATTATATATATCGATAAATATATATGATCAAGTAGGTATTTTTTTTTTTTTTTACATATGCATAGGTATCAATTGGGCCAATGAAAATTTTTTTTGCATATTTTTTTATATTAAAAAGTAGGAGAGAGAAAAAACATTAATAATGCACGTCTTTTCATGTATCTCATTTTAGCTGTTAGATGATTGTTAGATGATGATCCAACGGCTAGAAAAAAAATACCTACACATAAGTAAAAAAAAAAAATACCTACCGGATTGGCAACCAATATATATATATATATATGAGACACATTTTAATGCAACCAATATATATATATATGAGACACATTTTAATGCATAAATATAAACGTACTCAATGAAAGTTTCAAAATAACGTACTAACATGATCATAACACGCAGCAATATTGGACAGACAATTAATCTGGTTTACACCTCTGCATATATATGAGCTAATGAGTGCATACGTAATTACGGACCTTTATTTGTTCTTTTAGGTGTATGGGCATCGAGTTCAAATACTGCTGCGGAGTGGTCTGATTGCGGAGTTTGGATGACTCAGGATAAGCAAAGATGTCATTGCTTCCAATCACAATCATAAAGATAGAACTTTTGAGCTTATCATAGGCACCATGTGGAGTTAGCTCTTTACTTAGGTCCTTTTGAACGCTTGAGAAGTAGTTTACTTGTCTTGATAAAGGTACTGACTCAGACTGAAAACATTAAAAAAGGAAACAAGGGGTTGATGGGGAAGAAAAAAGCACTTAATTATATTATCAGAAAATAATTAATTTGCATATATTGATATGTATGTTAGGAATTTTATTTCCTATGTTGGGCCACATATTTTATCAATTGTATTGGGCCATATTATTCTTAAGCAGACCCAATAAGTGATTTAATTAGGACTGGGTTAGGATATCCAACTGTGTATGGATACCAATGTGGATACCCTGTTAGTCACCCAGTTGGGTTTGATGGATACCCAACAGAGAACTATTTAAAGAACCTATTAGGGTTATGGTCCCTGTAGCCAAATAATACGTACGCTCAATTCTCTGAAACCCACCATCAGTTACAGAGAATTTCATCTGAGTGGCATTAGGCTTTAGGCTACAGAAGATCAAACCCTCTAGCAATTACAGTCAATCACTATCGCTTCCGCCTTCGGTTCATCGTCCAGATTACGGTATTGATCATGGACTCAGGTATACTCAATGAATCCCTTCCTATCAGTTTTACATGAATGTTCTAGGGTTTGTGTTTGGTTTTGCAATCCCACATATTCAAGTATAACAATGTATTCATAGACTAGTAATTTGTCTCGTTATTTATATATATACATATATCTTTTCTTCTATTAAGATTAAATAAACTTATATATAATATTGCCTCTTAATTTGTTGTTTATTTGTTTGTTTTAATTAGTTTTCTGACCACGTATGCTTTTTTCGTTTAATTAGTAAAAGAAGTCCAAGGATATCTCTATATTGTTTGATAATCACTTACCATACTGTTTGTCCAGTTATAGATTCCAGCACCTCCAGATGCAAAGCTAATGCTATCTCGCCAGTGAAAATTTTCCGAGAAGTTGAATAGCATGCTGAAATATGGGTACGGAGTTTCCATACCAACTTTCTCACCTGTACAACGTGATTCCATACAGAACGAGTTTTTAAAGTTGGAATAATGAAAATATATTTGTATATTGTATATAGAGTCCTATCTGGTGTGTGTTTTTTCTCCACCTATTTTTATAGGTATTTTTTTAAGCCATTAAATTATTTATCTAACGGTTATAATAATTTGATTAGTTAGAAAAAAGTAATAAATATTTATATTTAATGCTCTTTTTTTATCTCTCTCTATCTACTTTTTTTTTTAACTAAGAAAATATGTATAAGATAAATTTTAATTGAGTAAAATAATATCTATAAATATATATTTATATATATATATATACTCGATTGGTACCCATTTGTATACATATATGTGCCGGGTGGCAATTTATTTGGGTTATAATAAAGGTACTTTATATACTCATTTAATTAGTTGTGTCATGCATGTTTGTGTTTGGGACTTCGGTTGACCTCTTTTTAATGAAACGTTATTTAAATTGATGTAATGTGAGAAAACTGAAATATAGAAAATAAATTTGTTATTATCATAATTCGTTTTTAATATTTGTTATTAAGTGAATTTAGTTTATAAATCTCATAGAATGCATATAGCATTTATTTTCATGTCTTTTTACTTGAAAAATGTGGATTCGAGCTCCTTTATTTAAAATGGGTATGGCTAGTCATATATTGCTAAACTATGTCCACAACCGCTATTTATGTAAATTCACCATAAAGTATTTACACTGAATGATTTGTTTTAGTATCTATAATATATTTCAACTAATATAACGGATAAATTAAATTTCTTATCACTTTTGTCAACTTACAATATCAGTTATTATTATGAAACAAAACGAGCAATACTAAATAGTAACATAGTGCTTAGCATCATTTTGATGTGGCCAAAGCACAAATAAACATATTAAGCACAAACAAACATATTAACTTTGTTACCCACATTTATCGCACGGTTAATTTCTTAACGTTTTTCTATATTAAAATGCCGATTGAACCACTAAAATGCTTCTAAATCCTATAGAAATTGTCACGACTAGTTAATTATCTATATTGCCTTCCCTCGTTTAATCAGCCGTCCCTTTGTTATGAGGTTTTTTCCTTTTGTTTTTAATAATATCGGACTAGTTATTATATAACATGTTTGTTAGATTAATGAACTAAATTTCTATTGACTTTTC
This sequence comes from Trema orientale, assembly GCA_002914845.1. NCBI lineage: Eukaryota > Viridiplantae > Streptophyta > Magnoliopsida > Rosales > Cannabaceae > Trema > Trema orientale. The sequence goes on from JXTC01000003.1 coordinate 3,417,919, forward strand.
TTTTCTTCTCTTTATTTTTTTCTGAAAAAAAAAAACTTTTTATACAGTCAATGTGCGAATTACCGTACACATGGTGGTTGTTTAATTTTACTACCGCTGGCATTGAGACTACTAATGGATTATAAACTACATACATATATGATATACATTTGAGGGATATATTAACTACAGTTATTAAACTAGCTAGTTCTTTTTTTTTTTTTTTTAAAAAAAACTTTTTTTTTTTTTGCTGTTAATTTTGAACTTGTTTTAGTAAGACTATACCTATTAAAACGCAAAATTATCATTTATGTTTGTTTTCAACATTAGAATGAGTAATGCTATGAAGGTTAGCTAATTTGTCCATGAGCGTGAATATGGATGGACCAATAAAATGAAGTTCGAACTGATTTAATTTACTTACCGAGAAAATCGGCAGCAATTTTGCCGTTACTGAACCTGCCGGTCGCCGCCTTGTTGGGGAAATCGATGCCGTAGTGGGGGAAATTTGCTTTGCTGAAGGAGATTAACAAGTGATTGTTGTTGCCAGCGTCCACAAGGGAGTCTCCAAGTACGTACATGGATGGACGTGGACGTGGTATTATTGGATTCCAAGGGGCTTCCGAGAAACCAAATATGGACATAGACAAAAGAATCAAAATGTTGGAAGACATTGTTTGCAGTTGTGAATTACTAATTGTAAGTAAGTTCGGGGTTCAATGATATATAAATATACCGAGTGTAATTTTCTAAGTAAAAATAAAACTGTAAAAACGTATTAAATATTAAATAAATTTTCAGGAATTGGAAGAGGCATTAATTTTATCTTTAAAATTTTTAGAAAATTCTTAATTTTTTCATGATATAATTGGTCATATTATTATTTTTTCATGCTATGATTAGTTGTAATATATATATATATGTATTATATAAAATTATATTTAATTTAATATTAATGATACTTTATATTAAATTTAGTTCATCAAACAAATAGTTGTGATATATTCGTCTCATCAAAATAAATATAAAAATAAATATATTATTTAATATTTTATATAATATTATATTTAATTTAATATTAATATACTTTATATTAAATTTAGTTCATCGAACAAAAAGTTATGTAATATTCATCTCATCAAAATAAATGTAGAGACAAATATATTCTTTAATATTGTAATACATTGAACCTAATCATAAATTAGACTTAATATATACAATATTAATACCATCTCGCATAAAACGCAGTATAACGTCTAGTATTTGTATAATACATGATCATATTTTTGTATTGGACTGACAATCTCGGTCAAGTAGATTAAGCACGTAAATGAGTGTTGTGGCTGATAAGAAAAGGCCGGTGAAATGAAAGATAAACTTATTGGCCAGAGTCGGATACAAAGGCGCGCATGAGGACAAATGAATTATTACCGACTTGAGCTACACTTGGAGGGGTTAATTAAAGAGAAATTGAGGCTTTTGCCTTCCATGTATCACCAACAAATTAATTAAAAAAAAAAAGAAAGAAAGACAAAATCAAAATGAGAATGAAAAGTTAAATTAATTATGCACTTCTATATTGTAAATGTGACCAAAAAAGTTTAAATAGTTTGATCACATTCTTAAGATCTCACTATGTGATAGAATTAATTTAATGTAAATCACACTATCCCGTCATCATTTGGTGAAAATACTAAATATCCAATGTATTACTCTTTATTAAAGTGCCACGACCTATGAAGTTTTTTTGTTTTGTAGTTTCTTTTGAGGGAAGACAAATTTATAAAGTTTAACAGGTAAATTTTCAAGGGGAAAATTAAAAAAAAAAAAAAAAAAGAATCGTTGCAATTTGCATTGACACCCTGTCGAAGTAATACGACATCTCTAGATTAGCAATAAGTACAGTGATATCCTTGGATCTAGAGAAAGACTAAAAAATTAATGAAATTATTACCACTTAACTATGTTATTCTTCACCTTAATTATTAAAAGAAAAAAAAACTATGTGATTCTTTTTTATGTGAAATTTTCACCATTTAAACCGTCTTTCTTTTTTCTAGAAATACATATAAGGTACCAATCCAATAGGTATTTTTTTAAACCTATCTTCCTTAATTAAAATTCATCAAGTACTATTTTCATAGTAAAAGATAGAGAGAGAAAAGCACTAAATAATGTGTACTTATTTTTATTAATTTTTTTTCAACTAATCAAATTACGGTAGCCATTAGATAATGATTCAATGACTGAAAAAAAAACTATAAATAAGTAAAAACAAATGCCTATCATATTATGGCCCTTATTTTTATTATTTTTTTTCCTAACTATTCAAATTATGATAATTATTATATTATGATCCAATAATTAAAAAAAAATATAAGTATTTTCTTTTTACTTATTTATGGGTATTTTTTTTAGCCGTTGGATCATTATCTAACGGTAAGCATAATTTAAGTAGTTAGAAAAAAATATATATATATTATTTAATGGTTTTCTTTTTATACTTTTAACATGAAAAGACGTGTGTGATAAATTTTAATTGGATAAAATAATAACCACAAATAGGTAAAAAAAAAAAAAAAAAACCTTAGATTGATGCCTCTATATATATAAACCAAGAAAAAAGAAAACAAAACAACTATGTGCATAAATATGTACTTCTCGATTGGCTGCTCCCGTTGATGCAATGCTCAATACAGACCGACCATACAACTCTGCCACATCACCATAATTAGTAATTAATATGTGGAGCTATTGTATGGTGTACATCCCTGCCTTGACACATTGGTGCCTATAACAAATTAGATTTCCGTGGAACACAATAACTTAATAGTGAAATCTGTCATTTTATTTATTTATTTTTTCAATGGGATGAACAGTGAAATCTTAAAAGGGGCTAAAGTAATTTTCTTTAGTTTTTAAGTAATAATGCAAATAATTTAAACACTGAACTCTATTAAAAAATCTATTGTGCTTTTCCACCTTTTCATTTCTAGAAAGAGATCCTCTATCAAATTTCTGTGTCCTGACCGGTGATATAGTGGTACATCATTAAAATTATTTGATTCATCAATTTTCCACACTAACCCATATCTAACGGATGTCTGTTGCTTCAATAATTAAAAATAAAATAAAAAAGAAAAAGTTGCTCCATCTTCGTGCTCTTCCTGTTTTGCTTTGCTTTTTTTTTTTTTTTCAAATTATTTTCTTTTATATATGTATAGCATACAGATTCAATCATCATCAAGACAAACTTCTCATCATTTTTTTTATTTTGAAGAAAAAGCAACTGAGAGATGAAAAAAAAAAAAACATGAAATGGAATTTATATCAAAATTGATGATATAGCTGAGAAAACAAGGTAATTTTCATACCTCATCACTTTAAGAGGACTTCAAATCAATGTCGGAGAACATATTTAGGAAAATCGAGGTTAAGCCTTAAATTTTAGAAAATAGGTTGCCTTTTATTTAAAACCTAGATGTGCAGAAAAAGAGAAGATTTTTTTTTATTTGTTTTTTTTGTTTCTTTGACACGTAATGACTGAATATCAAGATGACTGAGATATGCGGCTGCCGAAAAATGCGGCCGCGATACCTTAAGTACACAAACTCTTTGATTTGAAGTGAGAGGAGGAAGAAGACCCGAAGATGATGTTTGTGTCTTTTATTTTTTATTTTTGTTTTCATAAACAACTTATTCATGTTATAAGATAGAAAGCTTGAGGGAAAATAATGAATGACGTGACAAAATTCTGGTGGTTGGATAGAAAACGTGACAGACAATTTTGACAGAGGTTCTGGCTTATTTTTGCCATTCAATTTACTGCTTTCAGTATATGAGATCAGATCGCTTAAGAGCAAGAATTATACACTCTAGTCTACTAAACAAAATGGGATAAATTATATCTTTACCGCCTGAACTATCGCCTACACAGAGTTTTGCCTCCTAAACTATTTCTCTTTGTAAAAATATCTCCCGAACTATTAGATTATAGAAAAAAAACTCCATCTGTTATCTTCCGTGATGGAATAGTGATGTGTCTTCTTATTTAGGGTATTGAAGAGGGTTTTATAATAAATTCTTTACAAATAAAAGGCAAAAATATGGACAGAAAGTAACAAAATGAGCTAGTTTTTAGTTTTAATAAAGGTTGGGGGCTAGTCTTTTTGAGAAGAAGACTGAAAAGCGAGAGAAAAAATGGAAGAATTTGGCGCCTAATCTAAAGGTATATAAGTGAATGTATTAAAAATGATGATAAAAGTTTCAATTAACCTTGTTTTGGGATGACACATCATAATTTCGTCTGAGCTATAGACAAAAGGTAATGGAAGAGAAATTTTTTACACAATCTAATAGTTCAGGGAGAATTCTTATAAAGGAAAATAGTTTAGGAGGTAAAATTTTGCATAGACGATAATTCAGAGAGTAAAAGTACAATTTGTCCAGTAAAATATAGGTATGGCAAAGGAGATGGAGAAGCTGTTTAAGATCATCACAAAAGAAACCATAAAACCATGCTCTCCAACTCCTTCCCACCTCAAAAGCTACAATCTCTCTTTCTTAGACCAACTTCAACCTCCGGTTTATATCAACATGGTTTATTTCTACCCCAAGAACAGTCATGACGTTATTACAACGTCACAGCAGCTTAAGAAGTCGCTATCAAAATCCTTTACTTGCTTCTACCCAATTTTCGAAAGAATCAATAGTAACAACACAACTACTATTGAGTGCAACGATGAAGGTGCTGAGTATGTTGAAGCTTAATTCAATGGCGTAGATCTCTCCACCTTTTTAGGACAACCACCCGCCAATCTAGCCGCACTCCAACAATTCTTTCCCGCGGCGTGCTATTTGACTGGCGCAGGCACTTAGGCCTTGGACAAATATGCTTGCTTTGGTGAGCTGTTGACACAAGAAAAACACAAATATCAAAATTGACATGTGCAAAATAATCGTACTAAAATACTACCAAAAGTACTAGAATATTGAAAAATATCATTAATTATCTATTGTCCAAAATGTATTTTCATGCATTTATCAGAACCCTCAACTTGCTTATTACTAGTCTCTAGCAATTCAAGTATAAACAAGAAGCAAAACATGATAAACAAATTTAAAAAGAAAAATCAGCAAAGTTATTCATATATTTCCAACAAAAAGTCGGTAAAAGATCACAAATATTATCAAGATCTTTCGATCATAACTCCCAAAATTGTGTGTGTGTGCACTAAGTCTAAACTTTCTTACCACAAACCATAATGTATATAATTTCAGAAAAAATATCTAAGTAAAAGCCTCAACTCCATATCCTCGCAGGTAACGATATCAATTTTTAATCCAAAGGATTTACTCATGGAGTTAGAAAATAGAAAATCACTCAAATGAAATAGGCAATATTTAGGACAAGCTCATAAACAAACATTGATCGATTGATAGGAAAATTAACTTTCCAGAATTCAAACATTCTTATCACAAATTTGCTTTAGAATTTCAATGGTCAACGTGAGAATATTACAAATAGAGCCTAATGAGAAAAATTATTTCCTAACAACAAAAAAAAAAAAATTATCTTCTAAAATGATGGAAGACTTTATTGAATCGAATTGACATCTTTTTTTTTTTTTTTTCTTTTCTTTATTTTTTTTATCACATAACTTTTTTTTTTCAACTTTACAACTGAAAGAATTTCTCACCAAAAATTTCTCATATATTTGAGAATATACAAGAATTCCTAGGCTCCACAATACAAAACAATCTCTCATTCTGGCCAATCATCCTTTTAGCATATCATCTAATCATTCCACAAACTATAAAATGGCATTCTATATAGTAATTTAATCAGTTCAAAAGATCAATGAAAGTTTAGAAGCAGTTTTCTCAATCTCTTCACTCAATCATAAAAGATGTGTGAGAATAGAAAAATATACACTCAAATATGGTAATTTTCTTAGCTATATGTATTGAACATCCATCTTACTATAAGGCTTAGAAACGTGCACAAAAGATTTTAGAAGTTATTCTCTAATAATCAAGATAGCAAAAATGACTTAAACCAAACCTTTTGAAATCATACCTGGATAACAATGTAAAAATTTCAATCCAAACTAATTTAAACATGCAATGTAAGCTACTTTACACAAGAATTACTAAAACACGAACAATAAGCTTTTTTTTTGTCATACACAAAAATTTACATTAACAATATGCTTGAATATTCTACCACCTCCAACCTAAATCAGGCAGTGTCCTCACTGTAACAAAAATGTATATGCAATGAAGGAACAAGGAAATAGGACACTTGAATGATGGGTACACCACATGAAAAGCAAAAGCATGAGAGATGGAAAATTAAGAAAAACACAATAAAAACAAACAAGAGGAAAAAAACAAAACACACTGAAAAGAAAGAAAGGAAGAAAAAAAATGGTATAGAAAGATACAACCTGATCAAGATTGATGGATCGATGATATTATAGTGATTTCTTTAGGTTGATCTATTTTTTTTCACAATATGATTCAACCATTATCAAGCAGATGGTTGAGACCTCTGGGTCTCAAAATTGGTTTGACTACCAAGATCTTCATTGTGGATAGTTTTGGTATGTCCTCAAAGTGTGGTTTCCAAAATATCATGTTCTTATCTTTTGTCTCATAAAAAATAACAGAAACATTAAAAGTATCAACAGGATAAAGTAAAAATTCAGACTCAGAAGTGTGGAAGAAATATTCTGCTTTTAGTTTGTTGTTTTTATATGCTTCTTCTATAATGAATGCGGTGGCATTAACCTTCAGTGTTGCCCCATTGGATTGGACTGAGGTTGGGAGGGGAACTTACCTCACTTTTCTACAGTAAGAGCATTAGATAGTTTGGTGATCTAACTCTTTATTTCTTTTTGCTCTTCTATCAACTGTGTAAGCAGTATTTCAAACTTTTTGATAATCTTACCCTGTGCCTTCGTAAATGCTTGTAAAGTTTCTTATAAAGAAGGTTTTGTAGGTAGAGCATTGTATTGAGGTGCAAAGTAAGGTATCGGTGGTTGTGTCTCAATCTTTCAGTCATCTGTGATTGATGTGAGTTTGTTAGATTTAGATTTCTAACTAAAATTCAGGTGATTTCTCCATCTAGGATTTTATGTCTTGGAATAAGATGAGAATGGTTGTCTAAACATCCCTAGGGTATTGCATTGCTCTTCATAAATCCCTCTCATCTCACCATAAATTGAGCAACCTTGTGTGAAGTGATCAGTCCTCCCACATACAATGCATTTACCTTGTGATTGGACCCTAGCAACCATTTGGGTCTACTATCTTTCATCTTTAGATCATCTAATTACCTAGTTGAAGTATGTAACTGCGTCTTAAGGTTGTCATTTTCTCTAAGATGGTAGATATCGCTAGGTATGGACTTATTTAGTGCCATTAGCAGCACTTGGGCTAGTCTAGATGTGTCCTTTTTCTTTTGAAAATTAACAAAAAAGGAAAATTTAAATAAGGAAAGAAAATTTAGATGAGGAAAATTCTATAAAAGGAAACTAAGTTATAAAAGAATAAAAATTAAAAAAAAAATAAAAACTTCCTAAAACTAGGAAAAGATAACACCTAAAAATAGAAAATTCAAAAGGAAAAAAAAAATAAAAATTACTAAAATAACTTTTTTCATTTTTTATAATTGAATAGTGCACAACCAAAGGGATTTCCAAGTGAAGAGGGGGGTCAAAGTGGACTACTTAAACTCTATGCTCTCTTTAGACTATTTTAGGTCTTTTTGACAAACCCTTTTTAGTTTTCTAACTAAATATATCATTTTTTTTAAATTAAGAAAGATTAAAATAAAAACTTTACAAAATAAATAAAAGAAAAATATTGAAAAGATAAGAATTAAAAAGTAAGATATACAAAGAGAAAAAAAATTGAAAAATTTACTGTTTCAATGCAACACCTTTTTGTGATTTGGCCTCTCCGGCAACGACACCAAATTTTGTTTTACGCTCAAAATATATTGTGGTTACTGCAATAAAGATTAAGTTGTTGATCTCAAGTGGAAGCACATAAAAACACTAAAAAGATTAGAGAAATGATAAACAAAAAGTCTTAATCTTAAATAATTGATTAAAAAATAGAAATAGATAAAAGCTAAAAAGATTGTATGAATAAAAATGATAAATAAATGACAACCAATACTATTAAAAACAAGGCATAAAGATTCACTTAATTACTTCGTTTAACTGTTACCAATTGTAATTCTTAATTACTATTCAATTGCATGCTTCATATCCCAAGCATATAACCGGAAAATTCAACAATAAAGATAAATAATAAAAAGAAATCTATTTGTATTAAGAAATTTCTTTTAATGAAGAACAATAAAGAGCTATGTAAGAGTGACAATATATACTTAGATAATACTGTAGTAAAAAATCAACCTATAAAACAAATTTACCAGTAATAATTATATTCTAGCACTGATTACTATATAAGAAAGTTTGACTGAACTTACATAAGATTGAAGATAATAATTTCTAGAATAAAATAATAAAGAACTTTAACAAAACAATTGTATGAGCATTGAAGAACATAAAGAAAATCAAAAGAAAACTAAAAACTACATAAAAAAGATTCTTTCTAGCCTCTCTTCTATCTCTAAAAAATTTAGAACTTTGCTCTGAATTGGTGTATTGCTGTCTTGGGGGATGGTGCCCAAGTGCTCCTTTTACAGTGTAAGATGGCCTCCAAGTTTTCATTGTTGTCTTCACAAAATCAGCTCTAATATTTAATAATTTTCCCAATCAAATCAGCCCGCTAATTCTTCGATTAATCTCATCATGTACTTGGACATTCATTTGTCTTGGTTCATGATTGCATATGTGTCAATAGGATTTGATTGAGCTTCATATGGCAAGAGGGATAGTGGAGATTGGTTGTTGAGATTGCATTCTAATGGATAGACAATAGTTGGCATGAATGTGGACAAATTGGAGGACCAAGTGCAAGCAATCAAACTAAATTTAGCAACTTTTGACGGCTTAAATATACTTTAGTATGTTTGCCACCAATGTTGCTACAAATATTGAAATGAGGTGACTCTTAAAATTTTGGATAGCTAAGAGATAGGGCTACAATCTATCTGTTGACAACTTTTCCCAAATCACATGTTATGAAGGAGTAAATGGCATGTCAAGATTCAAATTCGGAAAAAACTATTTTTAGCAGTTCTTGACGCATCATTAGGCTTTCTTTAGCAAGATTTGTATGACTTATTGCATTATTGGGCTTTGTATAAATTACTCACTATCTTGGGCCTTGGACAGATATACTTACTTTGGTAGGCTGTTAACACAAGAAAAACATAAATATCAAAATTGACATGTGCAAAATAATCATACTAAAACGCTACCAAAGCATTAGAATATCGAAAAATGCAATTAATTATCTATTGTTCAAAATGTATTTTCATTTATTTATCAATATTTATTGGATTATTACTTAAGAGAAGTAATAGAATTACTCTATGTTCTACTGTCTTTTCTATATATATATACTTTTTTCTAAGAATGATAATTTTACCCACAAACCAATTTACTCACGGGTTTTAACCCATAATGGGGCAGGTAGTACTTCAAAAATTAACCCGATTCTAGTACGGGTGTTAGGGGTACCCACCTTATAGCCGCCGTGACTATTTACATATATAATAAATATAAATTTTTATATATATATATATAAGATACATGGTAAATCATAAAATAAAGTGTATATATAATAATTAGGTTATATTATTGAAGTATTACTAATTTTAGTATGTCATACTATTATTATATTTTTTTTCTTTAAGTTCTTCTTTTTTCTTTTTTTTTTTCCTCATTTTTTCGAAATTCTTCAAATTAGATTTTAAAAACAAATTAAATTTTTTTATCAGGCATAGGTAGCCGTGGGTATCTGCTTACCTGTGTGAGGGATACCCGAATCTATCTCGCCTCCTTCAACGGGAAAATATGACAGGTATGGGTATTCTTTTTTCCCATAGATATAGGAGTGAGATAGCAAGCCCGCCCTATTGCCATTCTTACTTTATTCTTATTCCTTAACATGTGTACTCAACTAAACTATTTTATAATTTAAATGGTATTTAAAATTAGAATAGAGCTCATATGTAGAGTGACTCTATTCAACATTAACAAGAAAAAAGAGCCATTCATCAATTTTTATTACTGTTGTTTTAACTAAAGTCAAAGTTTACTCCACTAACTTGAGATCAAAAATCCTCAAAAGAAAAAAAAAACCGAAAATACCAAATACAAAAACAAAATAAAAAATTGAAATCAACAACAAAATATGAAAGGAAAAAGAGCTAGTGGCTTTTATGTCTAATAATTTTTTGCTGTTGCAACCATTATTTTAGTCTGTTTCTATTAATTATGAGTATGCGTGGCTGCTGAAGTTAAATCTTCTCATTAATTGTGGGTTTTGTTTTGTTTATTTTATGTTTTTCCCTTAATTATGTAGTATGTGTTATATGCACTTAAATCGTTATGTAGGTTCGAGTCACACAGAAGTAGGCGTGAAAACTTATTATCCCTAAATGGGTGAGGTGTGAATTGAGTAGTACTAGATATTTTACTTCAATTTGTAATAAATAGAGGTCATTAGTTAAGCCGCACAATTAAAAAAAAAATCGTTATGTATTAGTTTCAACTACAACTACTATAAGTCTATAAAAGTCATTCTATCAGCAAACAGAGAAAAACTAGGACTTTTAATAAAAAAATTCTCTGGACTCGGAATAATTTTTTAAAATTAACCCTGAACCCAAATTAATTGGAGCAAAACCCCCTGAAGTCCCCTAATATTAGTTTTGTTAAAAAAAAGGTGTTTTTGTTAATTTTTTTTTATGGTTAAGTCTCCATTATTTTATTTATGACTTTTAGGTCCTCATTCTTATATTTTTGTTTTAAATTAATTCCTTCTAATCTTTTCTGCTCGTAAAATTGGAACGACAAAATGTAAAGTTGGCAATATATGTCCCATAAAATTGGTATATATTCATATACCTCTTGTCTAGATATATTAATAATTGGACCAAAGTAGATCCATAATGGAAGCATATAAAATTTTTCAATTTCTTACATTTGCCTTGAATGAAAATGATAACCCAATTCTTTTTATTAAATAACAATTTCCCTTTATTTCTAATTTTATCCATACTGAGATGAGCATGTTTTGGGTAAGTGCTAATTAACGGCAGTATTAAACAGAAAAGATTAAAATTGATTAATGTGAAATAAAAATCTAAGAATGAGAACTTGAAAGCTACAAATATAAGAATATGGACTTAACTATAAAAAAAATAATAGAAATATATATTTTTTCTAACAAAACTAATATTAGGGGACATTAGGGGATTTTGCTCTAAAATATTAAGTTCAGGGTTAATTTCACTAATTTGTTTTGAGTTCAGGAGGCCTTTGTATTAAAAAGCCGAAAAACTAAAGGGTGTCATAATTTTTAAAAATATCATCCTAAATTTAAATTTTAAAAGTTTACAAGTATTTATATTTAAAAAATTAGTGCAAATAATAGACAAAAGTGTGACAAAAGAACTACCATTTTGTTAAACATTATAATATGTAAATGCCTTTTTTCATCAGAATTACTTCTTTCTGCACAGCAGAATAATAGCACAATGACAATAATAATACCAAACTGGCTTTTTGATATTATTTAATTAAAATTGGTGTCTTTGAAACCCATTCGAAGATAAACTTATCTTATAAGTACCTACTACACGATGTATAAAAGGAAAAAAAGAAAAGTACCTACTATACGCAATCATAGCCAAAACACGGAGACTACGTCGTGTACTTCATTGCCAAAAACACAATACTACGTGATGTGATTGTCTTCTCACGTGTCTGTTCAAGAATATAAAAATTATTCCGATTCTCTTTTAGATTTAAAATATCTCATTTATTAATTAGCGAGGTTGGTATCAACAAACTCTGTCCAATTTCACTATTTACCTTCTTTTTTTTTAATGATTCATTATCAATATGGGCCGGCTTATGTTCCCAAGAAAAAACATAGTATTAGTTTGACCTGATATATATATAGTAGGGTTAGGTTAGGTTTCAGCAATAGGTTTATCGTTCCAGTCTATCCCATATTTTTTTAGACCTATATTAGGTTCTCATTTAATCATTTTATATATAATTTTAGATATATTTCTTAGGGGATAGTTACGGTAGGGGCGTCCTTACGTAGGGTCATGCTTTAATTATCGTTGGATGGGAATCTGTGGGGAATAACGGGAATCTGTAGAGAATCTATTTATATACAGATTCCCATCCAACGGTGAATAGACAGGGCCCTACGTAGGGGCGCTCCTACTGTAGCCATCCCCTATTTCTTAATTAAAATTTTATAAAATCTTGATTGAATATTTTCATTTATATTACTTTTAATATTATGGGGATGGCTACGGTAGGGGCGTCCCTACGTAGGGTCATGCCTTAATTATCGTTGGATGGGAATCTGTGGGGAATAACGGGAATCTGTGGAGAATCTATTTATATACAGATTCCCATCCAACGGTGAATAGACAGGGCCCTACGTAGGGGCTCCCCTACTGTAGACGCGCCCTAATATTATTTATTTATTTTTGTTTATTTTCAATTTCTTCAAATTTTAAAAGAATATAAATGAGTTTTAGGCCCATATTTTAGTCTACATAAGCACATATTCGATATTTTAAAGCATAGAACAATAACAAAATTAGGCCCGTATTTTGGCCTACATAGGCACGGCCCACTTAAACCAGTATAAAATGTGGGTTGGACTTGTGGGCCGTGCCGAGCCTATTAATAAGAATAAGCCAAACTCACATTTTAGACGGGCTGGGCTTAGGCCTAGTACAAAGCTCGTGTGGGCTCCGATCTATTTTACATCTCTACTGAGCTCTCCATTCTTTAACCCTGTGTAGTGACTTGATCCATCTCGACATTCTCTGGCAATTGAAATATCTTCTCAAACTTCCTACTATTGCGCTCCACGCAGTACTATAATGTGTCAGTCTTCTCCTACTGCTAGTGCCTTCATTCCCCATTGATTAATTTGACGGATTCTTCATTCCTTCATTGCCACTTTTAGCTCCTCCTTTCTTAGTACTCCAAACACATCAGCCTTGAACATGTGCATTGTGGGCATCTTCCTGTAGTTGATTTACGAGCAGGCGAATGCCATTTTGTAGGAGAAGCCAGAGCTGAAGTTTATTTGTAATAGGGATCAGATAGGCCAGTTGGAGATGCCCTTAAATGGGTTTTTTAGTTCTCATTCTTAACAGTTGTTTTTAGGACACTAAAAATTTGCACTAAAAAATAATACTAATGATGTGACATCTATTTTAGTTAAACTACTAAAGTGGGACAATATCATTTAAAGTCCAGTAGTTGAAACAGATGCCATATTATTGAGTACAAGTTTTTGGTATAAACTTTTGGTATTCGTAGCATTATTCTTGTATTTCATCCAGTGGCGGAGCCAGAACTTTCTTTTAGTATGGGCAAAGACAAATTTTTAATACAACAATAACACAAAAAAAGTATTCAAATTTTATATTAATGTCTCCAAATGATAATAAAATAACACATCATGTGCCATGTTATCAAAAGACGAAATTTTCACATCTATGAAATCTTTATTAACATATAAAACTACAACTAATTAGATTTTTAACTAAAATGAAAAGTATAAAGGATAAAATACACGATGTAAGATTTATTTCTTATTTTTATTTTGTTTGTCTGTCTTTTTTCATTCGTTTTGAGATTTGTAGTCATTGGAAACAAAGGGATTCTTCCCTACTCCTAATTTCCCCTCAAGATATAGAAAATTGAATAAAAATGAAAGTTAAAAATTATAGTCTTAAGTTGGGAATTAAAGTGACAATTCAAATTTTATACTAGGGACAAAATTAGAAATAAAAATCTCAATGGGGCTAAAATAGAAAGTAAAATCTTATATTGTACTTAACTATAAAATGACATAAACTATTAGGACAGTGGAAATAAAATCTCACATGACAAAACTAGAAATAAAAATATCAATGGGGCTCAAATCAAAAATAAAATCTCATAGAGTACTAAATTATAAAACGAAAAAAAATTAGGGGGGCAATGGCTCCACTTGCCCCTTTGGCTCCATCCTGATTTCATCTTTTTTTTTTTTATTATTATTATTATATTAAGAAATTACTTTTTAAAATAATGTTCGGTAACAGTTAACATGTGCGGTAATATTACAAGGACACTTTGGGCATTTTGGAAAACAAATTCGGTCAAGGAATCAGATAATTTTGAAAATCATATCATATCGTTCACTATAAGTTTATGGTGTAAAAAAATTAGTATCCCTAACAAAAATCTTTTGAGAACAAGTATTCTCAAAAGCAATCTTTAAAAAAATCAATTTGGATAAAAGAATCTTATTTTCTTTCCATTTCTAGTTAAATTGGAATTTTTAGGCCTCTATTTCTTTTCCAATCCTTTCCTCATCAAAAATTTATTGAAACCTTATGATCTATCTTGATTGACCATAATTATATTAGTACTACTAACTAATGATAGAATGTCTCATTAACGAAGATAGAATATATTTGTCAATAATTGCAGTAGTATATAAAAAATAACAGGTAATAACCAAAAAAAAACGACGTTTGGCTTTTATGCAAAAAAATAAAAGCCATTTTAGTAATATCAAATAAAAAATTCTAGTATTTAAGGGAAAATTCATTCTGCATGCCATTTATAGAAAAAATTTAATTCATATTGTTGGATAATTTATCATATTCAACATCAAAAAGAAAAAAAAAAAACGCTTAGCAATTTATTCTATTTTTATTCTTTTTCTAACTAAAGCAAAAGTTTACTCCACTAACTTTAAAAAAAAAAAAAACCTAGAAAATAACAACGTACAAAAGCCGAAATTATAAGAAGTTGAAATTGGTAACAATAAATTTTTTCAGCAACTACTATTTTAAATTGTTTCCATTAATGAGCATGAGTTAAATCTCTGGTTAACTGTGTGATTGTTTTCTTCTTTTTTTTTTTTTTTTTTTTTCTTTTTTGGTTATTTTACGTTTACCCTTAAAGTATATAGAATGTTTTTATATATGCTGCTAACTTATTGCAAATTTCAATTTTGGTTTCTTAAACAACTTAAATCGTCATTTTCCACACAGACGAACAAACGAAAATGAGAAGATTGTACTATGTGTCTAATTAAAGAAAAGACGGAGCATTTCGGACTTCCTTTTTTCTCCCAGAAGCTGAGTATCTAGGACTGAAATTACTGAAATGACATTTAACGATTGAAGAGGCAAAATTAAGAGTAATGCTATGGTGCCCTGTACCACATGATGTATCAGTCTGTTAGTAGCTAATTGTTCTGTCGTCAACTTACTAAATATAATTTACTATCTTAAACTATCCTAATTAAGTAGCAACGTAGAAAGAGATGGTCGATCCCACAAAGAATCTAATGTAGCAATTTAACCCTAATTATCCTAAGTCAATTAAACGGGGGATTTTGAATTCAATTTAAGGGTAAATTGCCAAAAAAAAAAAACCTTGAGATTTGGGTGTTAGGCAATTTAAATACTGAAATTTGGACTCTGTAAAATAATATCCTGAGATTAAGAATTTCTGAAAATTAATACCCTGATATAAAGAATTTCTAAAAATCAATACCCTAAGCACATGAAAGTATGAACAACTCCAATAGATTGAACAATGTATCATAAAATCACAAAGTAATATGGTCGATTACATAGCAAGGTGACGAGTGACTAATTTACTCACAAATCACATATCATTCAACTCAAATATTTGTAAGTTCTCAAGCATTTTTGGTGATTTGATGTGTTTTCACTTTACTTTTGTAGTTCTTGTGAATAAATGAGAACCAAGAAATATTGGTGCCAAATTTGGGTATTTCAACCATTGCTGATGAAAGTTGAGTCCGATACGAACGCAACGCAATGAAAATTAGGCAAAACGGAGCTAAAATGAAGAAATGGCGACCCGGGGAAGAAAACTGTCCCTGCAGAATTCCAGAGCCGAGAGCGCCGCGGCGCTTGAATAGTAGCATAGCGGCGCTGCCTGAAAACCTGATTTCCCGAGGCTAGAGCGCCGCGGCACTGGCTAGGGAGCGCCGCGGCGCTACACAGCATCCGGAAGCGTGTTTTTAGCGAGTTTTTAGAGCCAATCTAGACTATTGATGCTATCTGATCGAATGGTTGATATTCCACCCAGTTTAGGTCACCTTGGAGGCCTTTAAATATATCCTTAAGCCTCCATTTGAAGTGTGGAGAGTTGGAGAGAAAACACAAACTTGAGAGCTCAAAAAAATCAAAGAGAAGGAAGAGCTTGGAGCTAAAATTTGGAGAGGAAGCTTGAGAGAGTTGCTTGAAGAATTGAAGCTTGAAGTTCTACCTCTACAAAAGAGTTTTTCTCATCCTCTTTCTCACCCTTTTCTCATTTGAATTTTGTATTGTGCTTGATTTATGAATATTTTTGGATATATGAAATTCTTGTTGAGATTAGTATTGGATTCTCCTATGTTGAACTAATTGATATATGCTTGGGGTTTGATATAACTTAAACTTTGATTCTATGTCTTAATTTCTAATATGTTCTTTGATGTTGTTCTTGAATTTATTTATGCTATTTCATGCTTAATGCTTCTCAACTAATTAGCTACTAGTTGGATGATTTGGTTTTTAGAATTTGGCACTTGAGAAAGGGAATTTTAGAAACAATGATAGGATAGTATAACCTAAGATTTTGTAGAGTTTGAGAGAACCTATAATTCCTTTGAAGCTATGATCAAAGAACCATTAAACATAATGAATTCTTAATTTCTAAGTTTGGAATAGAGATATTGAAACCAGAATTTACGAATGATTTCACTCGACACTCGAGAGAGGGAGTAGAAATACTTTTGGGTTCTTGGCTTATAAACTAGGAATAATTGATTTGAATGCAATTGGTAATCAAAAGACAGAGTTGATAGTTAGGTGAATTCAATCCCCTAGTACATTTGTGCATAGAGTTTCCATATTTTATTTTTATATTTATTTTTATCTTTGTATTTATTTAACTACAAATTCATTTAATTTAGTTGCCTAGATAAAGTTAGGTCCCGACAATTCCATTAATTAACGATAATTTAACACATAATTCCTTGTGGGATCGACAACTCTACTTATCACTTTATTACTTGATTACGACCCGTGCACTTGTAATTATTTTACGTATATACATTTATAGCGTAACAAGTTTTTGGACCATTGCCGGGGAATTGACATTTTAGATTGTTGTTGATATCGGGAGTAAGTTACTTGATTTTAATTTAGGCGTTTATTTTCATTTTTAATATTTATTTTTAAATATGTGTTTTACGAGGTACTTGGAGATGTTAGATCAATAAGTCCTCTTGTAGTTTGCTCAACGAGACTCGGAGCCATTTTATTATGCATGGTGGAGATACAAAGAATTGCTCACACTATGTCTGGATCATGGTTTATCGTCGGAGTATCAAATACAAAATTTCCTCAACAACCTTCGGCCTGAAACAAGAATATGGGTGGAAAGGGGAAATGGTACCACCTCTATTTACCAAGGATCCATTAATGAAGCTTATTGGTCGTTGGAAGACATGGCCGACTTTGACTATCGGAGTTAGAATTATCTACCAAGCCACCTCAGTTTGGGAGATAATTCTAACATTTCGGTGCCACGATGTGATACTCTACATTACCATGAGAAGCCTTCTCCCAACCTTGAATATCTTTTTGCACAATTTTCAGAGGAGACAAGACTTCGCCATGAGGAGTGGGAGAGAACGGAGACTAATCGCAATTCATATTTTGAGTGTCTCTTTATGACTCCCTTGAGGCCATGACAAGGGCAGTTGCTATGATACATACACAAGTTACAAACAATGACGAAAGTCACCATGAGGAGCCGAGCACAAGCGGGAGGACCTTGGGTTTGTTTGATGATGACGACTCAAGTGAAGAGAAGAATCAAGAGTGGATCAAGGAGGAAGAATCACAAGACATAACTTGTGATTCTTCACCCTTTGAAATCCAAATCATCATGCCACCACCATTCATCGAAGATCACATTTACGATGATCCTATGTGGCCAACATCTCCTCCACCATCATTAGCACCATTCATTCAAACCTACCAATCACATGTGTCAGTGCCGAGTCAAGTTGAGTGTACATGCCGAATATTTCCATACATAGCCAAGCTTGAGGGCGTTCGAAATCAAGACCCATTTGATGTGTCATATGACATATACTATGGGCGGAAGCCGCTATTTGACGAGCTTCACCAATGTGGGCATAAATGAACCTAAGGATGCAATTTATGGAGAGAAGTCCCGCACTACCTAAGTTAAAGTCACCTTGCTCGGAGCACCACCCTTGCCAACCTTAATAGAAGGCGAGAATATCTCGCCTCCATGGTACTTGTTCTTTTCCCTTGTACTTATATTGAACATCTAAATATTGAGAATATTGCCAATTTTAAGTTTGGGGTGAAAATACTTATTGGTTAATTATTTGTTGGGTATGGCTCTACTTGTTTGTTGGTTGGCATGATTTTCTTTCCATGAGTTATGTACTTTTAGGAAATCATTTTTTTTTCTTGCTTTTCTTTTGCTTGTTTGACTTGACCAATTTGCAAACTTTCTTTTCTTGTCCAGGAGCAACAAAACCTTCAAGTTGTTTCATATAGATTTACTCATCTAGATCTCTATTAAGAAAGGCTATTTTTATATCCATTTGGTGTACTTCAAGATTCTGCAGAGTAGCAATCGCAAGTATCATCCTTATAGAATTTATTCTCGTCACAGAAGAATAAGTATCAAAGTAATCTAGGCTTTCTTTTTACCTATAACCTTTGATAACAAATCTAGCATTATATTTGTCAATTGTTCTATCTGCTTTCATTTTCCTTTTGAAAGTCCATTTCGAACCAAGTAGCTTGCATCCTGGAGGAAGATCCACTAGTTCCCATGTATTGTTTTGCAAGATGGAATCAATTTTACTCTTAATGGCTTCTTTCCATAAAGGTCCCTCAACAGAGCTCACAACTTCTTGGAAGCTTTGAGGTTTACTTTTCAACACGTAAACTAAAAAATCCGGACCAAAAGATTTTTCAGTTCTCGCTCTTTTACTACGTCTAATCTTCAACGACTTGTTCTTGGTCCTAACTATCTTTAGTGATAGCCTCATAATTTCGTTTAGATGTACTAGGTTTTTTCTTAGATTTATACAGAAATTCATATTCAAAGAACGATGCATTTCTCGATTCCATTATTGTGTTATTGTGTATATCTGGGATTTGTGACTCATATACAGGAAACCGATAAGCACTACTATTATGTGCATAACTAATGAAAATGCAATCTACTACCTTTGGTCCTATTTTCATCTTTTTAGGTGTAGGTACCAATACCTTAGCAAGCCATCTCCATACTCGCAAGTATTTGTAGGAAGGCTTTTTACCTTTCCACAATTCATAAGGCGTCTTTTCTTCTTTCTTGCGGGGTACCTTATTTAAAAGGTAAGTAGCTATTAAAACAGCTTCCCCCCACATGTTCTGAGGCAACTCAGAACTTAACAGCAATGCATTCATCATCTCTTTCAAGGTACGATTTTTCCTCTCAGCAACACAATTTGACTAAGGCGGAGTGACCTCATATATTATTCTGTGTTGTGCACAGAATTCACTAAAAGGTGATTCATACTCTCTACTACGGTCACTTCTAATCATCTTAATCTTCTTATTAAGTTGATTTTTAACCTCATTCTTATAGAGAATAAACTTCTCTATTGCTTCATTCTTGGATTTTAGCAAATACACATAACAATATTTTGTGCTATCATCGACAAAAGTAATAAAATACTTATTGACTGCCCTTGCTTATAAAAATTTTAAATCACAAATGTCACTGTGAATTAAATCAAGAGGTTCAGTATTTCTTTCAATAGTTTGAAAAGATGACCTTGTCAATTTTGCCTCAACACAAGTTTGATACTTATGTTTTGTATCAATTTGGAAAACGAGAATATGATTTAAGTTAAGTAATCTACGTGTAGTATCATAATTAATATGTCCTAGTCTACCATACCATAAAGTAGAAGACTCAATCAAATAAGCAGAAAAACTAGCTTTATTGATATTGGGTTTTACAGTCATTACATTGAGTTTGAACATACCCCCACATTCATATCCCTTTCCCACAAAAGACTATTTTTGGTCAATACAAATTTATCTGACTCAAACACTATGCGGAATCCGTGCTTATTCAGAAGTGAACCAGACACAAGGTTCTTACGGATATCCGGTACATACATCATATTATTCAGAGTCAGTTCCTTCCCAGAAGTCATCTTTAGCACCACTTTGCCCGGACCTTGTACTTCAGATATAGCTGAATTACCCATGAAGAGCTTCTCCCCATTCTCTATTGGTTCAAAGGTTGTGAACAGGTCCTTGTCGGAACAAACATGCCTTGAAGCTCCAGTATCAATCTACCATTCTCTTGGATTGGACCCAATGAGGTTGACTTCAGAAACGACTGCAGATAGACTTATGTCTTCTACATCTTTTGTGATGCTATCCACCACGTTGTCTTCATTCTTCTTCTTCTTTGGAAGTCAGCAATCTGAAGCCCTGTAGCCCATCTTGTCACAGTTAAAGCATTTTCCTTAGAATTTTTATTTTTTGCCCACTCCTCCTTTAGGTCCTAGCTTGGACCCTTTCTTTGACTTGTTCTTCTTAGCCTTAGAGCTTTGATCATGCTCTACAAGATTTGCCTTTGCCCCAAACATAGTAGACGAGGCTCCTGTCTTTTCAGCATGTCTCGTCTTCTTCGATGCAGAGCCTAATAACAAGGTCTTCAACGTTTATGGCCTTTCACTTGTACTTTAAGTAGCTCTTGAAATCCTTCCATGAAGGGGGTAGCTTCTCAATAATAGTAGCTACTTGGAAGGGTTCATAAATGACCATCCCCTTTGCCTAAATCTCATGGAGAATCAACTAAAACTCCTGAACTTAACTGATTATAATTTTAGAGCTGACCATTTTATAATCGAGGAAGCATCCCACCATAAATTTTTTGGAACCAGTATCCTCAGTTGTATGTTTATGGTCTAGTAACTCCCACAATTCCTTTGCCGTTTTCTTATTATGATATATATTATATAATGCATCGGTCAAACCATTCATTACATAGTTTCAGCATAGGTAGTCAGATTATTTCCAAGCATCCACCGTAGCAAAAACTTGGAAATCTTGCTCATCTTCTCTGACTTTTGGAGCCTCTTCAATCAAGAACCTTGCAAGGTTCAATTTGGTCAGATAAAATAGTATTTTTTGCTGCCACATTTTGAAGTTCAACCCATTGAACTTCTCAGGCTTCTCTCCATGGTACGCTGCTGGTACCATTGGAGTCACAAGAGGGTTTGGCACTCGAGCCACAACAGGGACTGGCACTGCAGATGCCACAGCAGGCTGTTGAGAACTAGTCGTGTTCTCAGCAATGACAATATCAGCATTGTTGTTCGCCATCTCTAAAATTAATCAATCAAAGATTATTAATTTCAGTACAAATTAGTTCCTAGGAAAGGCGGAGTGTTCACAAACAGGACCCGCTTAAAGTCCTGCTTCTTAGACAAAATTTTAAAGAAACTCCCAAGAAAGACGTGGAGGGGTCATAGATGCTTCCTCTTCAAACCTGGTCTCCCTAGACAGAACACAAAATCTCCTCTACAAAAATTCCACACGAAGAATGATAGTAATAACAAAGCAGCAGAGCAATATATATACTCAAACAACTGGAATTATATATATTACAAATAATAGCATGAAGAATTTAATAAAGATAAATTCTAACATCCAACCTAAAAAAACTTATATGAGAGCATAAAGAATTTAATAAATAAATTCTAATATGCAACCTAGCATAAAGAATTTAATAAAATAAATTCTAACATGCAACCTAATAAAAACCTTATATAAAGAAGAATCAGTTTTAAGACTGTAGGAAATAATAACATACAATTTATAAAGTTTCAAACAAATATAATGTGCAACATATAAGATTAGAAACGAATATAACAAACTTTAAAATAAACTTTAAGATAAATATATAAAGTTACCAAAAATTTGCTCCAAACTTCAACGGAATTTTAGTAGCACTTCGGAAACACTGATTACCGCCGAAGCTTGTGTAGGTCACAGTATCCTTAAAACTAATTCGCTCCCTCCCCTAGAATGCTTGAGGACTTTAGCAAGCATCAGTTTCCCAGGATACAACGATGAAGAGTAGCAGGTGAAGTACCAATACCTCTATTCTACGAACTGGATTGCTTTGAACTTCAACACACTAAAAACTCTAGCTACGAAATTCCTAAACACTCGAAGAACTTCAGCTAGTAAACGTAAGAACTCAAGAACACCCGAAAACTAGAGAAATTGTGAGAGAATGACAGAGAGAAATCAGAGAGGAATGCTTTTGATTTGGTGTGTGGAAAGAGGAGGGGAAGCTCTCTTTTTATAGTCATTTAGAGTGGGAGGTTACACACCATGCTTTCAGTTGGAATAAATCTATTAAAGCCAAATATGGTTGTTACATGGCCAAAAAATGCCCAGTACTAATGCATGGCAGATTGAGAGTTTTATAGAAACTTCTCACTGGTTGTTACAAAGCTAACCATAGCTGTTACAAGGCCAAAACGCCTAGCACTAATTCTTGGCAGATTAAGAGTTTTCTAGTAACTCCTCACTGGCTGTTACAAAGCTAACCATGGCTGTTATAAGGCCAAAACACCTAGCACTAATCCTTGCAGATTTGGAGTTTTCTAGTAAATCCTCAATGGCTGTTACAAAGCCAAAAAGGCCTAGCACAGCCATAAAACCTTGAAGTCAAGAGAAAGGCATGGTAACTGACCATTGAATTAAAGCTGAATTGAAAAAAAATAAATAATCTGGGCTTTAGCAAAAGGTTGGACTTACAAGGGTCCAAGTTTCGGCCTTGCATTCGTGTCCGCAGGTGCGGACACACACGAGCCCATGCAAATTCAGGCCCAAGCCCGATGATCTACACCCCCCCTGCGCGCACCTGAGAGAGCATCTATGGTAGTTATTCTTACCCCCATCATAAAACCTGGCTCTATATAAACTTCTAGGAACAAGCTTCTCCCACCAATGTGGGACTCCTTGTTTTCCTTTTTTTTTTCCAATTCCAATGGTACACTTTTGAGCAATAATTTCTTATTCATCCGTGTACCATTTTGAGTGTGTGAATATACAAAATCGATATCCTCGCGGAAGTGAACAAGAATTCATCAAGACCTTGCATTAGCAAGATGTGGGTCCCACTCAATTTTTAGCTTCAAAATGGTTCATGAAAATGGGTTTTATAACAAATTTAGTCTTTATAATCTAGGCATCCAAGCCTAAACCAAGCCCAAATTATTTTCTTAACCCATTTAACCCATTTTTCTAACAAATAGTTCTCTCTAAAGTAGAAGATTACATAACATCAAGACTAAATATATTTGGATCAATAATAACATACTCATCATCAACATAGATGAATTACAACAAAGAGAAACATAATGTCTCATAATTGGGTTTGTCAAGAGAGCAACTTGGAAAGGATAACCCGAAAAAACTAAACTGCTAAATTTGTTGAGCTTGTTGCCATGATTAACCACACCAAATTGAGTGAAATCAAGTAAAAAATCGACACTTAATCATCAAGTAATGGCCCTAAAATCCTCATTTGTCTCATATTTTTCTCTCTTGCTCTCTATTCTTTGTTGCTGTTCTTCTTTACTTATTTACTAATGAACAAAATCTCCATGCTGCTTTTTAAAAAATAGCTGCATGTAGCCACGATGTTGCGAGTGAAGGCTCGAGCCTCCGCAGATATTTTTTAAAAGGGATATATATATATATGGGCACCAATCCAGTAGGTATAATTTTTTTACCTATCCATAGGTATTATTTTGCCCAATTAAAATTTAATATGCATGTTTTTTAATGGTAAAAATCAGAGAGAGAAAAATATTAAATAATTTATATTTATTTTTATTTTTATTTTTTCTAACTACCAAAATTATAGTAGCAGTTAGATTATGATCCAATGGCTAAAACAATACCTATAGATAAGTAAAAAAAAAAATACCTATTAAATTGAGAACCTATAAATATATGTGCCCTGTATTTTTGAAGAGCAGTTAACCCATAAATATTAAAAAAAGTAAGAAAGAAAAATTGTAAGTAAATCTATAAGATCCCACTCAAAAAATTGTTTGTCCCAAAAATATATAACTCATTTCCACACATTAATTTAGAATTTTTTTCTTTTTGTAAAAAAATAAATAAATTGGAATGAATTTAGTTAATCTAAATAGAAAAGCTAAAGAAAGCCTAAATTCAAATAGACCAGTGCTCACCTCAAAGCTCAAGTACTTTTAATTAAATTTTTTATTAATAAAAATTCTTAATACGTTAAAAACATTTTAATTATGCTAGCCCTTCCCCAAGTATTAAAAATAGAAATCCTTCAACTTCTACTTATTTTTTCTTCTTCTCCACTAAACACGCTCAATCCTCTATTTATATTGAGAAGTTCTTTCAACTAAAGAAGTATCGTTGATCTTACTATAATTGTTATGGCTACTGTGGAGAGAGTATTATTTTCTACTATGAATCTTGTTATGAATCAGCTATATAATTGAATGAGTTATCAATAACTGAATGATATAATTTATTTGTGTATATAAATTAACAAAGATAACTTCAATTGAGTTGATAACAAGGTTATATTATATAACACAGGGCGTGAAAACCTGTCGAGAATAACTATACCATTTATTAATTATTAATTTTTGAAAATTTTGTTATAGTTTAAGTTCCCAATGGCAAAAATTTCTGACTCTATCAAGAAATTTTACATCCTTCTTATTTTTCATTTAAGTTAACTTGAACTTGGGCCAAAACCTATTATTTGTCCAAACCAGCCCACAATGTGGGTGGACCCAACACTAGCATTGAAGAATTTGGAGTCCACTGATCAGAATTAGCAGGAGTTGTGCAATAGCTTATTGGCTTCTTATCCAAATGGCCAATTGTTTGGTTATTATTTGACAAATGGTCACTTTTTTTTAAATACCACTAAAAGGAATTTATCGAAAACTACCAAAATAAGTTTGTTTTATAATAAACTTATCAATATCAAACGCTATCAAAACTGATATATTTTGTATAAAATTGATATACTAATAAAAAATTGATATATTTTACATAAAATTTATCTACTAAAAAATGGCTATTTAGCAAAATAATGTCAGAAATGATCATTTATTAAATAGGCATAAAAAGCAGCTATTTTTAAATTGATGTGAAAAAAAGAACATTTTTTATAAATACTATAGCTTATTAGTGGATGACGATGTAGGGTATAAAAAAAAAAAAAGAAAAGGTTTATGTCAAAAATACCTTGTGACAATTCAGCTACAAAACGACCATGCATTTCAACTTTTTTTTTTTTTATGCAACCCTATATGTTTTAAGAAATATGGAAAAACTCCTTTGAATTTGACATTTTTATTATAAAATACCTTGTAATTTGACTATTTTGAAATCCAACCTTCTCATATAAAAAATTGGAAAAATCGTTCGAAATAAAAAAATTACCCTTAAGGATGGTAGATTTAGGTTTATATTACATTTTTACTTTGTATTTGGATAAAAAATAGTTGTTCGGAAACTATTTTATCATTTATCATTTATCAGGTAATTTAAAAAATCACAATATTATTTCGAAATTAGTATAAATTTCTAATTTTATTTTAAATCTAAATATACTCTTCACTACTGGTGATTTTGTCATTTTCCATTAATTTTCATAATTTTGATGATATGAAGAGGTTGAATATCAAAAATAGTCAAATTATAAGGCTTTTTGTAATAAAAAATAAAATTCAACGGGGTTTTTCTGTATTTTTTAAAACACATGGGACTTCATAAGTGAAATACAAAGTTATTTTATGATGTTCTCTCATTTTTTGTGTGTATGTTTCCATTTTCCTTATTTTCTGATTTTAACTCTCGAAAATAAAGGATTTGGTATGTTAATCCTCAACACTACTAAGGTAACAAAGGAGAAAAAAAATTTATCAAGAAAATCAACCAGCTAGAGGGAAAATACTTTTTATTGTTTAATACAATTTTGTGCGGTAGTACATTATTGGATTGTATTAAAACTATATCTATATTTAAGATATATATTATAAACTTACTTTATATATATAAAAAGGATTTATTTTAAGATATAAAAAGTTTAATTGAATTTAAAAGTATTAAAACAGATTAGAAGGTAATCTCACACTTATTAAAGGAATACATAATCTCATCCAAATATTATTAAGGAAGCTATATTTGTACTCTCAAATTGTATAAAAGCATCACTTATAAACTAATCCCACTAAATAATTAAAATTTTATAATTTTAGTATAAGCACCCTTATTTTTGCTAAAACATGCCTCTTCCTTCTACACCCTACTAAAATTGTTCACTTATCAGTGTTGGCATCCTATCTCGACTTAAAGCACCCCACCTTCGAATAAAATGATGGGCTCTAGTATCTCGGACTAAATTTTTTTAATTATTGGATTAGATCTTGACCATTTATAACGATGCATTTCCATATTATATACATTCTCATTCAAGTAGATAAGCATGAACATGTTAGAGGGGAAAAGAAAAATTCTGGATCCCATGGATGATTTCTCCTTTATAATACTCTGATACAATACAAAATACAATGGGACAACATACTCCTACAAAGTGCTATGGCTACTGTTGGGCTATTTCTGACACACAAATATCGTAAGTATACGAGTCGCAACAAGTAATATAAAAGTAAGAGAGTGTCGATCCCACGAGGAGCGAATGAATTATAAATGCTAAGTACTAACTAAAACTAGTTTACAATTTATCCAAACGATAATAAATGGATGTTGGGAACAAAAATTATAATGCAAATTTAATATAAATGAAAATAATGGAAATTAACGCTAAACAACCAACGGTAATTTTACAACAATGATATAAAACCTAGGGATGCAATCTCTTCTCTAACTCCTTCAATTACTAGTTTTCCTCACCGTTTAATCATCCACTTAGAATTAACAACCAGGAATTCAATAGTAATCACACATTCCTTTCCAAGATATAGGTGAAAATGCTTAAACAAGATAATATATTACTCCTAACATAAGTTGTTTAAACTTATTAAGCATATTAATTCCCATACAAGGTTGCATAGGTTACATAGATATATTCATATTCTATACAAACTCACCATATACTAGGCGATCCTATGTTATTCAACCTATGTCCAAACCTAACTCCCTTTTCTAAGTTCAAATGGATTTCACACAACAATCAGTTCAATGGCCAAATGAACAGAAGTATTAAATATAAAGTAGAACAATCAACTCATCAATGGATATCAAGAACAAGTGAAAAAAATAAAGCAATTGAATTACAATAGAGGTTTGATTACATCCTTAGAGAAAGAGCTTAGTTCATAGTTATGCAAGGAAGAACACAACAATAATAATGATATGGCTGATACACGTCCTCCTAATTCCTTCTGCTCTTTGTTGTTTCTCCTTCAGAATCACTCTATAACTCTCTCTAACTTTGGCTGTTAGGGTTTTTACCGTCCTCTCCACAGATGAGATGAAGAAGGGTTAAATACCACAGGCAAAACTGGCCACGATCCAAAAATTCTGCAACATGTTTGCACTTTATGGCGTTGCGGTGCTAAATTTAGCGCCACAGTGTCAAGACGTCGAAAATGTGACACTGCAGTGCCGAATGGTGGCGCTGCGGTGCCACAAAAGCTTAGGAGATGGCGCCCCGGTGCCACGGAATAAATAACGTTGTGCCGTGCACTTGGCGCTAGGTTTCTGGAACTTTCAGCTCTGCGGCGCCATTTTGGCACTGCAATGCCCACTTTTTACCTAGTTTTCTCCATCTGATGGTGCTGCTTCACTCTACTGAGACTGATTTTTCTTGTCTTTGCTCGAAATTGGTCTAAATTACCTCGATTAAACCTCAATTTCTCTTCAAAAATCGGTATTCTCTAGTTCATAACTCTTCACCTGAAATATATACTAAAAACAACAAAATCGTATAAAAAGAGCTCAAAGACGAGTAATTCATAAGCTTGAAAGGATAGTAAAGTTAAGTGTATAATCCACTTAACAGCTATATACAAGAGCAAAAGTCTAGCTCTTGAAAGAAATTATCCAAATATTTTTTTTTGAAAAAAAGGATTAAAGGAAAATAAGAATGAAGATAAGCGATGAGATGAATTGTTTTTTTTTTCTTTTTTTTCTTTTCTATAAATATCCAAACGAAGTAGCTTAGTGAGAAAAACTAAGAATCAAGAAAGTAGAGTAAAAATTTGATATCAATCTAGGGCAAATAATACACAAAACTATTTATTTATAAAACACTTTTCCAAAATTTCACTCAATTTTTAGACCCATAAACTGATTCATTTCGATTCTTTAAGACTTTCTTCATAGAAGGTGGTGTTTGGTTGAGGTTAATAGGTTTTGGAATGAAATTCTCATAGGAAATTATGGAGAATATGAGTATTTTGGGTCCAATTTACTTTTGTAGTAGTATTTTACAGATTTACTTTTCTAGTAATAATTTTTTACATTTGTAGTAGTTTGGGAGAGAGAAAATTTTATCATTCCAATATTGTCCATCCATCCACTTTTTTTCCGATGAGATATACATCTCTTTTTAGGTGAGAAGTGTTTCTCACTTTCCTTTTTTTTTTTCTACTTTCTTTTTCTGGCAGGTCCCTTCTTTTCTTTATTTTCCCCACCTCACAATGTAGAAACTCGCCTCATCACTAACTTTTCTTTCTTTTCTTTCTTTTTATTTTTTTTTAATAAACTTTTCTTATTTTTTCAAACAAAGCTCCGCTGATGGCTTCCAAAGAGAGAAGGAAGCTTTGTGAGTTAGATATCTTCCCAAAATAAATAATGAGAAAATAGAGAGAGAGGAAGAAGAGGAAAAGAAAGTTGAGAAGTGATCTGGTGTGATAGAGTCTAGGAAAGTTAGTTGCGGTTAGGGTCCCTGGATAAAGACATTGTCGTGATAGGAGAGGCCTCAACGATGAGGTTGCTCATGACTTCTAGAGAGAGAAATAAGATTTATGAGATATAGATCTTCCATAAATGAATAATGGGAAAATAGAGAGAGAGAAAGAGAGAGAGAGAAAGAGAGAGAGAGAGGAAGTTAGGGAGTGATCTAATGATAGAGTCAGAGAAGTATTTGTGTGGGTGTATAAACATTAGTCACAATTTTATGACTGATGATTACAATTTATTTTACATCATTACAAATATTGTGAGTTTTTGAAGAATTGGGCAATGTCACAATTTTGTGACTGATGGTCACATATGTCAGAAATTTTGTGGTACATTATGATTAGAAGTAGTTAGAAATTTGTGTGACTATATATCATAATATTTATGACACCTTTTCTATATATCACAATATTTATAACACATTTCCAGTTATGTTTTCTATTGTTATGTTAGTCACATTTTTGTTATAAGTTGTCACAATGTAGTAACTAATAGTTACATTTTGTTTTACATCGTTACGAATATTTATAAATTTTTTTTTTCTTTTCAAAACATGGATAGAGTTTTCTTGAATTTCAATCCCGTTACGTACAACAAATCATGGACCAGAGAGTCATTCTAGAAGCCATGTGCAACATCAGTAGATTGTTTTGAGATATGTGACTAGTGTATATGATGTAGCGTCACACATGTTATGACTCATGGTCACAAATTTTATGATCGTTATAATTTATGATAAACTCTTATTTAATATATGCATCTAGTTTAAGAGTTTCATGTTTGTGATGAGTGATAATAAAGGATAGAAAACCCGATACTCTATTCATTTTGATTTGTTTAGTCACACCCTTTTTATCTTCTTCGTACACTAATAGTCATATTTAGTTTCTACTTCAAAAAACAAATTAGTCATATTTAGTGTAACTAAGAGTTACATATTTGTGATTGGTGGTAATAAAAGATAAATAACCTGATACTTGATTCATTTTGATTTGTATAGCCACAAACGTTTTATCTTCTTCATATACTAAGAGTCACATGTTTGTGACGGACAGTAACAAAAGATAGAGAACCTGTCATTTAATATCCACTTCTTCTTCTTCTTCCTCGGTCATCACTAATCTTCCTTCCTTTAAATTCGAATAAACAAACAAATGCATCACTTATTGCACAATTGATTTTTTTTCTCCCTCAAAAAACAAACGAAAAGTAAACGAAAAAATAGGAAAAAACAAAACCAAAACTTCCATTACCAGTTGCCAGTTCTCATGTTTTTTTCAAAAGTTCTGACAAGATCCACTCTAATCAAAGGGTTTTTTTGGATATTTTGTTGGCTAAGGACTCCTAGAAATGAGATTCTGAAAATTGCTACTAAAAAAGTAATTGGAGCCAGAACACCCCTATTTCCCATAATTTCCCAATTCTGATTCCTAAGTAAAGCCCATTCTATTATTTGGTTTAGTTTTCAAGTACTGAAAGCCCATTCCAATTGTAATTATTATTCACCTACTTAACTGAATACTTATTCCTAAATAAAACTGATTGAAAGAGTATTCCATTCCAATCTAATTTACTCGTGCCCAAAGGTGCCTTCCTCTTTCATTAAAAAAAAGTGCCTTATTCTTTTCTCTCTTCTATCGAATTTGCAGTGAAGGCCCAGTCCTGTTTGCCCCTCCTCGTTGTAGTAGAAGGAGATCAGGTCTAGTTCCACAGACCTCAGACGAAACATAACTGGAAATTAGCTCTAGTTTTCTTGTGATTTTAATCACTAAATTTAGTTTCAAAAGAGTTGGGCGAATACGAGTAATACTTCAAAGTTTGACAAATCATAGTGAATCAAGTTCCTCGCATGCTTTGGCTTTGGTTGATTATCAAATTAAGTTCTTTTTTTTCCTTGGTATTCATTTGCATGCTGTGATTTATTTATTTTTTTTTGGTTTATACTTTTTGATTTTTTTTTCTTTTTCTATATATAATATATTGTTTGGTATAACTTACTTGATGTCATCTTGTTTTCTTTTTAAATATATTAATTGTTATGATTACTAATAGTTATACTGTGCATATTACTAAAAATTTAGTTTTAAACTGTTGTAGTTTTCAAGTGATCATCGTTTCTATATATCCTTTTTTTATATTTAGAATTTAATGTGTTTGTTTGGAATATAATTTAGAATGTACATGTCTCTTTGTTTGGAATTAATATGACAATAAGATTCATTTATTTATGACAATATGGTTTATAATGGATTGTCTTGGAGTCTTTGAGATATTGTTGAGTTGTGTTCTCATTATTAATGTAAGGTTATGGAGGAAGTAGTGGACACTCATACCAAGAACCCAACCCAATATGAGAATCCAACCCAAAACAAAACCAACAGAGCTAGTAGAGAGAGAGAGAGAGAGAGAGAGAGAGAGAGAGAGACCACCTTCAGTTCCTAATAAAGGGTCTTCCATTTGGGAGAATTTTACAAAACATTTAAGAGTATGAGCTATATGATCCTAGGTATTTGCGTAATTATTGTGGAAATGATTATGCATGTGACACTAAGTAACATGGGACTAGAAGTTTATAGCATCACAATAGGCAAGCTTGTGAGGAAAGTCTATATAAGCTTGAAGAGAAAAAGAAAAGACATTGTCCTTTGAACCTAAGAAATGAGAGAAAGAGGGTGAAGTAAGTTTAGTGGCAGTGCAATAGAACACGAAGGCTTGTAGGCAAATAGTTTCGCCATACACTGTGTTAGATGAATTGCCATTTAGGCATGTTGAAGTGGAAGGGTTTAGGCAATTAATTAGAATACTACAACCTAGATTTGAATTGCCTTCTCGAGTGACCATTGCTAAGCATATCATGAAGATGTATTATAAGGAGAAGAATAAGTTGAAAAATGTGATACAAAAGGAGAGATTTTCGATAATTACAGATATCTGGACTTCAATTCAAAATATAAACTACATGTGTATAACCGCTCATTAGATAGATAAGGAATTGTGCTTAAAAAAAAAACATTAACTTTTGCCAAATTACAGACCACGAGAGAGAAACTATTGGCAAGGAGGTGGCGGCTTGTCTCAATGATTAGGGTATTTCTAAATTGTTCACTATTATAGTTGATAATGCCACCACAAATAATAAGGTGGTCAAGTATTTGCAAAAAAAGTTATCTATAAAGAAAAATAGTCTTATACTTGGTGGCAAGTTCTTACACTTGAAATATTGTGCCCATATTGTTATTTTGACAGTGAACAAGGGGTTAAAAGAAAGACACGAATCAATTACTAGCATTCATGTGGTGAGGTACGTTAGGCCATCATCTTCTACATTGAAAAACTTTAAAGAATGTGTGAATGGGAAGGGTATTAAGAGTAAATATCTCTTGTGTTTAGATGCTCAAACTAGGAGGAACTCTACCTTTTTATGTTGGATTGCACTTTAAAGTTTCAAAAAGTATTTAAAAGGATGGAATATGATGTCAACTATATGAAATACTTTGAAGAAATTGATAAGGATGAGAATAAAAAAGATGGCGACCTAGTGAAAATGATTGGAAAAATGCGAAGATTTTTGTAAAGTTTTGAAGACTTTTTATGAGGTGACTATGAAATTAAGTGGTTCAATCCATGTGACTTCTAATAGGCACTTCATTGAGATTACCAGAATTCAAGAAGAGTCGTTTACTTTGGCATTTAATGAGAATGAAGATAGTTTGTTGGTAAACACGGCTAAAGTGATGTGGGCAAAGTATGATGATTATTAAGAGTAAACTAAAGATGATTCCAAATCCAATGAGCCACTACTAATTGCTCTTATACTTGATCTACATTACAAATTTGTGCATTTAAGCAATTGTTTTAAGACTTTTTATAATGCAATACTTACACTGAAGTGATAAAAAAAGTTGAGAGCACAACTATGCAAGTTGTTTGATTCCTATAATGAAATGCTCTTTCGGGTTTAATTTTTATTATAAAGAAGAATATATTGAATATTCTATTCGAGTCGATAATTGGAAGGTCAGGCGCACTAAATTTTTTTTTTTATCTATACATAAACTCTATTTTTGTCTCCATCTAGTAACCATGGTTCTTGCCGTCGACAAAGACATCATAGTCCTGACGAAGCACTAGCGAAAATAGATGCATCGAGCCAACGACATTTGCGAGAACAGATCGTATTTGATTAAAAATAGAAATCCAATCTGAAAAATATCTCATAACTCAACCCATAAAACAAATCTGATAATCATCTATAATCTGAAAAGAAAAGAAAGAAAAACTGAGAATCCATGACTCAAAAACAAGTTCATCTTTCTTTTCTTCTATCCAATTTTTGGGAAAAAAAAAAATCCACAATAACTTTGCCAAAGACGAAATTCTATAAGAAACTTGAACAATTTTTGACTTAAAAATAGTTTTCAAGCTCTAAGTAGCTTTGCCAAAAACGAAATTCCAATTTTTGAAATTATTAGTTTTTAAGTTCCGAGTGCTAACTTTTTAATTGACAAATTTAATTAAAAAAAGTATGAATAATCAGCTATCTTCGTTTCATTTCAATCTTTTTCCTTTTTATTTTCTGAGAAAACAAATGAAAAAACATGTGGAGAATAGAAAGAAAGAGAGAAATGGAAAGTAGTTCATGGAAAATCTTGAGATCGTGCAAAAGAGAGAAAAAAAAGTCGTTCTTTTTTTTTTCTTCTAAAAAGATATATAATAGTATTGGGCATATTTCACTGTGTATTAAGGTGTATTTTATAATCTTTTGGGACCACTATTTTCGTAACTGTTGGATTAAATTCAATAGTTTAAAAAGTACACCAAGAAGTAGGAGAGATTTTATTCATCCTACAATAGAATTTTCTTAGTTTAATTAGCTGAATGTAACACTTCTGTTGAGATATGTTATATATAGTAAGAAGATAGTGTAGTGTAATATTTTTTCTTTTTCATTTTACTTTAATTATTATATTTGATAAAATAATTAATTTCCGAAATTTGTGATATAATCCAATTTTACGCTCAAGTTAATAGGCGAAAAAGACCCTGTTCAAGATGCGGAGGTTTATGAGTGTCCTGGCAAAAAAGCAAATATCAATCTGCATCGTTCTCTTCTAGTTTATGGATTAGTTTATTACGCGCAGGGTGGTGATAAATTTGATTTTCCACCGAAGTGCATTTTGTTCAATTTCCTGAGTTTTATTGAATTCCAACTCAATAAGTTTAAATGTTAGAAATTAGTCCACTGGAAAATGGGGGAAATATGCGACACTGATTTATTGTAGCCGAATATTATAATTAAAAAAACACTACTCGTTTGATTGAAATTTGGCGCACATAGCTTACTATAGATTGAAAGGAATCGATTTCCACCACATGTCAACAACATAATCTTGAAACACGACAAAATCAAGCAAAATCGGGTATTGTAAATCCAAAAGAAAACAGAGTCAATCTTCTAGTTTTTGCGAAACCACATGAGATTGACACCACATACTCTGTTTTTGGCTATGATTTAGGGACTGTCACCTCTAGTGACCCCTTCCATGTCTCACTCAATCAAATAAGGACACGACATTTATAACCAGCTCTAGGGATCATATTGTGGGCAACAAATTGAAACAGAATCCTAGCCTCTAAGGTGAGATCAGTGACACGGGGCTTAGGTGAAAACTATCATGGGAGCAAATCCGAAGTAGGGCTTGTTAGGGTTCAAAGTCTGCTATCATAGGCCAAGAGTTTGTAATAGGGAATTTATAACCACCCATTGGAATATGGAAAAGTTCAGCCAGGAGTTATTCAGTAATCTCAAAATCAATACCTTTTAGAGACCCATAGATTGCATGTTGGCCTCTAGAAATGTTAGCACAAGCATAGAAGCCTATCACTAATCTATAATATCCTGTCTCCCTAAGGGAGCAGAAATCAGACCATCCCATTTTTTCAATGTAATCAGGAAACTTGACATATGATAAATCTCTAAAATTGAAAGTTCTACCCTAAATGATACTCTTCTTTGAAAAGATTTCTTTATACCTGGTCATGAGGACAGGAGATTCAAGGAGAGGCAGGTCAAGTCTCGCCTTGGTTCGCTGTTCATGTTCCTCAGGATGAATTTCTTTCCCTTTCATCTAGGATTCTCTCTTCTAGGAGCCATCGTATTGAAGAGAACAAAAGAAGAGCTTAGAAAGATGATTTTTCAAAATTAGGGTTTAGGAGGAGAAGAGATTGTGAAAACTGATGAAGAAAAACAAGGTTTAAGGAGGAAAAAGTGATGGAATCAACTTTAGTTGAGTGAAAAATGAGAGATTTAGTGAAACAAAATGACTGGAAGGAGAGGGGATGAAAATAGGGTGTGAGAGAGAGAGGAACGGTTGAGAGAAAAAGAGAGAAAGTGAGAGAAAAACTGTCGAAATGCTTTAAAAAAACTGAACCGCGCGTTTTTGGTAGACCGAAAAATGGTTTTCGGTCTGCCGATTCTTCCAGAAACCAGAGACGTTTCTGGAGCAGTTTTTCGGTAGACTGAAATTTTTTTCGGTCTATCGAAAACTCTGTTCTCTGTTATTTTTCAAAAACTGTTTTAAATGGTAATTTTGATTAAGACATCAATCAAACAATCAAAATAACACATATTCATGACGGAACAATTATTAAATGAGTAAGAATAGTATCAATGAAGTTCATTTAGATCAATCATACCAAGTTCTCTACGAATCATGCAAAAGCGATCCTCGTTAAGAGGTTTTGTAAAGATATCAGCTAGTTATTTTTCCGTGCATACAAACTCAAGAATAATATCACCTTTTTGCATATGATCACGAAGAAAATGATGTCTAATATCAATATGCTTAGTACGTGAATGCAAAGTTAGATTTTTGGACAAATTAATAGCACTAGTATTATCACATTTAATAGGTACATGATCATAATTCATTCCAAAATCCATAAGAGTTTATTTCATCCATAGTATTTGAGCACAACAACTTCCAGCAGATATATATTCAGCTTCAGTAGTAGATAGAGCAATAGAGCTTTGTTTCTTACTAAACCATGACACAAGTACATAACCAAGAAAATGACACGTGCCGCTAGTGCTCTTGCGATCGGTTTGACAACTGGCATAATCCGCATTCGAAAAACTAGTGATATTGAAGTGAGTGCCTTTTGGATACCACAATCCTAAATTTATAGTGCCATACAAATATTAAACATTATATCCGGTCTACTTGCTGTTAAATAAAGAAGTGAGCCGATCATACCTCGATATTTGGTAATATCTACTGCTTTACCATTTTCATCTTTGTCAAGTTTGATAGTAGAGCTCATAGGGGTTCTCATTGGCTTGGATTTCTCCATTTCAAACTTTCTGAGCATATCCTTGATGTACTTGGATTGATTTATGAAAATGCCTTCTTTGCTTTGTTTGACTTGAAGTCCAAGGAAGAAATTTAGTTCTCCCATCATACTCATTTCAAATTCATCATGCATGCATTTGGAAAAATCTTTACAAAGAGAAACATTAGTAGCACCAAATATAATATCATCAACATAAATTTGAACTAAAATCATTTCACCTCTATTTCTTTTTGTAAAGAGAATGGTATCCGCTTTTCCAATAATAAAGTCATTTGAAATTAAGAAATTGCTCAATCTATCATACCAAGCCCTAGGGGATTGCTTTAAACCATAAAGAGCCTTTTTCAATTTGAAAACATGATCCGGATATTTATGATTTTGAAAGCCAGGGGGTTGGGCTACAAAGACTTCTTCTAAAATGTATCCATTTAAGAATACACTCTTGACATCCATTTGATATAGGATGAAGTCTTTATGACATGCAAATGCTAAGAGCATCCTTATGGATTCTAATCTTGCTACGGGTGCGAAGGTTTCTTCATAATCGATACCCTCTTCTTGATTATAACCTTGAGCCACTAATCTAGCTTTATTTCTTACAATCACCCCATGCTCATCTACTTTATTTCTAAAGACCCATTTAGTCCCAATAACCGATTGGTTCTTTGGTCTTGGAACTAATTCCCATACATCACTTCTTTCAAATTGATTTAGTTCTTCTTGCATAGCCAAAATCCATGATTCATCGTTTTCGGCATCTTTAAAGTTTTTAGGTTCAATTTGAGATAAAAAAGCCATGTTGTTACAAATATTTCTAAGTGATGCTCTAGTCTTGACACCTTGTAAAGGGTCACCTAGAATTTGGTCTTTAGGATGAGATATTTGAATTTTAAATCTTGAGGAAGAGTAAGAGTGTTACCATTTTCGTTTTCATTAACTTCCTTAAGATCTTGTTGTTGTAGTTGGATGCCTTCGTCACTTGCTATCTCATTTGCAATTTGCTCATTAGGACTTGGCTCTAAAACTACAATATCATCATCATCCAATTTCCTCTCCTCACAGAGAGTGTTAGACTCATCAAAAATAACATGCATGGATTCTTCTACTACTAAAGTCCTTTTGTTGAAAACTCTATAAGCTTTACTAGTAGTCGAGTAACCAAGAAAAATACCAACATCGGATTTTGAATCAAATTTTTCCAAATTATCTTTGGTATTCAAAATAAAGCATTTGCACCCAAAAACTTTAAAATATCCAATGTTGGGTTTTTTACCTTTCCAAAGCTCATAAGGTGTCTTGTTTAAGATTGGCCTTATCATTACTCTATTCACAATATAACAAGCGGTACTTACCGCTTCGGCCCAAAAATATTTTAGCAAACCATTTTCATTTAGCATGCTTCGTGCCATTTCTTGTAAGGTTCTATTTTTTCTTTCTACAATTCCATTTTGTTGTGGAGTTCTAGGAGCCGAAAAGTTATGATCAAAACTATTTTTGTAGCAAAATGCCTCCATTTCAATATTTTCAAACTCACCACCATGATTACTTCTAATAGATGTGATGGTGTAGCCTTTTTTATTTTGTACTTTCTTACAAAAAATAGTAAGTACATTTAGAACATCATTTTTATGAGCAATAAATAGAACCCAAGTTAATCGTGAAAAATCATCAACTATCACAAAAGCATAATGTTTTCCACCAAGACTAGCTACTCTTGATGGTCCAAATAAATCCATGTGAAGTAGTTGTAAGGGTCTAGAAGTAGTAATAATATTTTTAGATTTAAAAGAGCTTTTTACTTACTTTCCAAATTGGCATGCATCACATACCTTGTCTTTTTCAAAAAGTAAACTTGGCAAACCACTAACAAGATTTTTCTTAGAAAGCTTGGAAATAGTATTCATGCTTGCATGTCCAAGTCTTCTATGCCAAAGCCAAGAATCAACTTTTAAAACCAAAAAATATTTGTCTTGACTAAAATATTTTTCAATATCAATAGTATAGACATTATCTTTTCTTTCGCCTTCAAAAATAATTTCTTTTGAACAAGTATCCTCAATCAAGCATTTGGAAGGCT
>JXTC01000003.1:3459782-3490540 GCA_002914845.1 Trema orientale
AAAATGGGTTTTAGGTAGACCGATTCTATCCGAGAGCAAACTTTCAATTTTATTTCAAGTCTTTTTCAATTATTTTCAAAATGTGACTTTATAAATTGATTTATTATGTAATATAGGAACTATAGAAATTCATAAATCAATTTAAAAGCTTGTCTAAAATAAATTTCTTATTTTAATTTGGACAAATAGATTTTGACAGTTTTGCTTAGAAAACTTTCAATTTTATGAAAAATTTGAGCCATTAAGATCATATTATGTGTAAACAAGTATTCAAGTACAAGAACTAAATATATACCCTTGCTTAGTCTAGGTCTTGTAATCTTGAATTTTGTCTTCAAGCTCTGTTCCATAATCTTTCTTGAATGTCTTGTGATCCTTTCAATTTCATTTGCTACACACTCAAGTAGATTATTAGTTCTTAATCACATGTTTGTTAACTTCAAAATATGAGAGATCATTTTTGCTGCAAGGCATGACTCAACAAGCTAGTCATTGACTGGGACTGAAACAGTCGAACCCTTGCTGGTCACAATCCTTGAGGTACTCGCTCTTTGCCAGTTCAAGCGATCATGAAGATCACGTCCTTGCTCTCGATCAATATCTCCTACTGCTCGGCTAACTCTCTTGAACATGCTGCCTATTACTTGTGACCTGGTCACTTTAGCTCATCAGTCAGCTTGAGTATTTTCTCGAGGTGGTCTGTCTTCACCTGGCTGGCGTCGGGAGCATCTCTTTGATCACGAACTTTTGAGCCATCAATCTCACGAACTCTCGAACTCTCGATCCCACGAGCTCTCGAGCTTTCGATCTCACGAACTCTCGATCCCATGAGCTCTCGAGCTCTCAATCTCATGAACTCTCGAACTCAATGAATGGGACTCCTCGCGATCTTGTTGTGTATCGAGCCAAACACAACCTCAAATATGGTCGCGCTGCTCTGCTGCTTGTACCAGATAATCAAGATCACCACAACCGCGAATATGGTTGCGATATTCTGCCACTTGCTCCTGATTGTCGGGCTGATCGCGACCTCGAAGATGGTCGCGATGCTCATTTCGGAGCTAATCACCAGCCAACCGCTCCAGGAGATTTTGGATGGAGTTGACGGTTACTCGTACTTCTTCTAGCGTCTCCTCTTGTTGAAGTTGTCGGGCTTGCAGCTCGGCCATCTCTGCAGCTCGATCGGAATCATACATAGGTTCTTTCCCCGATCGCTTTCCGATTTCATCCTGATTAGTGCTGATAGTCTCACGGCTTTTAATAGGCTTTGGGCGCTCGTTTATGGGGGCGTCAGCCCCAGATCGCATCGGCAGATCAAAAATGCGAGTGGCATGCTATTTTACGGTGGCAGCATCTCTGGTTTGGGAGTTTTGGCGTCTTGTTATCACCATGTTTGTAGATTTGTTGAAAACTGGAAAAACGATGATTTTAGCTAGATATTTTTACCGAAAGCCCCTCCTTCTAGCGCCAAATTATTGATACTAAAAGTTAGTTAACAACGGGGTTATTGATTTTTCTAGAAAATAGAGAATAGTAAAGAGAATATTCAAGACAATAAAGAACACGAATGACTTTTAGAGTGGTTCAGCCTTTCGATCAAAGAGCCTACGTCTACTATAGTCACTGTTATTCTCTTTATGATGATTACAATGAGAGCCTTCAGATGGCGGTCCCTTTCTCTGCTCGGGAACCTTGTATTTATAGGCTTGAGTAGATAGGTTCCCTGTTACAGATAAGATCTTTTCAAATATCAAAAAAGATTACAGTAAATACGAATTTGAATTCGTATTTATCTTCCCCAAGATCTTGTAAAATAATAATCTTATCCCTTAAATTCCAAATCTAATCCCTAATATCTTGGAGATTTGAATTTTGGATGGAAGAAATCTCGGAATCAAAATCTATGAATTTGATGTATATCAGGTAACTTTTAGATTATTAATCTCTTAAACTTAGTATTTTATCCTAGGTGTTATGAAATAAATAACAATTTCAATATCTTTAATTTTAGAAAATAGTATCTCTAAAGTGTTATTAAAATAAAGTTATCGTCGCATAAAACATCAATTTAATTAATTATTTTAATATTAACTTTATTAAGAAATGAGTGTACGTTCCTTAGGCCAGGCATGTACCATAAAACTAGATATATATATACGTATATATATGCATTGATTCTATCTCTCCATCAGGCGTTAAAATGATGACCAAATAACGGTGTTGGTATGCAATTGAATTACAGTCCAAGAAAATAAAAATTAGAAAAGCAAACGAATCAAATTGATTATGGGATAATTTTGAAATAGATATTTAATCCTTAGCTACGTGAAATCTTGGCAATATCATGATTGTTCTTGGGGTAGAAATAAACCATGTTGATGTAAACTGAAGATTGAAGTTTGTCTAAGAAAGAAAGATTTGTAGCTTTTGAAGTAGGAAGGCATTGGAGAGCATGGTTTTATGGCTTCTCTTGTGAAGATCTTAACCTTCTTCGTCTCCTTTGCCATATCTATATTTTGTTGAGTAGATCACTAGAGGTGTATAGTTCTCGCTCTTAATCTTCGCACACACTGAAAGCTTTCAGTAAATTGAATAGCGGAAATGAAAAGGTAGAAGAGCATCATAGATATCTTTGTGTTTAACTTATATCTATATATTTATATAAGTTCGGTGTTCAAATTATAGACTTTATTACTTAAAAACCAAAGTAAATTGTTTTAGCCCTTATAAGATTTCACCGTTCATTCGTTTAAAAAAATAAAAATAAAATAAAAGATTTCACCGTTGAAGTTATTGTGTTCCACGAAGACCTAATTTGTTCCAGGTGCCAATCTCTCAAGATAGGGATGTACATTGACCCTTACACAAAGAGAGTCTGAAAAATTAGCTTATGATGTTGAAATTCTAGATAATATCAATATTTGCATTCCCTTTGAGCTTTAGAGTATTTTGTAGCTTTGAGATGTATATCTAGTTATCCAAAAGATTTGAACTCACAATCTGGCTTTTAAAGTTTTGGTTGAATAATTTTGAGTTACTCATATTCTCTTTTGTTTTTCCTTTATAACAAGCACATGTTTAAGTTTGGAGGTATTTGACGAGTGAGAATTTCACTCATAAATTAAGCACTTTTGAGCTAAAGTATTTGTGAAAATCTCAAGCATATGTGTTATTTTGATTATTTCTTATGATTATGTTGTAGAAAATTGAGAAAGTAAGACTTAGTGGAAATTTGGCACCAAAACTTGGAGATTTTGAAGCATTGACACAGCCTCAGCAGCTGTGCAGCCGTGCAATCCCAATCGCGCAGCCATGCCACACTCAGCGTCAGCCTCAACCGAGAGCATTGCGCGGCTGTGCAGCCCAATGGTGCGGCCGTGCGATTCCTCTGCCCAGAAAAAAAAAAGAAAAAAAATTCTCTTTCTCGTGAATTTAGCCCTTGATTGAATAGAGATTGG
Organism: Trema orientale; assembly: GCA_002914845.1. Lineage (NCBI taxonomy): Eukaryota > Viridiplantae > Streptophyta > Magnoliopsida > Rosales > Cannabaceae > Trema > Trema orientale. The sequence continues at coordinate 3,463,241 of JXTC01000003.1, forward strand.
ATGGCCATGTTTTACTCAATTTGGAATACTTTAAACTAGCCAAAAAAAAGAAAAAACACCTTAGAAGAGAGGCGGATTGGAGAGAAAACAATTTGGAGGACTCTCTTGAAGGATTGAAGTCTTGGAGGCCAACTCCATCACAATTTCTTCTTTCTCCTTACTTTATCTTGATTTAAAATTTGTACATGTGGATATTGTCTCAAACATATTTATAACTAAGAATTTCTTGATGATTTTAGTTATAAATTTGTTTATGCTTAGCTAGATTTATATTCTAGGGCTTAATGTAGCTCTTTTGCAATATATTTGGAATATTTAGCTAAATGTTAATGGAGTTCTATTTCAGTTCATTTGTGTCTATCTATACTTAATTCTTTTAATTTATTGTGAAATGAATTAGTTGATTTAGATTTATGAATTTTAATGCTCGGGCAGGTTAATTCATTTATTGGAGTTGAGAATACAATCTTTCTTTTGTTGAGTTCAGAAGGCCAATAGAACTATTTTGATGATCAATATAAGGGTTGCCTAATGAATGTGTTGGTAAGCAAGATATATCTGGATATTGGCTTGATTATCTATACCTAAGATCTCATTTTACCCTTGAGAAAGGTAATAAGTTAATTTTGAAACCTGGATTAATAAATTGAGTGGAACTAGTTGATAATTGCTAAATAGAAAAAACATATGAAAAAAAGTGTGAAGTCAAGATCTAATCCTTTTGTTATATAGATTTTTCATTTCGTGAAATTATCTTTTTTTTATTATTGTTTTGTCAACTACTTTAATAAATTTTATTAGTCTAATTTTCTTTTTTTCTTGCAATTAATTCAAACTTGAGTTCGCCCAGATAAATTTAGGTTGTGAAAACCAATACGATACTCACTCATCGTTGTATTACTTATGCACAGCCGTGCGCTTGTGGTTTTAAACGCGTTGTGAACACAGTCATATTAACTTTTTTCCTGTGATGAACAAATTCAGTCAAAGCAATATTATCAACGCTTTTTGGGATTTATTTTTTTATTTATTTTTCGTTTTTTCTTTGGCGGAAGATGATACGTGTTGAATAGTGGCTATGGAGATTTTAACTAGTTGTTCTTTATTATATCAACGACAAGCCTTAATATTGACATGCCTTAATACATATGTACCCCACGTATAAATAGCATGATGTTGACATGCCATATTAAATATCTACAACTTCTATCATTTTTATACGTGGGGTACATATGTATGACATGCTATGTGTGGTAGAAGTGAAAACAGAGAATCAAGTAGGTGCGAGACGTAACAAATAAATAATTAATAATGTATAAGATGAAAGAATGATATTTTAAAATAAAGTATGCCTTTCTTTTTTTTTTTTTCCTGTTTTTTTTACTGTTTACCAAACAATAGAGGGAACGTATTTCTTTTATTTTTCTTTACATTTCTTTTATCTCCCCAAATTTTCTATCCCTCATGTTTCCTTTCCTCTCTACAAATACAGCCTTAAAGTTCTAATAAATATAAGAGATGATAAAAAAAAATGGGAAATTAATGCTAAAACGGGGAGGAAATTAAAGCCTCAAATCTCAACTCCGAACAAATGGTTGTGACCATTGACGAGTAATATAGGTGTGTCTGAGGCTCCAATTATGGCCACGTCCCTCGGTAATAGGCTTTTTCACGTTAATGTACCACAGTTGCCAGTTGCCAACTTGCCACTGAATCAGGAATACCTGTCACTCAGTTTGTTTGCGATAGATTTTATTTTGATTTCCAGGATCAACATGATTTTTTTTTTTTTATTTTTGATAAAATGATACATAGAAGAAATAACTTAGGGCTTATATAGGTGTGTGAGGCTCCAATTATGGCCACGTCCCTCTGTAATAGGCTTTTTCACGTTAATGTACCACAGTTGCCAGTTGCCAACTTGCCACTGAATCAGGAATACCTGTCACTCAGTTTGTTTGCGATAGATTTTATTTTGATTTCCAGGATCAACATGATTTTTTTTTTTTTTTTTTTGATAAAATGATACATAGAAGAAATAACTTAGGGCTTGTTTGGTTCAATAATTATACTTTATTGGAATAAAAAACCCATTTGAATGGGTATTTGTTTCAACAATTCTAATTTTTCCAATTATCTTTTGGAATGAGTGTTTGTTTCAATGATTCAGTTTTTCTATTCAAATAGTTTATCAGTCACATTAACCATTAGAATGAGTTTTTTGTGACTTGAATGAGAATGGAGGGGAAGAGTTGTTTTTGAATGATCCATTCCAATGCTCCTAATCTAATTACAACTCATTCTAATATTTTTCCATTCAAATGTCTCACATTCTTCTAGAATTTCTATTTAAATAGACTCATTCTAATGGGTAAACCAAATAGGGCCTTAGAAATTGTAGGAAACTAAGCAATTTTCTGATAATTTATAAGAATAAAATAAAAAGAAAGATACATAAGGTTAGGGAAAAAAAAATCCTCAAAATGATAGAAGTGATAATTGAAAAACAGAAAAGAAAAAACCATTAGAGAAGCCAAATAGATTTGTCGAAATAAAACTATTGTCTTAACCTCCCAACAATACCTCAGAAAAAACCTTTTTTATGTAAGACCCAAAGGAAAAAACCACAAAAAAAGAAAAAGAGCACATCGTCTTACAATGTGAGCCACTAAGAAAAACGAAAATTACATATTCCGAATAAGTCTTTGTTGATTGCTGCATGGATGAAGGTTGGAGGAGTATGCTACCAAGTTGGGGCTTGAATACTTGCTGCTCTAAAAGCTAAAATATCTGCAACAGAATTCTCTTCTCGATAAATGTGAGAAATATGAAAGTTCATGTTAGTGAGCAACCTAATACAAGGATCCATGATGGCTTCCAGTGCCAAGGAGCTGACACAGAACGAGTCTTAAAAAGTATGACCAGGTAAATCGAGTCACTCTTGAGCCAAATATTTTTCTACCCAAAATCTCACGCATAAGAAATGGCATGAATAGCGGCTGCCAACTCTGCCTCAAAAGTATAAGCCTTACCAATAGGAATGGTAAAGCCACCTCTAAAGAAACTCCTGGATGTCCTAAAAACTCCACCACAGCCTGCCAATCCTAGACAACCATGAGCAGCACCATCCATGTTGACTTTCAACTAGCCCTAAGGAGGAACACGCCAAAATACTTCAACTATTTTTTGTGATTTTGGGGGTTTTAACTTCACATCGAGACATTTCAGAATTTGTAACTCCTCTATAGAGTTTTTTATGGTGCTAGAACCAACAGTATTAGACTCGCTAATCGCTCGTCAAATCAAAGTGATGGCGGAATGAATAGAAGTAGACTTATTGTCAAATAACAACCTATTGCGTGAAGTCCAAATAGCCTAAATAACAGTCACAATAGCAGCTTTTCAAAGTTGTGAAATTTGACTGCTAAAGTTAGCTTCATGAGTATCAAGCCAAAGGTCAACAACAGAGCCGTCTAAATGAATTCGTCGCCTAAAAGTAGAAGAGATAGCCCACCAAATAGTACAAGTAAAATTACAAGAGATGTAAAGATGATCAATATTTTATGCATGAGAGAAGCAAGAGCGACAACAAGAAGGCATTTTAAAGCCTCTCTTAACTAGATCTTGGTCCGTTGGAAGTTTATCCTGAAGGACTCTCCAAAAAATCATGGAGTGAGATGGGGGAATATAACTTGCCCAAAACTTATCCCCCATCTTTTCTGCACAATAGAACTAGCCAAAGACTTATAAGAGTCTGCACAAATAACCTTACCAGAAGTAGAAAGACGCCAAATAAGAGTATCCTGGGAGTCACAAATAGTAGTCTTCCTGATCTCTTCAGTAATCAAAGGATAATTAGAAGTAAAGGATGTAGGTAAAGCCCATTCAGAATTTGAGACAAGTTCACTAATTGTAGTATCAAGGCTAGGCTCCACAGTATCATTATAAGCAATCATCTCATCTAAAGGAGAACCAAGCCAATTGTCCGAGCAAAATCGAACCTTAGAATCTTTTTCAACTGCCCAGATTGACTCTTCAGGACCAACATGATTTTATTTAGACCGTGGATACAGCATTTGACTAATTTGACCGGGCCCATTTCCTACACTCAAAAATAAAAATGAAAAATGATCAGGGTCTACCGTAGCAGCATTGTAGTTTGATCTCAAGTCAAGTAAATTTTTTATAAGAAAAAAATAAAACATAAACAAAGGTGGGTAACTAGCAAGGTTAGCTAGGTTGTATGAAGTTAAGGGAAAAGAAACAAAAATGACACGTTTCTGAACGCTAGGTTTTTTTTTTTTTTTTTTGCCCCTTTTTCATTAAATTTCTTTTTGCTAGAATTTTTCGTTATTTTTGTTGATCCTTATTTGTTTTGAGAACATATGTGGCAAAGTCTCCCTTACTAACTAATAATCTAACACCTAACGAACGATTATCAAAATATATATATGTATGTGATATTATTATCAAATAACAACCTGTTGCATGAAGTCTAAATAACCTAAATAGCTGTCACAATAGCAGTTCTCTAAAGTTGTGAAATTTGACTGCTAAAGTTAGCTTCAAGAGTATCGAGCCAAAGGTCAACAACAGAGCTGTCTAAGTGAATCCGTCGCTTAAAAACAGAAGAGATAGCCCCCCAAAGAATACGAGCAAAATTACAAGAGATGAAAAGATGATCAACGTTTTCCTTATGAGAGAAGCAAAAGCGACAACAAGAAGGCATTTTGAAGCCTCTCTTAACTAGATTTTGCTCCATTGAAAATTTATCTTGAAGGACTCTCCAAAAAACCATAGAGCAAGTAGGGGAAAGTAACTTGCCCAGAACTTATCTCCCCACCTTTCCTGCACAATAGAAGTAGCAAAAGACTTATAAGAGTCCACACAAGTAACCTCACCTGAAGTAGAAAGACGCTAAATAAGAGTATCATAGGAGTCACAAATAGTAGTCTTCTTGATCTCATCAGCAATCAAAGGATAATTAGAAGTAAAAGATGCAGATAAAGCCCATTCAGAATTTGAGACAAGTTCACCAATTATAGTATCAATGCTAGGTTCCACAGTATCATTATAAGCAATCATCTCATCTAAAGGAGAACCAAGCCAATTGTCTGACCAAAATCGAACTTTGGAATCTTTCTCAACTATTCAAATTGACTCTTCAGGACCAACATGATTTTATTTAGACCGTGAATACAACATTTTACTAATTTGACTGGACCTATTTCCTGCACTCAAAAATAAAAATGAAAAATGATCAGGGCCTACCGTAGCAGCATTTTTGTTTGATATCAAGTTAAGTAAATTTTTTATAAGAAAAAAACAAAATATAAACAAAGGTGGGTAGCTAGCGAGGTTAGCTAGGTTGTATGAAGTTAAGGCAAAAGAAACCAAAATGACATGTTTCTGAACATTAGTATTTTTTTTGCCCCTTTTTGGTCAAATTTTTTCTTGCTAGAATTTTTCGTTATTTTTGTCGATCCTTTTTTGTTTTGAGAACATATGTGGCAAAGTCTCCCTTACTAACTAATAATCTAACACTTAAGGAACGATTATCAAAATATATATATATACACATATATATATACATGATATTAACACGATTTCTCAAATTCAGACAATGTGGCAGTTCCAAGATGGCCTCAGATTTTGAATTTTAAGTATAGAAAGAAGACAACCACGTACAAGAATTGATGGTACACTCGCTAATTTTGTTACTGCCACATTAATCTCTTTAAAATGCATGGGGCATATACTATTCCCGGTGGTTAGAATTAGGGAGTGTTTTTTTCGGTTAAGGTTAGAATTAGGGATTGGATAAGGAGATATTCTAATCTTATTGATTGTCCTTTAGTATTACCGATAGAGATCACTTGTCCGCACCCCTACCTGAATCAAAGTCCAAGCCCAATTCTTGGATTTACGCTCTTCTCTTTTCTCTTGGATTTGAAAAATCTGATTTATTAGGTGGAGTGATGTTGACTAATTTTTCTCCAAGTTTTTTCTTTTGATTAATTTTTCTCGAAGTTACGGTTTTGATTATTTACTCTTTTTGTATGGTTAGGTGGGAATGCAGATATTCCCAAAAAAGGAAAAGCTACGCTTATCAATACGTTCATATCATATTTCCATCCTATACCCTCCCCTCTATTGATATAATATTGCTCAGTGCTCCACAGTCTACACAAACCGTACACATCCACAAAGATGAACCATACAACTCTGGCACATCATCATAAATAGTAATTAAGATGTAGAGTCAGTCTTTTTGTATTTGTGACTTGTCAGTGTCCATACATCCCTGTCTTGACTGGGATGGGCACCAAACTAAATTAGGTTGCCATGGAGCAAATTAGTTCTCTTTTCTTTTTTTTTTCTTTTTTTTTTTTAAAGGAATGAACGACGAAATGTTTAAGGGGCTGAGTAATTTACTTTAGTATTTAAGCCATAGGTATATCATTTAACAGTAATAAATTGAACACTAAACTAAAAAATAAACAATAATGTTAACGTTATCTTCTCATTATAGAATAAAAATCAACTTAAAATTTAAATAATTATAATAATAAAGCACTTAGTATTTCTTTCAAAAAATTAAAAAAGATTTAAATATGTACTGGGCCAGTTTGGTATTATTGTGTTATGTTGCAGCTATGATGTAGCCCTATTGTAGCTGTAGCTGTGTTATAAGTAAGAAGCAGTTTTGAGGGGGGAAAAAAATATTTAAGCGTAGATTAAATTTACTAAATACTTAAATATTTTTTTTCCCCTCAAAACTGCTTCTTATTCACAACACAACAACAGCTGCAACATGGCTATATCACAGCTGTAACATAACACAACAATATCAAACTAATCCAATATATATTTACATCTTTTTTAATTTTTTGAAAGAAATACTAAGTGTTTTATTATTATAATTATATAAATTTTAAGTTGATTTTTATTCTATAATGACAAGATAACGTTAATATTATTGTTTATTTTTTAGTTTAGAATTCAATTTATTACTGTTAAAATGATATACCTATGGCTTAAATATTAAAGTAAATTACTCAGCCCCTTAAACATTTCGCCGTTCATTCCTTCAAAAAGGAAAAAGAAAAAAAGAAAAGAAGAAAAGAGAACTATTTTGCTCCATGGCAACTTGACTCAAGTGGTAAGAGCATCCACTACTTAAGATCTCGGTCTTAGGTTCGAGTCATACCGGGGGTAGGTGTAAAAGCCTATTATCCCTAATGGGGTGGGGTTGGAGTTGGATAGTAGTAAGCATTTTTCTTTAATTTGTAATAAGTGGAGGTCATTAATTAGTCTCACTTTAAAAAAAAAAAAAAATTTGATTTGACACTCATCCTTATAGGTCATTAATTAAGTCCCACTTTTAAAAAAAAAAAAAATTTAGTTTGATGTCCATCCCTATCAAGATAGGGATGTATGGACACTCACAAGTCACAAATACAAAAAGACTGACTCTACATCTTAATTACTATTTATGATAATGTGCCAGAGTTGTATGGTTCATCTTTGTATGGTTCTTCATCTTTGTGGATGTGTACGGTTTGTGTAGACTGTGAAGTACTGAGCAATATTATATCAATGGAGGGGAGGGTACAGGATGGAAATATGATATGAACGTATTGGTAAGCGTAGCTTTTCCTTTTTTGGAAATATATGCATTCCTACCTAACCATACAAAAAGAGTAAATAATCAAAACCTTGAACTTCGAGAAAAATTAATCAAAAAAAAAAAAAAACTTGGAGAAAAATTAGTCAACATCACTCCACCTAATAAATCAGATTTTTCAAATCCAAGAGAAAAGAGAAAAGTGTAAACCTAATCTACAATTTTACAAACTTATTTTACAAAATTATTGTGCTATTTAAAAGTAATACTAAGTGTTTAGCAAACTACAGATTATGGACTAGTTTGGTATTATTGTGTTGTAGCCCTGCTATAATTGTGCTATAGGTAAGAAGCAGTTGTGGGAAAAGAAGTCTAGACGCTTGGTAAATTTAATCTATAAAAGTTGTGTTATTTAAAAGTAACATCTAAGTACTTAGAAAACTATAGATTATGTGTGTTGTAAAGTAATAATTTAGGCAATTTGTATTATGGAAGCATAATCAACTTTGAAAAGTAACATTTATCATGCTTCTTAAATTCTGCTTAAATTGGAGGTTACACAGCAACTTTTAGAATATGCTGACCAACTTTTAGAATATGTTGACCAAAAGCAAGAACTTGCCAAATATCTCTCACTCTCGATTTTTTCACTGACCACTTTTAAAAGCTAAAAATAGCAAGCCACAATCAATCCGAAACGGGCCCTTTATATCTTGTAAAGTAATATTTTAAACAATTTATATTGTGGAAGCAGAATCAACTTTGAAAAATAACACTTATCATTCTTATCAAATTCTGCTTAAATTGACAGTTATGCAACAACTTTTAGAGTCTGCTGACTAAAATCAGGAACTTGCCAAATGCCCCCCACTCTCGATTTTTTCGCTAACCACTTTTAAAAGCTAAAAGTAGCAGTCATAATTTTCAAATTTAATTTTTCTTAAATAAACCTTTTTATATTAATTGTTTTGTTAATAAATGTTAAAGAAAATTTATTAAAAATAAAAATGTTCCCTCTTCTCCTCCATGCCCTTCAAGTTCTTTCTCTATCTCCAGAGAAAATTTCAACAATAATCTGAGCCAAAAAAATATTATAAAACTTAATTTAGTGATCAAAAATAGTGTAGAAAGATGTATGCATCAAAGGAAGAGAATGATATTTACATTGGAACTCCAAAAAAGAAGAAGGAAAGATTTTAAAAATAAGTAAATAATTTCTGTGTTTAAATGTTATGGGTAATAAAATACTTTTTATATAATTTTTAAGTTATTCTTAGTTTGATTTGAGAAACCAAACAAAAAAAAAAAAAAAAAGAGAAGTATAGATCAACTTTGGGAAATTTTAAAAATTTAGGTTGTCTCCTTTGATAAACATCGAATTTTAGATGATTCATTCGATGGTGCATAGTCAAAACTTTTTCTCATTATTTTCGATGCTATTCTCTGCAAAATTTCTGTATAATATATTGAGTTGTTATCCAACTATATATTCAATGAATTTCTATGTTATTTTGATGATGTTGTATTTATTGTTTGGATATTTCTTCTATAGGGATATTGTTTGCATATTACATTAGAAAATTAGTCATTTTGTCCCCTGACATTTACTATTAGTATGAATTTGCCCCATCACTGTTGACTTTGTATTCAAGTGCCCCTTAGATGGCAAATATGTTCGTCTTTTTCCCCCTTACTTTTGACTTAATATTCAAGTGTCCCCTATAATGACGAAATTGTTCTTCTTTTGTCCCGTCACTTTTGACTTAGTATTCAAATGTTCTGTAAAATGGTAAAGTTGTTATTCTTTTATCCCATCAACTCTAATACCGTTAGAAAATTGTTAATGAACAATAGCTAAATAATCATTTTACTTTTTAAATAGCTAATAAATATCTTTTACTATTTTTTTTTATATTAGATATTTCCAAAGAGCTAGTTTTTATGATCAAATAAATAAAATAAACGAAAAGAAGTAAAAAAAATGATTTTTTTAATGGTTATATATGTATATGTAAAACAAAAAATAGAAAAAATAGGGCAAGTTTTGTATTAATTCATTACCGCCAAAATATTTTTAGAAGTTATGTAAAGAAATAAATTACATAAAATGAAATGACTATTTGTCCTCTTCTTTTTCATATTTTCATGCATCTTCCCTCTTATTTTTCATGAAAAATAGTCATTTTATTTTAGTCATTTCATTTCATGAAAATATAAAAATAAGAGAGCAAATAGTCATTTCATGAATTTATCCTCTTATTCTTCATATTTTCATGAAATGGAATGACTATTTTTCATGAAAAATAAGAGGACAAACAATCATTTCATTTTGTGTCTTTCGGATATGAAAATATGCATTTTTTTAACATAACTTCTAATAATACATTGACACTAATGAATTAATGTAAAAATTACTCGATTTTGTCTATTTTTTGTTTTACATATTCATATATAACCATTAAAAAGCCAATTGGGGCTAGATCAGTTGGTCCAAGACTTTAGGAATGTGTGTATGAGTTATGGAGGATTAGGGGTTCAAGCCTTGGTAGTGTGTGTGTGATATTTTCCTTTAAATTTGGAGCAAGTAGGAGCCCCATTTTTTTTTTTAAAAAAAAATAACCATTAAAAAAATTATTTTTCTTTTACTTCTCTTCGTTTGTTTTATTTATTTAATCATAAAGACTAGCTCGTTTGAAATGTCTAATATATATAAAAAAAAAGCAAATAATATTTCTTAGCTATTTAAAAAGCAAAATGATTATTTGGCTATTGTTCATTGATAATTTTCTAACGGTATTAGAGTTGAATGGGTAAAAAAATAATAACTTTACCATTTTAGTGGCATTTGAATACTAAGTCAAAAGTGAGGGGCCAAAAGAAGAACAATTTTACCATTGTAGGGGGACTTGAGTATTAAGTCAAAATTAAGTGAAGAGGTAAAAAAAGAACAATATTGTCATCTAAGGGGCGCTTGAATACAAAGTCAAAAGTAAAGGAGCAATACTTATGGCAAATGTCAGGGAAAAATGACTAATTTTCATATTACATTTATATTTCTCAATGAAATTTGTTTATATATATATTTTAACTTTTTTTTTTGTTTCAAATTTGTTAGGTGTCCCTAGAGAATTTTAGAAAATAAAAAAATCAACTTCGAATTGAAATAAGATGATAAAAACAGTAACATTTTTTTTAACAAACAAAGACAATTAAAAAAAAGAAAAGAAAGAAAGTACTGAATTTTAGGATCGAGTTTATTTGTCCTTTCTTCTTTTCTTTTGAATTTATTCAAGCTTCAATTTTCGGGACTTTAAAACTGAATAGTCTATTAAAATTTATTAGACAATACAAGCAACATGCAGTAAACGTAACCACATGAAATGTGAAAAGTCGAAAGCAAATAAGTACGCCTACGGCAACGGTTGCTAGCTAGCTAGCTAAGGGACATGACACAATGATAATAATTAATTAATTAATTCTTGAGAAACTCCATGATATAGGTATTCAAAACACGACATATTACTTGGAAGCCTCGGAATCCAGCTCCCTTAGCCAAAGCCTCAAACTCCTTCTCTGTCCTCTCCTTCCCGCTAGGGGTTTGGGCCAACATGATAATGTCAGTGTGGACAACCCCCTTAGTTATGGAGCTCGAGTCAAGGGACACAGGGACAATGCAGTCTGCCGCTATCACTTTTCCATTTTCTGGAAGCGCAGCATAGCAGTTCTTCAACAATGTCAAGCACCGTTCATCACTCCAATTATGCAAAATCGCCTGCGCCCGCACACACACGTATATATATATATGTATATATCATTTACTAATACGAGTCAGTAATTGGATGTAATTTTTTAACGAGTATTTACAGAAAAAAAAAGCCCTTTTTTAACCTATTTAATAAATAACCATTTTTCTTTTCTTTTTCTTTCTTTTTTTGGCTAAATGACTGCTTTTTAATATATAGATTAAAAATATCAGCCTTGTGTATCAACTCAATATTAATATATATGATATATCAACTGTATAATATTTATATCAATATATATGTATTTTGTTTGCTTATATGAGTATAACAAATCTGATGTATTATTAGTTTTGCACTTTTCCGATGAATTCGGCGTATTTTAATAGTGTTTAGAAAACTAAAATTGAAAAAATAAGGACCCAAAATTCGTTTAGCTATTTGGCTAGCTAAGAATTGCCCTTTTCCACAACCAACAAATCCTCAACAAGTGCCTACAGTTTTAATTTTTCCACAACCATCTACTCACCTTCATGAAGACTGCATCTGCTTTCGGCACACTTGCAAACATGTCTCCTCCAACATGCTCTACACCTGCACTAACCACAATAATTCAGTGAATTTTGCTCAACCACTCTAAAATTTGATACGATTTATAAACTGAAATCTTATACGTTCAAAAAACATGTGCTAACGTTAATTTTTATATAATGGGAAAGATATATAATACCGGGGTACTGAGGAGCAGCTTTGACGATATGAGGCAAATCGTAGTTAATGCCCTTAACCGAGGGGTACGTGGAGACAATCACGCTAATGATAGCTCCACTCCCACCACCAACATCAACAACCGAGTTGAGGCCTTCGAAGCCCTTGTATGTTTCGAGCATTTTCTTCATGGTAATTGTGGAGTGGGTGCGCATTGCCATGTCCCAAACCTTGCCAAATCTTGGATCTGTAGCCTGGTACTCGAATATTGACATTCCATATGCCCTCTTGAAAGGAATTCCTCCTTCAAGAACTGTATCTTTCAATTGGTGCCTATATATAGTACAAAACATCATCATGTCATTATTCCCTTTGGTACTCCTAGCTAGCCTTGTTCAACTATATAGTACGTTAAACCTTTAATTAGTCAAGGAAGTACAATATCATTTATATATTGATTGGGGAAGGATCTAAACTATCACCTTTTTTTTTTTTTTTTCCAACAGTTTGATTGAAACAGGGAAAATCAGTCTTAGAAATCTACAACATAATACGACTTATCAAACGTGGCCTAATTAGTAAATTACCAGCTCTCAATGACGACCTTGTCGAGACCAAGGAGACAGTGAGGAGCAAAAGTGTAGTCGTCTTCGTTATTGAGGAAGAACTTGGAGACTGGGCTTAGTCCATAAAGCCACTCCACTTTGCCGTCAGGCAGGTCACGCAACGAGTAGGTCAGGAGAGAGTAGGTAGCGAGGAGTCTCAAAAGACGGTCGAGCATGACCGGGGCGTCCGGGTTGTTGGTTATCGGAAGCTGAGACGCGATGTCGGCTGGTGAAAGTAATGCGCCGGGGCCGGCTTTCGCAATAATCTCCAAGACATCGAGCTCTATGGCTGTCTTGAGGACTATAGGGAGGACCCAGGCGCTCGATAGCTGCATGGCGTTGAGGCATGCTTCTTCCTCCGAAGTTGGAGCCATCGCGGTTGAACCCATTTTCAATTCGGATCCCAAAAATTTATACCCACAATTTTTTTAAGTAGAAAGAAGATCACAGAGATGGTATATGTAGAGCAATGGAATACTGGGTGACAATATTTATAGGTGCATTTCTACTCACTATATATGTTGTTCTACTTGAGTACAATGGAACTGTTGCGTGGCTATTTAATTCCTAGGAGTCTTATGTTATTAGGACTCTTATTAGGAGAAGTTTTTGGTAGTTTAGGACTCTTTGGGATTAATAAGGTTCTTTTTTTTTTTTTTAGGGAAAACAAGTTGATTTTAATCAAATATTCCATTTACCGTACCCAAGCCTTATATTACAAGCCGATTAAAGACCTATTAATCTTCGATTCAGTGTTATTCTACATTAGTGGAAATTGACATGAAAAGCGAGCCTATGAGATGACTTATTTTCTTTCATTGAGACAGCTCTGAGTGTGTTCTAAGCCTGCATAAAGTGATCCGAGTGTGAAAGGTTAAATGAAAGTAACTATTACACATATACGTTAAGAGTTGACAACAAAGCGAAGCTACTAGCAAATTTGAAATTCTAAACTGTTGTGATGTTTTAAGTTTCCTTTGAGTTATGTATCTTTTAGAGGGTGTTGAGACAATATTGACCTCATTCAAAAGTTCTACTTGTGTTTCAGTTTTGTTTTGTGTTATTTTACTTAATTCTGTTTATTCATTTGTTGTTTTTAGCTCGAGGACGAGCTTTAGTTTAAGTTTGAGGATTTTTAATAAGTATATTTTACACTTATCTTTACTATACTTTCAAGCTTAAGAATTACTCATCCTTGAGCTCTTTTTACGTGTTTTGTTGTTTTGGATGCATATTTCAGGAAAGAGATCGTTGAGCTAAGAATGTTATTTTTTGGAGTTAATTTGGAGGTAAATCAAGGCGTTTAAGTGACAAATTTGTACAGTAACGAAAGAAGACCGGTGATAGAGCGCTAAAAGTGAAGTTAGAAGCGAGACAAGACGGCGCGTTTCATAGAAGATGTGGCGCCGCAGCCCCAGAATCATGGGGCTATAGTGCCAAACGCACGAGGCCGCCGCCCCAATCCCGTGGGGTTGCAGCCCCATTTTCTTGGCGTCGCGGCCCCAATTCTATGGGGCTGCAGTGCTAAGTTTATGGCACCACGGCGCCAACTTGTGGCGCTGCAGCTCCGGTCTCATGGCGCCGCAGCGCCAACTTCCTGCCAACAGTAGCATTGCAGCGCCAAAAAGCTGCAGAAAACCTGGATTTTACTCGTGACAGCTCCTCTATTTAAGCTCTCTTTCTCTCATCTGAAAAGAGAGGAAAGGAGGATGAAAACCCTAGTAGCCAAGGGTTTCTAGAGCTACTCCAAGAGAGAAAACAACATCAAGAAAGTGGATTCAAGAGGGGAAAATGAGATTGGAAAGCTTCAAAAAGAGTTTTTCTTACCTTTTGCTCTTGTCTTTCTCTTCTATTTTCTGCACTTGAATATGTATCTATTTTGTTATATCTGTTGTGTTTTTCTTTGTATAAATATGAGCTAAACTTATTTTCTAGGGAGGTAATTGAACCTCTAATGTAATCCAACTATTTGGTTTTCTTCTATTATTTTTGATATCCATGGTTGAGTTGTGATAAGTGAATTTTGTTCACTTATTTAATTTTGCTTTTATCTCCGTATTTGATGGTTTTCCTCGTTTCTTTTATTTGATTTCATGTTTTTACTCATTTTTTCTCAGGAATCAATTACTCCTAGAAGCATCGGAGAAGATCACCAAGATAGCTAGCTGAAAATGTGGCGTTTTTGAGCAGAAACATCAGCGCTGCGGCATTCAAGGTTCTGAAATTTTTCTCAAACCATCAGCGCCGCGGCGCCATGGCATTGCCCTCTTTTCTGCCCAGCACCGTAGTGCTGCAAATACAGCACCGCGGCACTATCGTGTTAGACGATTTTGGCAGCTTGCTCAGCGTCACGGCGCTGCACAGCTAGTGTCGCGGCGCTACCCTATGATCTGGCATTTTTGTCAAGTTTTAACCTAGCCGCCATAGGGATATTTATAGGATCTTTTGAGGATTCGAAAGGGACATCTTTGGGGAGACATTTTTCTGGAGTTTTCAGCAACTTTCAAGGAGAAAGAAGAGAGATAAGGAGCATGTGAAGAGATTCACATCATTCCAAAAAGAGTTCTTATCCCTTTCTTTTTATGTTTTCAATGTTTTCAATGTTGATTTTTGTTGGATTGTATTTGTTATTTTCTATCATGAACTAAAAGTTTTGCGTAGAGGAATGATGTAGTTTGACTTGAACCTATGTCTTGAATATCAATGTTGGTTTTGTGATTTATTCCATTTGGTTATTTGTGTACTCTTGTTCTTATTGCTTCTCATTTGATTGGCCCACTCTTGGGATGTTGTTGATTCTAGAATTTTGACTTGAGAGAGTAAAATTGTGGAATTGGGTGTAGAGTTACACAACCTAGAATTAAATAGAGTTTGAGAAAACCTTTTTAACCTTTGAAGTTTATTTTAGAGCTATCAAACTTAATGAACCTCCAATTTGCCAATTTTAGATAGAGATATTGAAATTGAGAATTAGGGGTATTTTCCTATTCATTCTTGAGAAAGAGAGTAGAATTACTTGTGAGCTCTAGCTTATAGCCATTTTGGGATTTGGTTCTTAGTCACATTGATAATTGAAAGACATAGGGGATAGTCAAATGAAATCAAACCTCTAGCATGTTTTACCATATTATTACTTCTTCCATTACATTGCTTTTGGCTTTATTCATTAGTTGCTCTTTAAATTGTTTATTTTCAATTCTAGTTTAATTATTCAAATACTACCATTTAATCAATTTTTCTAGATAAAATTAGAATTACTCAATTACGGTACTTAGTAGAATTTAATTCCAATCTCCGTGGATTTGACAATCCTACTTTCTATTTTACTACAAAACTTGACACCGTGCACTTGTGGTCATTTTACGTGTATAATTTTAGCGTAACAAATTGATTGTTCTATCTTGAGTTTAATGCATCTATTTACTTGGCCATTAAATAGAGTTGTGCTGTGAAATCTATATAAACTTGGGAAGAAGAATATAGATTTGGACATAGATAGAACGACATAAGATTGCCTAGTATAGGGTGAGTTTGCATAGGATATGAATATACCTATGTAACTTGTGCAACTTTTGTGTGAGAATGACCAAATTTAATGAGTCTAATCAATTTATGTTAAGAGTAACATATTACCTTGTTTAGACATTTTCACTTATGTCGGAAAGAATTTAGTGAATACTTGAGAATTCTTGGTTGTCAATTCTAAATGGATAATTGTGTTATGAGGAAAAGTAGTAGTTAGAGGAGTTAGAGAGTAAATTGCATCCCTAGGTTCCTTACTATTGCTCTAAGAACTACCTTTGGTTGTGTAATTTCGGTTTCCTTTCTTGCCTTTTATATTGTTATTTATATTTTGATTCTTGCACAGAACCACCAATTATTATTGTTTGGATAAATTAGGAACTAGTTTCGATTAGTACTTAGTATTTGTAAATCAAGTACTCCTCGTGGGATCGACACTCTACTTCTATATCTATATTACCTGTAACTGTGTACACTTGCATGGGCGTGTGTGATTTTGTTGTTGTACATTCCAACCAATAACACCACGGGTAGCTATTCAAGCACGAAACTCCTCGATAAGAGAGAATAAGAGTCAAGGGAATAATATCATAAAAAACCCTCTAGATACATATTTTGACTTTGTTAGGAATTTTGAGGGGCCAAAAAGTTTTCCACCAAGTGGAAAAGAACGAGGAATCCGAGGAGCTCACAGGGACCCTATTCTCCATGATTGCCTTATAACCAGTTTTGACCGAGTAAACTCCATCCTTATTGAAATTCCAAATTAGCTTATCATCTATGGCTATGTACCTCAAGGGAATATTCTAGATAATATCAGCACCAATAGGCCTGAGAAAAGAATACAATTTATTGATGTCCCAAACACTTATAGCCAATAAAAGGTTAGAAATATGAAGATTCTCGTTAACTTCTGTTGGACAAGTGATGGGTATGAAATGGAAAGGTTTGGGAAGCCAGGGGCCTTTAAATACTTGAATTGAAGAGTCATTGCCCGGACACTATCGGAGACCAAGATAAAGAGCATCTCTCCCCTATAAGACACGCTAGAAGGAACTGCTACCACCCACAGATTTGGCTTTAAGAAAATTTTCAAATTTAAAATATTTGTGTTTTAAAACACAACCAACTAGTGAAGATAGGTTGCAAACTAACCACCAAGCCTGTTTAGCAAAAAAAACTTGGTTAAAAGCATTAAGATCTTTAATTCCCATGTCACCTTCCATTTTACCTCTGCAAAGTTTCTCCTAATACTACCAATGCAAGCTCCTTTTGTCATCATTTTCACCCCATCAGAAACTAGCGACCAAAGCGTGAATTTCATTATAAATAGAAATAGGGAGTTTGAAGATACTCATCGAATAAGTTGGAATGGATTAAGTAACTGTCTTGAAAAGAGCCTCCTTTCCCCCTACTGAAAACAAGTTATCATGCTAAATTTGCAGTTTGGAAAAGACATTCTACCTTATGGAAAAGAAAGCGGCTCTTTTATTCTTCCCAATGAAAACTGGCAACCCAAGGTATTTGTCATGAGAATAGGTGGGCTCTAATCCAAGATCCTACTAGATAGACTGTTTGAGATCGGCCTCCACATTGGGACTAAAAGTGATAGATGACTTTTGAAAATTGATAGATTGTCCTAAAGCCTCTTAATACTGTACCAACATATTTTGGATCAGGTTAATCTCATCTAAAGAAGCCATACAGAAGAGTAGGACGTCATCAGTAAAAAAGAGATGGGAGATCTAGGGGCCCTTTCGAGAACAGGCAAACCCCGTGAGAGTTCTGCTTTTTTCTGCACGACGAATAAGACTAGAAAGACCTTCTGCAGAAACTAGGAATACGTTAAAAGAACATGGGTAGCTTTAACGAAGGCCTCTGTATGGAGTGACTTCTATGTACACTCTTTCGTTGATCATAAAAGCAAACTTTGATTTAGAAATATAGTCCAAAACAACTGAAATCCAGGACTCAGTGAAACATAAAGCACAAAGCATGGCCTCAATATAAACCTGCTCAACCTGGTCATAAGCTTTGCTCATGTCAAGTTTTAAAGCTGACCAACCCTTCCTACCACTAATTTTCTTTCTCATAGAATGCATAGTTTCAACAGCCACAAGAATGTTGTCTCTAACTAATCTTCCAAGAACAAAAGCACTTTAAGACTCATCAATAAAATAAGGAAGAATAGACTTCAGTCTATTAGCAATAGTCTTAGTAATAATTTTGTAAATAACATTACAGAGAATAATTGGGTAAAAATTGGAAACTTTTACCAGGGTTTTGACTATTAGGATGAGGACAATTTCGGTCTTGTTTAACAAAGCTACTGATATCTCACCGCTAAGGACACAACAACAGATTCTAGTAACTGGGTCTCCAACTATCTCCCAATATTTCCAAAAAAATAATGCATGAAAATCATTTGGCCCTATTTGGCCCTAGAGCTTTAGTAGGACCCGTGCTAAATAAAGTACTTTTGATATCCTCATCAGAGTATCTTGAGGTTAGCTATGCATTCATGTCCTCAAAAACCCATTCCTCAACACCATTTATAATCCTCTCAATAGCTTTTCTTGAAGGGTTGCTGCTCGTAAAAATCCTAGTAAACTAACTATGTCCACTATTTCAACACACCAAGAATCAACCTCATCTACCAGACTAACTATTAAGATTTTGTTTCTACTAATAGAAGCTTTTTTATGGAAAAAGGCAGTATTTTTGTTGCCTCCTAAAAGTCAATCTTCTTTTAACCAAATTAGCCTATCCCTCTCTTTCTCTAAAGAATGAATATGAATTCAAGTGTGAGCATCTCGGGTACCTAAATAAGCTCTGTCAAGCTTCTTGCATACTTTTTGCAACTTTCTAGGAATATTTCCAACTTTGCTCTCCCCTAAGCCCCCAATTTCGTAGCACAACAATATAAAAGGTTCGCAAAAGAAGCTGCGGAATTAGGACTGAGGGCACTAGACCACACATCTCAAATTAGCTCACAACAGGACTCCTCGTTTGACCAAAAGGGTTCAAATCTAAAAGAACGAGATATTCTACCCCTTCTTGCTTTCTCTACCTAAGAAAAATCTGGGAAAATCTGAATAGCTCTGTGGTCACTGCCCCAAAAATCCAAATTGAAAATTTTGAAGTTTCGGAAAAGAGATTTACAACCTATATTGGCTAAGAAATGATCCAAGCGCTCCTGAACGTTTTCCCCTCCTTCTCTTTGATTATGCCATATAAGTTTAGCACCAGAGAAGCCCAAATCATAGTCAAGAAAGACTTTACAAAAATAAAACATCTTCCCATTATTGCGAGAATCCCCACCCTACTTTTCATACCAACACTTCATTGAAATCACCACCTAGTAGCCAAGGGATATGTAAATGAGTATTCAGCCTCATAAGGAGCTCCTAAGTAGAATGTTTAAACCTCAAATATCTGTAGATACTTGTGGTACACCATTTAGTACCTGAAAGGGAAGATATGGTGGCTTCAATATGGTGTCTATAGAAGTTTAAGACAAGAACATCCAAATCTCTTTTAAAAATAGGGCAACGCCTCCACTTCTTTCCATGTTGTCAACCATAATTCCATGAATAAAACCATAACCAATTTTCCTCCTTAGCTCCAATGCATTCTTACCTCATAACTTGGTATCAGAAATGAAGATAAGAGAGGGGGAAATGGAATCTAAGCAGACTGTGAAGCATGCCCAGTGCTTAAGGATTCCCCAAACCTCGAACATTCTATATTATGAAATTTATTGAGCCTGGAGGGGTTACTGAGCAATCTCCACCAATCTAAAGATATTCAAGACACCTCTCAAGGTAGGGCACTTTGAAATATCCTCACCTGGAGAAATTTGGGCGTCATATGTTTTCCTTTTAGTAGTCAAGGCACAATCAGAACTAGAAAAAGAGGCTCCAGCTTTTTGTTTTTTGTGGGCCATTCTCTTAATATTCTGTTTGCCCGATAAGGCAAAAGAGTGTGCTTTGGAACTTAATCCAAAAGTTAATGAGCCCAAGTCATCTTAGTCTAATAGACGTGATTTGGAACTTAATCCAAAAGTTAATCAGCCTAAGTCGGCCTAGTCCAATAGACGTAGAGCCCTATCAAGAGGAGGTAACAAAGTGGAGGGCCCCTTTGGAGAAGGCCCAGTCAATACAAAAGACCGCATAAGGTCCTCATCAATATCTTTTCCTTTTAAAACTGAATCTTGAAAGTTCGGTGCCAAAGCATATTGAGAAAGAGACTACTCAGAATTATCGAGATTTTCCTTGTCTTGACATGACAGTGCATCACCCCAGCTGTGCACTCTATTTACCAGAGTTCATGTCACTATCGAAAAAGGTTGTAGAATGGCCTTGTAGCTACTGATTGGCATGATTGATAACCAATTTTTCTGAAGTAAGAAGCTATTTTCCCGCATCCTTATTTCTGACTTTAGGCACAAAGGGATCTCTCTACCTATGCAATTGGCTCCAATAAATGGTTTCTGAAAAGAGGAGCCACAGAGACAGTTTTCATACTAAAAATGTCCAGACTGTTGCATCTCATTGGCATATTCTTCCGAACATTCCTTTATAACATGTCCCAGACATCTACATCCAAAGAAAAAATCATGAAGTAGTTTATATTTAAAATTGACCCAGACCGACAGACCTGAGGAACCAATACGAACTTTCACTCCTCTTCGCAGTGGTTTTGAGATATCTATCCAAACTCATACATGAATATATTTACCCCACCACTTCCTGTTCTGATTAGTCTCCACAATAATACATTCCCCTATTTGATTTGCCAAAAAATGCCCAACACCCTTAGTTATACCATGGAGTAGCAAGTTATACATCTGTACCCAGAATTTCATAAAATGGAACTCACCCTTGCTTGGGCTCTCCCCATCATCAAACTTCTTCAGAACCAATGCAGCCTTATTGAAGTTGCAAGGCTCCAAATCTAATACTCTATTTTTCTCCTTCGAACAGGAAAAGGAGAGGCTCTAACACTTGGGTCTTGACAATGGGTCAACATTCTTGGTATACACAATCTAATAATTCTCCTAAAAAATGCACTGATCAGTATTAAGCAGTCAATATTCTTTGAAAGGAGCCCGTTGTCAAGACCCAAGATCATCTCTTCAGCACTAGAGATCTTTAAGGAATTACACAATCCAATAGTCTCCTCCATTAGAAAGGCCAGAATGAGGCGAAAGAAAACGCAGTCTTACCTAGAGAAATCTAGAAATATAGCTACTCTCATAGGTAACACCCTCAAGAGAAAAAGAGATAAGACCACAATGGTATTTTGACTCACAGCCAAGGAGGTATTTTACTCCTACTAGGACTCTTATATTTTCTCTATAAATAAGACCCTTTATATGCAACCATAAGGTAGGAGAGAGGCAAAAGTGAGTGAGCGAGAGAGAGAGCAACAATGCAACCTTGGTGAGAGATAGATCATAGGGTTTTCGAGAGAATGTAAGCTAAAAGCATATTTATGGGTTCATAGGATTTTCGGATTAGTGAAATAGAGAAAATGTACTCATGGACTTTTGGGTGCTTTCAGATAGACAAAAACTATTGAGTGTAAATTGTTCTTTTTCTTAGTGGAATGCTTGCGGGTGATCTCTTATGGATGTAGACTACAATTTACAGTTAAACCACGATAAATACTTGTGTTTTTTATTTTCTTGTGTGTATACTTTTAGATCTAAATTGACTATAGATTAGGGGTTTTTCCGACATTATCTCATATATATATATATATTCATAAACAACTATTATGTATTGCAACTTTATTCTTCCTTATCCCAAATAAGAACTTACCCGATGTAGCTTCATGTCTATTGTATTACATAAGTAAAATAAATAGATCATGATCAATAGCTTGACTAATGAAAATTATCGAACACATTATTTACAGAATGTCCAAGTGAAGAGTAAGAGGATCTACCTTCCATAACGGCCTTTATACTCTTCTCACCCATCTCCTTAACTCTCCTCCTAATATTGCAATCACCCTCCATAACCCTTTTTATCCCTATTTTTATCTCTTTTGCATATACTAATACAGATTCTTTCCCCAAACCCAGTTTATAATCTATTTTGATTTCAACTGCTAATTCCAATTCTATTACAATTTCAAAAGCATTCAATTGCTGATTAGCAAAAAGTGACCACGTGGTAATGGGCACACTAAACCATAGGCTCTCCAGAAGTGAGTTCCACCCAGGATGTGATACAAATCCTCCAACTGCCGCATGGGACATGACCTCAAGCTACGGAATCAATTTTCTGATTCTTGTTGTAAGAGGTTTTACGTAACTCGATTTGCTATTGTAACCTTTATTTGAGTGTTAATGTTGTTTTTCTTTCAAACAAAAAAAAAAAACAATTAAGTTACTTAGGTTATGTTGGGTGGATTTTAAGTTATTGATTAATATATTAGAAAATTAACCTAAATGAGAATTAGTTTGATTGTAGACTGCTCTATATTGGAAGAAATATATATGATTACAATCACCTTAGGCCTTTTATTTTATTTTTTTAAAAAAAATATAATTAGAAGAAGCTATTGAATATCGTAATTCATACACTGTGATCGGCAAGAGACAACTTCAATTATACATCCATGTACCTGTAACTCTAGGTGTCACATTAGAATTTTTTCAAAGTTCAAAAAACATCAAAAGAATTAGGAATGCAACCAAGTTGCATTTTGAAGATGAGTCATTTTAGGGGTAATTAGTTTTTACATTAAAAATTTACACCATTTTATATTTTCAAATGGAAATTAGGGGTGGCAATTCGTATCAGCAGATCGTGTTCGCATCGTGTCAATATCCATATATAGCAGCATATACCTCAACTTGATCCCGATCCATTTAATAATCGTATCAGAAATTTTAACTCAAACCCGACCCGTTTATAAACGGGTTAATCTAACACGACCCGTATAACCCGTTTATTCAAATAGATCATATTCGAGTCAAGGAAATCCGACATGACTGATTAACCTGTTTAATCCAAATTAGCTAAAAAAAATTTTTTAATACATTGAACATAAATTCATACATATTGTACGACCTTAAGACAATACTATTTACTAAAAATAAATTGAAACCACATAAAATCTCAATATATATGCGTACTAAAGTCTTAAAAATACACTAATATTTTCAAATAGGTATTACACGAGTCATAAATAAGTTGACCCGAAATAGACCTGTTTAATAAACAGGTTATTACGGGTAGTTTCGGGTTGACCTACCAATACTAACCCGACCCGTTTAATAAAAAGTTTCGTGGGTTCAGCCCGATTTTAACTCGAACTTATTTAAGGAAAACTTAAACCTGTTAACTTTGTGTGGGTTTTGAGTCATATTATTATATTGTGTTATAAATTATCAACCTTAATGGAAATGCACTAACTAAAATTTTATGATTAAAAGTGATATTCCGTTAATTCGTACAAAATTTTTGTATTAAACAAGAGTCTCTTTTAGCATTATTCTTTTGAAAGCACGGCAAAGACATTCTGAAAAGCACTCTTAAGAAAAAGTCAATCTGAATGGGAAAATAATAATAATAATAATAATAATAATAATAATAAACCTCATATTTCTGTCCATTTTACTTGGGGGAATTATCAATTTTGACCCTCTTTTAATACATGTGATGAAAAAAAGGACAACTTATAAACTATTTACAAAAATAGAACTTTTATTGCCATGTTATTTAATGAATATTTCAGAGTTCTAAAATTACCCCTGACTCGACCCTAGTCGAAAAAATCAAAAGTGACGGAGGCGGCGCCGGGAAGACGGCCGGCTACGTTCGACTGGGGTCGAAATTTTCGACCACGGTCGAACGCCGGTCGAAAATTCGACCCCAGTCGAACATTTTCGACTGGAGTCGAAATTTTCCAGCCACCGGTCGAAAAACGACCGGAACAACCGAGAGAGGTGGTCGAACGCCGGTCGAAATTTTCGACCGGTGGCTTCGACCCCAGTCAAATTGTTCGACTACGGTCGAACGGTGGTTCGACCCCAGTCGAACATTTTCGACTGGAGTCGAAATTTTCCGGCCACCGGTTGAAAAATGATCGAAACAACCGGGAGAGGTGGTCGGACAAGTTCGACTACGGTCGAAAATTTTCGACCCTAGTCGAGTGGAGGCGCCGTCGCCGGGGTCGGGATCGGGACCGGTGGTGGTGGCTAAAGTAGTTTGAAGTTTGTTGAAGAAATAGGGTATCTAAGTAATTTTATATATGTGACATAGCAATTAGGGTTAGTTTTGAAAATATTAATGAGTGAGTCCTATTTTTCATCACAATGATTTATTAGACCCCTAGGTGTAAATTTCCCTTTTATTTGTTATAGCAATTTCCATGTTTTGATTATTTAATTTTTTTTGGAGAGGTAGGAATGCACTTATACTACATATGCGGTCCATATTAATTGTGGCCACATGTATTCGTTCCGACTGTCATGCAAATTGTGGTCCCTCCATTGACAGTGCTCTACAGTCTACACAAACCAAACACACATCCACAAAGATAATCGCCTTATTAATAACTCGCTCCACCATCCCCTGCAGAATCTCATATTTCTGTCCATTTTACTTGTTATAGCAATTTCCATTTTTTGACTATTTAATTTTTTTTACTTGTTATAGCATTTTCCATGTTTTGACTATTTAATTTTTTTTACTTGTTATAGCAATTTCCATGTTTTGATTATTTAATCTTTTTGGAGAGGTAGGGATGCACTTATTCATATGTCGTCCATATTAATTGTGGCCACATGTTTATCTGTTCCGACTGTTATGTGATTGTGGTCCCTCCATTGACAGTGCTCTACAGTCTACACAAACCAAACACATCCACAGAGAGAGATAATCGCCTTATTAATAACTCGCTCCCACCATCCCCTGCTTCTGCTTCCCACACAACTCTGCCGCATCATCATAATTAGTAATTAACGAGTTTTTTAACCCGCGCGTTTGCTGCGGATTGTATACAGAGTATAATATGTTCGTAATATAATAATTGTTCCATTGTTTATATAACTTAGTAATGTTTTAATATAATAAGATGTTGTTCAAAATATTACAAAATATTTTTATACTGAAGTAGGGTGGTAATTAACTTCCCAGCTTTCGCTTTCCTTTCTTTTGTTGCTCCTCTTCACTGCAATTAGAGGGAAAAAATTAGAATAGGAAAAAAAAATTGATTAAACTATTTTTTTTAAAGGGAAAGGATGAAGTTTTGTTATTAAGGTATGTGATATTTGTTTTTGAATATTATCAAATTAATTACCTGATTAATTTCCGCTTTGTTGATGGTTCTGTTGATGTTGTTTCTGATCTGAAATGCAAATATATATATATATATTATTTAAATAATGGATCATGTATTATATATTTTTTAAAATTAAGGGTAATCGGATAGTAATATTTTACCTTTCTGTAATTTTTTTTGGATCAGGCATTTTTGGATCAAGCGATATGACTGGTATTCCTTCTGTTTCTGCAATGGTTGGTAGTGCTGGAATTGACAATGTGGTGGATTCATCGTCATCAAATATCTTTGACACGATTGTGTCAATTAGAACTCCCCTAGTTCTGAAATAAACTTGAAATATTCTTGTTTGGCCGCATAGTTGCTCGATTACTGGTGGCAATACTGCTAGATCAGTGTAACCTTCTTGTATTGTTAATACCGAGCATGGTTTCTTTATTAGAACTTGGGCTGCTTTTCCAAATATTGTGATGATGGTGAATCCTGTTTCATCTTGAATTCTGGTATTTAATTTATACCTGTTAAAGCAATGATGTGAAAGAAGAATTTAGTGTAAAGAATTAGTAGAAATATTTTAATTAATAATTAGTATTTTAAACTATTGTTTTTTTAATATAAGTGAATTAATTAAAGAAATATTTATATAAGTTATTTGATTATATGTTGTACCATGGAGTTGGGATTGATGTTAGATGACCGTGTGTGTCACACCACCACCCACTTCCTGCCTCACGGACTTGCCTTGAACACTGATGACAGGAATTGTAATACCAACCTTGGTGTGTTTCAAATTTAAATATTGATGCCTTTACTGTGAATTTGATTCCCTGAAGGTAGAAAAAATATGATATTAGTTCAAGTTATAATCTGGGATGATATTTTTATTTATATTATTGTATTTAAGTCAACCAGTTGAGTCAGTTGATTTAATTCGTTTAGTTCTGCAACTGTTTTTCTGTTCTGCAATTTTTCTTGCTCTGGCAGTTGTTTTTCTCTTGGGATGGGAGCTGGAAGGAATTCGATATGCTGTGTTGTGTGTTGAAACCTGATTAATAAATTAATAAAAAAAAGATCAATATTTAATTAGGATAAATGGAATAGAATTTTTTTAAAAGAAGTATAAAAGATAATTATTACCTTGTTTTTAATGCATTAGCTTCTGGTATGTCTATGTTCATATAATATATTGTTGCACCTGTACTTGCAACATATATGTTTCCTGTTCAATATAGAAATTTATATTAGTTAATATCTAATTTAAAATAATGTGTTTGTTTGATGCGATAATAAAATATAATTATTGATTACCTAGATATTGTTTTACAGTCATAGATGTGAAAATAGTTATGATTGGTTCCTTGATTGTATTCACAATATCTGCATTAAATGTTTTTGCTGTTTCGCCCCATAAAGTGATTTGTAGTTTTTCACTCCTGCAATTTAGGGAAAAATAGTATTAAATTAAGGTTCAAGCTTAAAATTATCATTCTCTTCATATGTTTGTGCTAGTGATAAATGAATTAATTACCTGATGTTTTGTATTATCAACGTTCGTCTCGGTGTAATTTTTCCCTTGACCTCTGTTTCTTCTAGATCTTGTATTTCTATTAACATTCCTATAACATCTATTTTTTTTTTCCAAAAAAAGAGAGGGGAAAAAGGATTAATATAAAAAAAATTAGATAATTGATGATAATTGTCAATTAGAAAATAATTTTGTAATTACTAATACCTGATAAGATGTCATGAATATCTGTTCTTGTAGGTAGCTGGTTAAAATCTATGAAGTAGAATTTAT
>JXTC01000003.1:3500874-3561331 GCA_002914845.1 Trema orientale
CTGTACACCAGACCGGAATTAATTCACCTAGCCCACCCTAAATTACTAAAAAGGCCCTCACTCAAAATCCAGTCCCCCTCTCTGTCCAAGGATAAAAACGTAAAAAAATCGCATGAATATCCAAAAGAAAAAATTGGGAAATAACTAAAAGCCCAAGTTACTATTCTTTCTACAGTAAAAGCAGAGTAAATGAACAGTTGTTTTTTCCTCAGCTTTAGTATATATAGATAATGTGCTATAACTTTACTGTAGCGGTCAATTTTGTATTGGTGCATTGTAATCTTACTGTAATACTCATGTGAATGGGAAATAGCTGTGGAAATCAAAAAGTGTAGGTGCTTGTAAAAATTTAATTTATAAAATATTTCTTAAAACGTAGAACGCTATTTTAGATATTTTTATTATGAAAACAGAATAAATTTTAAAAAACAACTTTTATCCTGTTTTCCAGTTCTCTTATTTTAGACAGCAATTTATAAAATTTGTTGTATAAAGTAACAACTTACTAATTTTTTTTTAAAAAAGCAAAAATAACATTTATAATCAATAAAAAAAATAACTTAATTAATAAGCTCTACTTACAAAATTTTTGATCTAATACCCGATTCCTATCCACTCACCGACTGAATTAGCCGGCCCCTAGTGGGCGCCTTAACTTGGTGTCAGTTACGTAGGAATATAAACATTTAAGAAAGAATAATGATTGGGACACCAAAAAGTTACACTAATGATGTGGCATCCAATAAAATTACTATTTTGTCTATGAGTGGGACCACACAATTCAAATTTAGCCAATAACATGAATACCAACTCATGTGGTGTAAGTTATTGGTGTCCTCAGTGTTACTCTTTAAGAAATTGATTTAAGAAATTGACGTCGAGATTATTTGACCAGTTATTTTATTATTAAAATTAATATCAGTTTTCAATATAATCTCAATCTAATCAATGTAGAATATAAAGTAGCAAGTTGGCAGAAACTCAGCGCCGCTTACGCAAACCAAAGTCAAGCAAAGCCATCTCATCTCCCATTCTCCCTCGTTTTAAACATGTTTCTCTTCTCAGTTCTCACTGAGAGCGTTTCAAGTAAGAACTGGTAAACTTGTTTTCGTCTTAATTTTTTGATAAATTTCCTGTAAAACACAGAGGAACAAAACAACCTACAGATGAACATAATTACCAAAAAACCCACCATTTCTTCTATCTTCACTCTCTTTTGGGGCTTCTTCTTCTTCTTCATTTTGTTACCACTTGAGAAATCTCTAGCTCAGAACGCCACCACCGACCCTTCTGAAGGTATGTTCTTTTTTTTGGAAACTTTTTTGGTTCTTTTTTTCTTTTCTTTAATTGATAAGAGTTACTGTAAACACATTATTCAATAATATGGGTGATGGCCCATTTGAGAAATTCACTTGTTTTCTAGATTCTACTATGGTTCTAAAAAAGTTAAGCTTTTCACTGATTCCGAATTTGAATTCATAGCAAGAAATCGTTTTTCCTTATTTTGTTCCTGTATTTGCTTTGATGAGGTTTTGGTCTTGTTGCTGTTGCTGTTGTTGTTGTTGTTGATTTGGTTTTCTTACTCTCTTTGCCATGGATTTGTTCTTTTAATGAAATTACTTGAAAATTGAAAGAAAAAAATGTAACTTTCTTGTTGGCATAGTTAAATTCTGTCTCAATAATGCTCAATTTGAAGTGGGTATAGATTTTTCTTTTAAATAATTGAAACAAAGTAAATGATACTGTCTGAGAAGTTTCACATGCTTAGTGGCTTTCTATCTGTTTTTATGATTATTTATTTCTCAAGTAGTGTTGTTGGGCGGTTTTGTGTTGTCAATCTCATTGGTGGAGTCATGGGCAGAGTCTTTATTAGCTGTGGCTTACGGGGTCACTGCTATATCACATCATTTGTAGTTGATTGATTTAGATTCCCGGATGCCCTTAGTTATAAAATATTAATTTAATTGCTACAACTCTTGTTTATAGCTATTGTCTCTGCTTGGTCTTTTAGGCTGTGAAGCAACTTACTGCTATGGAAATAATGTACTTATATTCCTATTAAAGTTGTTATTTTTCACAAAAATGAAATTTCTTCTTAATTTTTTTAAAAAAAATTAGAGGGAGGCCCAAATATAGTTGGTGCAAAGATGAAATCATGGTGTTTAATAAATATTTCGATGGTGATACTATTCCAACCGAGATAAATATAACAGAGTTTCACCTTTTCTCCTTGTTTTTATCTTTTGCATTCTTTTAAACCTTCATTGAGCTAATTTGTTTCTGCTGATTCTTTCTTCGTCTGTTAGTTTCCTTCTAATTTTGGTTATGAATTAATTGATATTCGCAACAGTTCCCAACAATGGCATTGATCATTCTATTCTACAAATCACTTTCTTATAACTTTGACCCATACAATTTTAAACAAATCAAATTCTTGTACTTTTCACAGTAGGCAGTTCTACAAGCATGCTTCTTTTTTAATTTTTATTTATTACTATTATTATTATTATTATTATTATTTATTTTTAGTTTTAGCTTGAATGGCTACTAGCTGTACAGAAATTGTTGGTATGAATGTAAGTTATAGATTTACCTCACAATATGCAGTTGAAATAGATGGCCAACTATGTCTCAACATGGTTTTGGATCGTTCTTACTGCACAAATAATTCCTTTAACATACGATGAAAATTATATAATTTCAATTTTGCTTTGTATGTTGAAAAGAAAGGTATCTAAAATGGTTTTCCGATATGACTTAATGAGGCAGTGAGAGCACTGAACTCAATATTTCAGCAATGGGACACACAAGCAACACCCCTATGGAACATAAGTGGAGGGCCATGCAGTGGATCTGCCATAGATGAGACAGACTTTGAAAGCAATGATAATAACCCAGCAATTAAATGTGACTGTTCGTACGACAATAACAGGACTTGCCACATTACTAAACTGTACGTTCTCGGCTCGCTTTTTGCTAACTTTTAAGAGTTATACAAGTCATGTTTGGTTTTTAGTTAATCTTCATATACAAAAGTTTTGGTGTTGATATGGTGTGCCATGTGTGAGTGTGATGAGGAAGAAATGAATTAATGAATCATCAATCAAGACTTCAATGTTAATATGTTAGCACTGATGTAGAAATGGTATTTTATGGGTTAAAAAATAGAGTTCTCGTGTCTATTGTATTTACATGCCCAACTTTAAACGTTTCGTATGTTGAGAATTTATTTCTGTTGGGGAAGAAGAGGCCTGATGAGTGGTTAGATAATAAAACTATCTACGAAAGATGCCGGTATAATTTTTCTTTTAGCAACAAGATAATTGCCTTATACTCTTTATGTCAAGGAAAGTGTTTTGTTATTAGTTGTTTTAGGGAGTCTTTTTTTGAAAAAAAACATATATTCGATTGATCTAATAAAAGTTGGGATTTGTTGATGAAAAGTTTGGTAATAAAAACATCCTGATTTGCCATTAGTACCTTATACTTTCTCTAGCATAGTCTAATATGTTGTTTATTATTGCAGGAGAGTGCAGGCTTTGAGCAAACGAGGAGTGATTCCTGAAGAAATTACTGCTTTGAAATATCTAGCTGTTTTGTATGGACTTTTTTCCAATACGTTTTCTGTTACTTTTTACTTTTTGGGTTTGTCAAAGTGAATATTAATCTTTGTCATTCTTACTAATTTTTATAAAATTTTGGATGAATTGAGCTGTTTAACAATTGGTCAAATGTTTGTAGCAAGATTGATGAGAACTACTTCACTGGTCCTTTGCCTGCGTATATTGGAAATTTATCTGGACTAATGATCTTGTAAGTATTGAGAAACATAATTCTTTCTACGGGTTAGCTTTGCCACAAACTTCTTAAAATTTTGTTGAGGTTCTGTGCACTTTTGTTTTACATCTTTTCTAGTTTAGTCTTCTAGATCTAAACTTCCAAGCATACACATAATAATAATATTATTAAAAGGGTTTACCCATAGCTGGTAGCGAGCTGCTACATCTTTGTTTGCTACACAATTCTCATCCAAGTAATGAAATTATCCAAATGGTTTTCTTGTTTCTATTCTAAAACGGCTAGTGATCCACATTCCTGTAAGGTTCTAATATTTAAATTATAGAAAGCAGGTCATCCTAGTGATGACTGCTAACCTTTTTTTTTTTTTTAAAAAAAATTATCTGGAAACCATATTATTTGTTCCTCATAACTTTCTGATTAAGGACATTTAGAAATTCTCCTTTCAGATGTTTTTTTATGCCTCACTTATACGGTGAGATATAAATATTTGCCAAGACTTGCCTTACAACTTAAGTTATCCTTTTTACTGTGGCTACTATTTGTCTGTTACTCCTGGAAAGTACGATTTTTCGAATTCTGGGCAGAGTTCCTTTGAACAATAGGCTTATGGAAAAAAACTTGGAGAGCACTGATGAAATTTATTTGTTGATCCCTTTCAGGTCTGTTTCCCATAATGCATTCTATGGAAGCCTTCCTAAGGAGCTTGGAAACCTTAAGGATCTCTTAATGCTGTAAGACATCAAACCACTTTTCAATTAACATCAAGTATTTGCGGGCAAGTATTAAATAAAATCCCATGTGAGAATTTTAAAGATCTCATTAGAAGGTAAGCATAAATCAGATGGGTCATAACAGAACAACGAGGAATTGAGATAGTGGGTTAGTGGCCCGTGGGGAGGGGTTAGACTGTACTAATATGCAAGTGCGAGAAGAAGGTTTGAGCAAGTTTAGGAGTTATAATAAGCACTATAAACTTTTCGTTGAGAATGTGTACTTATTTTTCAGGGATATGCACCAGGAAATTCTTAAATTCAGGAAGGGATGATCTCCCTTGCATTCTCAACTCTCAACAAGTCTCATAGTTAGCTTGTTCACTGAGCTTTTATCATACAGAAAATGGACGTGTGGACTTAGCTTAATGTGTTACATATCCCTTTGATAGAATCCAATATAAAGTGCTCACAGTTTTGGTACATGAGCTTTCAGTTTTTTATCTGTTTTTTGTTTCTTAAAATTTTTTATACCCTTCTTTAAGGTACACACCTTTCATTCTCTTTTGGTACACTTTTATTTTAGTTTCTTTTTAGATGCTTTAGCAAAAAAGAACAGCCATGAGCCTTTTTAAAACTTTGTTCCATTTGCAAATCTTTACTTACAAATTAGATGAACCTTGTGTTATCTGCAAATATTAACAAATGAATATTAAACAGAAAGTGTACTAAAACTCAGATTTGTATTTTATTGATTATTGTCTCTTTGATGAGTTCAAAATTTCTAGTTAAATTCTGAAAATTCATCGGTATGGAAAGTTTTTTATGTTCGACTCTTAAACTTCTGTTTTTTTTTTATACTTGTCCCCCCGATGAACCCTAAAATCTTTGGGAGGTAGGAAATTCTAGCATATTGCTAGGTAGGCCCCATGGGAATTAGGACACTTCAGCGCTGAAAGCAAAGTGGACTAAACATTTTGTCAAAATGGATAGTTGAAACTTATGTTGAAAACGGTAGGTAGGACCTATCTATCAAATTTTCAAAGTATGGTTAAACCGTTTGAGGCCAATGCATTGAGGTGCTAGAGCTCTACATGCTGCATGTATTATTTTGTAGAGTAGATTTAATTCGTAGTACCGCTACTGCATCTTACAATATTCATTTGTACATGTAGTTTTTAATTCAAGAGCTGATAACTTCTATCCTCGATTTGGAATAAAATCACATTACTGTGGATTGGATTATTTGAAAATGGTGATTATGATATTAGAGTGTAACTTACAGTTTTACAGCTACCTTGTAAGTACCACATAAAAGTATTTACAATTTTAAACTTCTGTCCTCGATTTGGAATATTCTCACATTACCGTGGATTAGATTATTTGAAAATGGTGATTATGAGATTGGAATGTAACTTACAGTTTTACAGCCACCTTGTAAGTACCATATTAAGTATTTACAATTTTACGAACATATAGCTATTTCAGTGCATCAATTTCCTTTTAAATATTTGTATGGCTTTTCAATCTAAATTGTAGCTCTATCGGATCAAATAATTTCTCTGGAACACTCCCTCCTGAACTTGGCAGTTTGATCAAACTTCAGCAAATGTAAGTTTCTTCACATATGTAAGACTTGACCAAGTTCATTAAGAACATACATATATAATGCCATAGTTCTGACGCCGCCCTATTTTATTTTGGTTGGGGGGGGGGGGGGGGGGGGGCATGGGCGTGGATAAAAAACCATTAAGAGAGTATTTCATTATTTCGACACTTTTATCCTTAATTAAATTGAATTTGATGTATTAAGAGTAGTTGAACTATGAGACTCTACAGAACAGACCCTTAGTTAACTGAAGTATTTAAGAAACATGCAAAGAAATATAAGACATATTAAATTAATAGAATG
This sequence comes from Trema orientale, assembly GCA_002914845.1. Taxonomy (NCBI): domain Eukaryota; kingdom Viridiplantae; phylum Streptophyta; class Magnoliopsida; order Rosales; family Cannabaceae; genus Trema; species Trema orientale. Next base: position 3,507,298 of record JXTC01000003.1, read on the forward strand.
TCACTTTGTGTTTTCCACAGTTACTTAGACAGTTCTGGAGTTGGTGGTGAAATCCCCTCCACGTTTGCTAATTTACGAGATGTGGTAGTCCTGTAAGGAAGATTCTGCATTCTATCCTTTCTTCTATTACTGAAAGACTAATGTGCTAGACTCAGCTTACTATAAATCGGCTTGTTGAATATCAGATGGGCCTCAGACAGTCCTTTCTCAGGAAAAATACCCGAGTTCATTGGGAATTGGACAAGGCTAACTTCTTTGTAAGAATCAAACATTTCTGTTTTTTGTGGTGTTATTACTAAAGTAGATGTACCAGCATTTCTATTATAGCTATTTATGTTAATAAGCCTGTCGAATGAATTTGTAGGAGATTTCAAGGGAACTCTATTGAAGGTCCTATACCATCCAGTTTTTCTCAATTGACCTTATTGGAGTCCCTGTGAGTATATATTCATCAACGCATTGTACATTTCTTTTTCTATTTTTTTTTTCCTTAATCTCCTGTGTATTAAGAGTAGCTTAAATTATGTTTGTTTATGATTAATTATGTAGGAGAATCAGTGATATATACAACGGGAGCTCATCTCTTGATTTCGTAAGAAATTTGAAGAACTTGACTGAGTTGTAAGCTAGCAAAGTTATCGATTCAATTACTTGGCAATCTAACCAAAGTTTCTGTAAGTGTATATTTCCATCCATCTATATTCTCTTAACTAAAGTTATTACTTCTTTTTTCGGCCCCTTCCTACAGAGTTCTAAGAAATGCATTAATCTCCGGTACAATTCCATCTGATATTGGAAATATTGAGCTTCTAGCAACACTGTATGTTCTAACATAGAAAAAAATTTAATGCCTGAGTTAAAAGTGATTAATAAAAAGAATATCATTTTATTATGTGTAACATTTTGTTGATTTGTGCAGGGATTTGAGCTTCAATAACTTAACAGGCGAGATCCCAAGTTTGCTGTTCAATATGAATAATCTCACATACTTGTAAATAATTAAGCAGTTTTTTTATCATTTTTATCCAAAGACCTGCCTGAAACTTGCCTAACTTTTTCTGTTGTGCTGTTTTCCTTTTGGTGCCTTCTCCTGTACTATCACTGAAACTACCAGATTTCTTGGAAACAATAGTTTGTCTGGAGTGCTTCCTGTCCAATGGAATGATAAACTTGAGTATATGTAAGTCCTTCGATTATAGCATCATGTTGTATTGAATCTAGTGGCGACTGTTACTTATATATGTCGCAATCAAGTAAAACCCTTCCTAGCGAATGATACTGCATTAAAGAAGAAATTGCATGTATTTTATGGGATTATAGAAACTCTTTTTTCTTGTTATAGTTAATAATACTTTTTTAGATAATAGTTTTCTGTATATCATGGTATAAGTTATCTTCATAGGAAAATGGAGGAGATAGAACAAAATTACAAAAATCTATAATAAGGCTTTCTAGTCCAACAACATTGTTAAACAAACATCCTTAAACTCTTTGTTTATATACATACATTAGGTGATGTAGTACTAGGGAAGAAAATAGGAAGGAAAAGGAGAAAAGAAGAAGAAGAGGAGATTTAGAGAGAAGAATTGAGAATTTAGAGAAAGAGCTAGGAAAATATTGTGGAGAGAAAAGATGTAGTTTATTGATTCATAGGAATTGTGCAGAATAATGAATATACTAATAGCCTATTTATAGAATGATTAATTCTAAGTCAACTAGGAAACTAAATAAATACTTCAAATCCTACTAGAATTCTAATAACTCCAAATTGACAAAATAAAATAATTATCCTAATAAATAAATAAATATCCTATTATTTAGCTCTATATTTATGCCTAAAATAAGTGCGTAAATTCTCTTTACAATCTCTATCATTAGGATATCCGATATCTAATTTTTTTTCCAAAAGATAGTCTTAATCTTCTGAAACATCCTCAGATGCCCTTTTATTACTCTCCAGGCATATCAGCCAAATCTAGAACAGCACAATTACAAATTAGTCTGTTCCTCTTGAAAATTAATCTGTGGAGCGAAACTTGTTGTTATGCCTCATAATGACCGAATGATAGATAATGGCAGGATACGTGGAAGAAATTATCCTAGTCTGCTAGTCATCATCAGTGTAGCAGCCAACTAAAATTTTTCTCTCATATCAAGTTGCTTACTAATGAAACTTCTGAGAGTGGGACACAAAGTGTCAATAAGGGTTTTTTGACAATAGACTGTTGTTGTAACTGCTATCAGATTTATTCCTTTGCATATCTAGTGTCTCTTTTAATCGTTTACGCATCATATGTCTACTTACTCGTGCTTATATATTGTGATGTATGCAGAGATTTGTCTTACAATTACCTATCAGGACGTTTGCCCCCATGGGTGACCTCAATATCACAACTGTACTCTCTCTCTCTCTCTCATTTCTTTGTTTTTTACTGTTCATAAATTGCTTCTCCGTATGCTTCATTTCATGTGAATGCATGAGTATGAACTATGTCTGTAGTTATGATGTCAAATCACATATTTCTATTTCCTCGAAAGTTATTATATTTTAGCGGGTGTTAGCATATACTGGAAAATATAATAGAGAGTAAATTTTGTGCAGGAACTTAGTGGCCAACAACTTTACATTTGACAGCTCAAACAGATCGTGAGTATGACAAGCGCTGTATTTCTGCACTGTCAATGAAATTTTTACTTTGTTTATAATAAGTACCAATTATTCTGTTTGCTTACAGGGTTATTCCTGGACTAGACTGTCTTCAGAGGAACTTTCCATGCAACAGAGATACTCCAATCTGTAAACTACTTTCATTCGACTAATTGTTTAGTGATTTGGTGCATTATCAAGTCACAGATGTAGGCACTATTTCTCCAATTTCATTTTCCCTTTTCTATTAGTACTTTACAGTGATACAAACAAGCTAATCCAGTGATAAAAACAAGCTATGCTTACGATCTCTGAGCCTTAAAGTGAGTTTGATTATCTATCTTTGGAAAACTATCCATTGTAAATCTTGAAAATCTAATCTAGTGCCGTCATTGCATTGTATGTATGTTTATGTTCATGTATAAACGAATGAAAACTCCCTAATAGCTCTATGTCTTTGTGCCAAAAAGTGAAACATGACAAAATGAATGATTTACAGTTTACCAAGCAAAAAATAATGAATGAATCTGTAGTTTGAGATAAAGCATATTGCATTGTCAAGTGACTGATTTATGGTTTGATATACTTGTATTACATCAAGTTATGTGAAATTTTTTCGAATTACATCTTTTATACCATTTTAGCATTTATTCATGATATTTATGACTTCAAATTTATACATTTATTCTCACAGATGCTAACTTTGCAATCAAGTGTGGTGGACCAGAGGTGATAGGAAGAAGTGGCACAGTGTACGAACCTGAGAACTTGGTTCTTGGCCCTGCTAAGTTTTATGTAATGAATGAGAGATGGGCAGTTAGCAAGGTGGGCTTGTATGCTGACAAAACAGGTAAGCTAGATCTCGAAGGTACCCAGGCACAAGTCACAAGCACCAATGAGAACCCAGAGCTTTTCCATACTGCAAGGATGTCTCCAGGATCGCTAAGATACTACGGTCTTGGTCTTGAGAATGGGCCATACACTGTAACCCTGCAGTTTGCAGAAATTGGTTTTCCAAATCGGAACTCACGGACATGGGCGGGTCTAGCAAGGCGCGTGTTTGACATATATATTCAGGTAATTGTATGATAGTAAAGGAAGACATCCCAAGTTCAGATCAACTTTTCTGAGTAGAATTTTGCAATAAGTTTTATGGCTTAAATCTACAGATACTATGAATTATTGACTCCCCCATCATCTTTTTTCTAGGGTAGTCTCAAACAAAAGGACTTCAACATTGCAAAGGAGGCAGGTGGGGTTGATAGAGCTATTGCAAGGACATACAGTGTTAATGTGTCGGAGAATTATCTTGAGGTTCACTTGTTTTGGGCGGGTAAGGGGACCTGCTGTATACCTAAACCAGGTTACTATGGTCCCTTGGTAGCGGCAGTCCGTGCTGCTTCAGGTAACAAGAATTTCTTTATCTGCATATTCCAAGTCAGATGGTTTAGTTGTGCTTCATTGCTTCTGTATGCTAGTGTCAGTTTATTGTGTGTATTTTCTTGCTCAGATTTTACGCCTACTGTTGCTGGGGTTCGGCGAGGAGAGAACAAGACGGGTTTAATTGCTGGTATTACAGTTTCAGCTGCAGTTGTGGTCCTTATATTGCTAGTTTCAATACTTTATATGAGGAAAAAATCACGCAGTGATGATGATGAAGGTAAGAGCATACAAATAGGAGCAATATTTCAAGTCCTGTTAATGAACATCAACTGATTTTGCATCTCTGATTTTAGTTTAGATTCTGTTTCTACCAAGTTCCACTATGACCCTGAAATTATGCAGGTTCTGAGGCTATTCTCCCTGTCTTAGAATATGAACACTACAAAAAATTTGAATAATTCTTTATCTTGTTTGCAACTGGAAATAGCTTCCATAAGTAAAATTTGAGATGCTTATCCCAAGAGATTGGCTATATAATACTGCATAGTTTATTTACTATAATAGCAATCATGCTGTGTAACTATCCTAATACCGCATCTTATTATATCCCAACTAGATCTCATATCTTACATTCTGGCTTGAATCTGCAGAACTTCTTGGAATAGGCCACCGTCCTGTTACTTTCAGTTATGCTGAATTAAGAGCTGCTACTGCAGACTTCAGTTCTTGTAATAAGCTGGGAGAGGGAGGATTTGGTCAAGTTCACAAGGTAAATTTGAGTTCACATCACCCTTTATAGTTCAAATGCATAACTTTACTTCTGAAGTGGAAAAAAAGTGTTTTCAGCTACTTTAGAATGGATCCTATTTTATATTATTATTCATTTTATGGTGTTTGAATGCTTGCTTTATAGGGTACACTTATGGATGGGAGGGTGGTTGCTGTTAAGCAAATTGCAGTAGCATCTAAATATGTAAAGCGTCAGTTTGTATCTGAAATTGCCACAATATCTGTAGTGCAACATCGCAATCTTGTGAAGTTGCATGGATGCTGTATTGAAGGAAATAGACGCATATTGGTTTATGAATATCTTGAAAACAAAAGCCTTGATCAAGCACTCTTTGGTATGAAGCTACTAGTTATGCTGCTTTTTACTATTTGACTTGCTATTATAAGATACTCTTTCGTTTGCCCTTCTAGAAGGTGAAATCATATTGAAAACCCAAATTTAACTCTTTCATCATAAAAGCAAAAGTTTTTCAGTGTTGAAGTCAAAAATTCTTTGCTTGCTCTGGTTGTCTTTCATGCAAAGGCAAGGTACTGTCTGAAAAGTGCTTAAAGCAGCAGTAAACATTCTTCTTTCCCTCCCCTTTCACTTTTAAGCATTAGAATTCCGTAACCCCGTCTTTTCTGAGAGTTATTTTATGAGATATTTTAAATACTTTACATTTAGCAACTTTTATGAGCATTTGTTTTTTATTGTTTAATTTTTTTGATCAAATGAAGTGGCCAACCTCGCAGGAAAAAATGACTTGCACCTGGACTGGCCTACCCGCTTCAATATATGCTTGGGAACTGCTAGAGGACTTGCTTATCTTCATGAAGAATCCAGGCCAAGGATTATACATCGAGATGTCAAATCTAGTAATATTTTACTTGACGAAACATGTTGTCCTAAAATATCAGATTTTGGTTTGGCAAAGCTCTATGATGAGAACAAAACCCACATCAGCACGAGAGTTGCAGGGACAATGTAAGTCCTTAACCAACTGACAAGAGCCATTCTTGCTTGAATTGCTCATAGTACAACAAAAAGTATCTAAATGTTCTTTAAGCCCATTAAAAGACACTGAATACCACTAGATACAATCTTAGAATGGCTTTCAAATTATTCTTATTCTAGTTGAAGAACGTGCTGTCAAATTGGAAGAGAAATTTTCAAGAAGAGGAACTGATTGTTAACTGATGTTCATGGTACTGATATTACATTCATGTTCTAGTTAAAATATAATGGATTTCAAAGGAGTGGCATAACAATTGACATAGGAATTTCCTTAGATGATGGAGTTAGTAAGTCATTTATCATCTTGCAGAGGCTATCTGGCACCAGAGTATGCCTTGCGCGGGCGCCTAACGGAAAAGGCTGATGTTTTTAGTTTCGGTGTTGTTGCGTTGGAGATTGTTAGCGGAAAACCTAACATCTACAATACTCCGGACGGTGAAATGATTTATCTCCTTGAATCTGTAAGGAAAACAAAAAAGGCATTCTTATTTTCTTTCTTTCCGAACTGAGTTCAAATGGTTTAATATGAACTGTCGATTAATCAAAATCTTGTTCAGGCATGGACCTTACACGAAAATAATGAAAGTTCTGGGTTGGTGGATCCAAGATTAGCGGACTTCAATAAAGACGAAGCCGTCAGATTGATACAAGTGGCGCTTTTGTGCACTCAGGCATCAGCAGCATTGCGGCCATCAATGTCGCGTGTCGTGGCCATGCTCACCGGAGATGTAGAGATAGAGACTGATATATCAAAGCCAAGTTATTTAACAGAATTGGGTTATAAAAATATGACCAATATGAATGAAGGCAATGCTATGACTCCGGGCCCTGTGAATGATCCTATGTTTCCTTCTCCTTATAGCGTGGCAGCACCAATGGTCAGTGACCTTATCACTGAAGGAAGGTGAGAAACTTTCTTGTTCTTGATGTAATGCCATGCATATTAGGTATGGCACAGCCTTTCACCATAACATGGGGCTCGTCTATGTCTCCTTTCTGTTTTTGTTGCTGCTCTTGTTTCTTCAAATTTACGGTGATACATGTATAGCAAATGAGATATCACCTATAGGGATAGTCCACCTTATTGGGAAAGTTGACATTTGATAAGCACAGCAGACAAGCAATTCGATTCAGAAACTTCTTTTCGTTATGATAAGCTCTATTTAGAGTTCTGGAATGTAAAATTGATCATGTTGATAGCTCACAGATGCAGCTTAAGAACTTCTTTGAAACATTCTTCACTGATGTTTATCCCTCATGATGCACAAAAGAATGTAGGTACTTCGTTCTTCCTGTGCCAATTCTCATGTGTGGAGAAGAATATAGGTACTTCGCTCTTCCCGTGCCACTTTGTGGATTGTAAATTTTCACACACGAGAATATTAGCGAGAATATAGAAAGCTAGTTTCAGCAAGAATATCATAGTTTTTGTTGTCTAGCTGCTCTAACATTAGTACGAGCAACCGATTTCCTGGACAACCAATTTACAAAAGAAGGGCGGGAAATCAGATATAAAACTGCATAGAAAGAATAAGGATAGAAATGTCTCTTGACCACAAACCTTAGCTTATATGGTGGGACGTCTAGGTCTTTTAGCTCACGTTGCTGCTTATTGGCATTGAGATTTCTCTCATCTAGAAACCTTATGAGACATGATTGTGATATTGTACTGCTAGTTTGGTTTTTCTCATTCTTCTTCTTCTTAGTTCACAAGCCATAAATGTGTTTCATCCTATTTGTAATTTATATAAATGGACTATTAGTTGCTTATTTAGTCACTAGGTTACGAACTAGTTGAAAAATGCTTGGAACACCAAGGTGCTCAATCATCATAAAAACACAGTAGTAGAAAGTTGTTTAGTTGTTGAACTCATTCTGTCATCGATTGAAATGCATGTTCAGCTCTATATTGAGCAGTGAGCACCACCCACAACAAATAAGTATCATCACTTTTTTCTTATCGTCACTTTTAACCATGATTATTAATTTCAAACCAAAAATATGTACTCTATTTACATTTCAGAAAGGTCTTTGGCCAATCACATTCCCATGTGGATCATAGTTACAAGAAATGAAAGTGTCCCCATTCCAACATTTTACCTTAGCACAACCGACCCTCGTAGTTCTCCTCCAAACCATCTGGGTATAATGCAGACACTCTTGGTTTTGAACACAAGAATTAGTGTAGTAGTCATAATACCTCCTTTCATCCGCCCAATCAGCCACTGCATCACCTGGAGTCCAATCTTTCCCACTTCCCCAGAACAAGTTCTCGCCGAAATCACCCCCCGAGTGGACCAACGAGCAGTCGCCACGACGCTGGTTGGCCCACCAATAGGCATACCTAGCAAGCTTCTTGCTCCATCTGAGAGGGGGTAGTCCGAGCTTCGATCTTAGAATGTTGTGTGGAGTCAAAAATTGGTTAATTGTGGTGTATGAAGTGGTGGTGAGTTGACGCCTAGAAGGAAAACGGGAGGGAATGCTGTGAGTCGAGAGTGAGAAAGTGAGGGAAAAGAGTGAGGTAAGTATGAGAAAAGTTCTTAAAAACCCAACCAAGAATAAGATCTTCATCTTCATGAGGAAGAATGAAATGTAGCTTTAGTTTTTGAAGTTGATAATACCGATGAGTTCGATGGTATACATTTATGTTGCTTTACTTTGGCTTTTATAGATGGTGAGGAATGAGAAAGAATCGTTTCACGTGTTTGAGGGCCAGAGTTTTAATAAAGTTGAGGTGTAAAACATGTTATGGAATGTGAAGGGTCCGTCCAAAAGGAAGAGAATTATAGAAAGAGGTGGTGGTGTGTAACAGTGTAAGTACCATTTATTCAACTTCCACAACTGCTTTTAATGATTTGAGCCTTGGCTCATTAACCAAACTTTCAAATTATTATTGTCTATGGATAGTGATCAGATCAGATATAGCTTCTTCCCAATAATAATATTAAGATATGCAAAACATTAATACACATATTAATCAAGTTAATGGAAAAAAAATTAAGATTCACAGCTTCTCTACTTGACTTTTTGGTAGCTAGAATCTGGCCAAGTTATCTTAAATGGCTGACAAAGTTTAGTGGTCATTTATAATGTGGTTGTAACGAATTATAGTGTAGTCATCGTAGGCATTAATTACGTATTCAACCATAAACTTTAATAACCGAATAATTGGAAAATGCAACAGAATTCTCCTTTTTCTAGAGGGTTCTCTGTTTTATTTTAATACATTACAATATATCACAATTACGTTACATGACAAATTGTAAGATGTTCGTCAAATGTCAACAGTTCAACAGCGGCAATTACTAGACAAATTGTAAGCAATGTCAAGAAGAAAGAGAGAAGAAATTCTTTCTTAACCATTACTAAGAAGGAATTGCATAAATTCTACACCCGCCTTTTTTTCTTCTTTTAATTTTTTTTTTCCTTGACAAGAGTGTTCGAGTTACTTCATTTAATAAATCTAGACATTGGAACTTGAAATCAAGAAATACTTTTTGTAATTGACATTATTGAAACTTGAAATCGAGAAATGCTTTTTGTAACTACCATTATTGATTGATACGAGCATCACAGGACCAATCAATGGTTATAAAATTAGGAGTTCAAACTTGGGAAAAAGTTTTTCTTGTTACTTCCAACAGCTTTACCAAGTTTTTCACTCTACACACCAAAACAAAATCAAAGAGAAGACAACCATAAAGAAAACCATCTTTCTCCAAACCTTTATTAAATTATTAAAAGAAATTCAACTTACAACAAATCCTCCAATATACAACAACCCAAAAAAAAGAGTGCCCAATTAGGCTTTTTTTTATCTATACCCAAATTCATACCGAAAACAACAATAAGGGTCCACACCAATCCTCATCACAACAATCACACTCTTCTATTCACTAGATAATTTTTTTTTTTTTAAAAAATAATAATAAATAAATCGTAATTGGGTTTAAACATTGGAGGCGATGTCGGGTTTCGAGTGAGACGGCGGCGGAGAAGGGTAAGAACTGTCGGCGGCGGCGCCCGGCGGGGGAGCGGGGACGCCGTAGATCTGAGCGTGGGCCCGCACGTCCTGTCGTCCTCTGTATCGTCCGAAAAAGTAGCAGCCGAAACCTAACAGTAAGCAGAAGAGAATCAGTGGCAGGGAAATCACCACTACCATCCCCATTTTTGAATTCCCTTAAAGCTTTTTTTTTTTTTTTGGGTTTTCTAGAGAGAGAGAGAGAGAGAGAGAGAGAGAGTGGAGATGGATTTGAGAAGGAGATGAGAGAAGAGTGGGTATATATATAACTGTAAGGAGAGGACAAATCTGGAGAAATCGGATTCTTTCCAGAAGAGCATATATTGTGAGAGGTAGGAGAACGGTCGGCTTAACGTTCAAGCTTCTAACGGTCACTTTTCTTTTAGCCAATAGGAATGAGCCCATTCTGTCCCAAGCTTTCTCTTTCCACCTGGAAACTGAGAGTTTTTTTAATTATTTCTTAATCTTTATTATTTATTTTTTTAAATAAACATTAAACAATAGCTTAATGGACTTCTTAAGGCTAGAAGCAAGGATGATACGGATAATATGCTTGTTTATTACTGTTATTATATTTTTTGGGAAAGAAAAGGATAATATGCTGGACCCATAGAGGTTTATTTTGGTGGATGTCCATTTAGCAAACTTTTATGGCAAACCTGTTGCTATTCATTATGCTTGGTAGATTAATTCTGGAAAAAAAATGCAAAACAAAAGTATTAAGGATCATACTTTAAAAAAAATTAAAAAATAAAAGGACAAAATACTTTGTTGCCCCCTGATTTTGTAGAGTGCTACACTTTACCTGAGATAATCGATTTTAATACATTTTGCTCAGAAATTAGTAAAAATAATCTCATTTTACCCCTAAAATAGTCATAGAAGACTGCAAAAGAAATTATTATTGAATTTGAGATAACAATGGAGAATATTAAAGAACTAAATAAAAATGCATACAAATGACGTGATTGCTCTAATACCTCATACACTAAGCATCACCAACGTTGATGTTTAGCATTTTTTTTTTTTTTTTTTACTTTACACTACCGCACAATCTCACGTGATAGTCAGTATATGAATCCCACAATATTACGAGTTAAGTAGACAAATTACCACTTTTTTCCAAGTGTTAACTAAATTTACTACTACTATTATATTCTACCACTTTTGAGAGGGAATTAGTCAAGAATTTGTCAAGAATTCATCAAGAATCCATTAAGAATCCATCAAGAATCTATCAAGATTACCACTGACGTCAAGAATCTGTCAAAAATCCATCAAGATTGTCAAGAATCTGTCAAGAATTCATCACAAACCCGTCAAGATCACCGCCAATGCCAAGAATTCATCAAGAATCCATCAAGATCATCAATAATCCGTCAAAAATTTATCAAGAATTCATCAAGATCGTCGTTGACTTCAAGAATCGTTCAAAAATCCGTCAGGATCGTCAAGAATTCGTCAAGAATTTATCAAGAATTTATTTTAAAAAAGTGGTATAATGGTAAATTTAATTAATGAGGAAAAAAAGTGGTATACAGCTAATTTATTCCAATATTACCCCATAGATTGTATATGAGCTAAAAGTCAATTGTCTTATTCGAGCCATCTCAATATAATTTGCGGCCCTAAAGGAAATCTTTAAAGGGGCCTATTCAAGAAGAAAAATTGGGGCTTATAGGTATCTGCCCAAAATGTGACTCAAAACTCATTTTATGTCTAGGCCCGAAAATTAATAGATAAATATCCAACCCACTAATCCGTTAGAAATCTTATACCCAAATTACCCCTAAAGCCTCATAACCCATTTCCCTGTCTTCTCGTCACTTTCTTGCCCATTTTCCCTCTCTTTCTCACTCTTACCATCATTTTCCTCCATTTTCCCTCTCTTTCCCTCTTGTACCAATAAGTTTCTCGCATTTTTCCTCTCTTTCTCAACCACGTTCCCATAAGTTTTCTTTTTGATCTCCATGAAATTCAGAATCGAAGCTACATATCTAGGGAATTTGAACGATTTCAAGCTTGCATTGTAGTTCACAAACCAAGAACTTTGATTCATAAAGATCTAAAGTTAGGGTTTCATCATCGAAAGGTAAATTCATATCTCCAATTATTTTATATATATATATATAAACATGTATACATACCTCTTAATGTGATTACATACATATATGTGTGTATATATATTTCCAGAATTTCTTTATGAATAGGTTATGATCTGATCATTTTCTTGGTGTCTAGTTTATAAATATTGTAGTTATTAAATCATAGCCTACTATGATAACTAGTTATAGAATCCGTAGGTTTGCCACAAACACTTTCGAAGGCTTCTACAAAATTGATTTTCGTTCTATTGTCTTCAGACTTTATTTATTTTATTGCAAAATGGGCATATTGGATGTTTAGTTAAATCATCCAAAAGATTGATAATAAATTGTTTGTTAGAAAGCTTATGTGGTGCTTATGCATTTGTGTGTGTGTGTGTGTGTTTGTGTGTGTGTTTTTAAGCGGTGAGACTTTAAGATATTCTACTAGTTTCAAAAGTAATCTGTTAGATGCAAATACCTTGATAATAATTGGTGTTATTTCATTCGCCCTTTTTCCCTGGAGGCTTATTGTTACTTGCACCAGTCATTGCCAATTTAGTTTGTGAAAGTGTGATGTAGTGACAAAATGTAGGTAAATTTTGAACTTGAGAATTCAAATTTAGGATACCCACGTTAGTCCATAGTAATTATTTGGTATTTTTTGAAGAATGACTTAGCAAAAATATTGAACTCTATAATGTTCTGTAACAATCACTCGAAATGATGCCTTTTGGCAATATATATTTGTGCAATTGTGGGTGTTGGAGGTAAATTTATAATTTACGAGATTGTGTATTTTCAAGTTTACGGTATAAGGCAAGAAATTATGAGTTAACCTTGATAGCTAGATCTACTAGTGGTTTAACAATATCTCATAATAAGGATGGTTTAAAAGATACCTCACTTTATTTTATTAATCAGATTGTGAATAATCATGCTAATGTCTTTTCCTATTATGTTGTGCTTTTGAGTTAAATACGTGGTCCGGGTGAGATAATTACTGCTATTAATCTTGAAGCTTATAATGTCCAGCTTAATTTATAAGGCAATTAAAACTCATAAATAAGTATTTGATAGATAAACTCACAGCGCTTGTAGATATAATTTTGTATATGATAGATAATTTTTGTGTAAGGAAGAAATTATTGTGTAAACTGTTTATTGATGTGTAACTGTTTATCAACTGTTTGAATTTTATGGTCATGTTGATGTCCTTTTTTTTTTAGATAAAATTATGACTCTGGTAGATATAATTTGCCATATAGTAGATAATTTTTATATTATGGTAGATAAATTTTTTAATTGGGTTAATGATAAAAAAAATAGATATCAAAAGATGTAAATCAACAATCACTCATTCATTAACATGTAATGATTAGAAGAAGAGCCATCAGAAAGTTTGGAGACATAAGTTTTTCATAATATTTATAATGGTCACCATACTGAAATTAATCTCAGCCTATTGTGGTTGAGATGGTATAATTGGTTCAGATGGTATAATTGACCAAGATATATGGACATATTGAATAATTATGGTTGATAGTCTAATAAGACCACATTGCTATTTTAATAGCTATCCATTTATATGATAAAGAGAGTCTATGTCATATTTTAGTGACTGGTATATATATATACATATGTATATATATATTATCTATATCTTGTTTTTTTGTGTGTATGTGTTCAAGTTATTCGGCCTTTGATTTGGAATACATGTGTGTATTTGCTTGGAATATAAATTCAAATTTTGGTTCATAAAGTAGTAAAATATAGACATGTTCTGCCTTTGGATCCTGCCATTTTTTTGTTTTTAATTACCATCATACTAAATACACAAAAGTTTAGATTCTTATAACTATGATAATTACACACTGATTAATCTTATTGTAGAACTTATTGTTGTTATACTTTATGTGACTGTACTTTTGTGTTTTTGTTGTACAGTCAATTTTTAGTTACGTGCAAAAAGAGAGTGTTAGTGACTACATTGTGAAAATATCAATTTTTATGCTTGGTTCATATATTTTTACTTACGGTTCATAAAATTCTAATTTCTATATGTATATATAGATATTAAAGTATTACTACTTCATAATTTTCTATTTGTATAACGATTTTCTACAATGGATTGTAGGGAGATAAATAACATACGTAGTACCAGAAAATTAATAGATTGGACAAAAACAAAAGTTGGCCACAAAGCTTTATCATTGGAGGATAGACAAGAAGAAAAGAAATTATCAGACTAATTTAGAGACAGAAGAGTAAAAATCAAGAAAAAGATTAGGATGAATATTTTGTTATTTAGAAGATACTTGTATTGTACTTTGAATGACAAAGATTATATTTTTTTAGACAATGATTATCATTTGTTAACTTTTACTCCTATGCTTTGTATGATTTACTGTGGTCATTATATGTGGAAGAATGGTAGATACAAAATTTATCTTTAGTATATATGAATGTGAACTAGGTATATTTGATTATAAATTATAAATAAATAAATAAATAAAATGTTGAATTATCAGACATGTATTTCTTGGCGAATAAGAATTTGAAAAAAATGCAAAAATAGAATAAAAAGTTTACTTAATGATTCATGGTTCTTAACAAACTCATTTTCTATATGATATATAATATTTTGAACTACGTACATAAATTTTTCTTTATAGTTCATAAGAATATGAACTAGGTATATTTGTTCAAATATGATAATTTATGTCCACCAACATACTGGAAAATAACCATAAACTGAGTATACATATATATATATATATATATATGTTTTTGAAGTTTTACTTAATGATTCATGATTCTTAACCAAATAGTTTTCTATATGGTATATAATATTTTGAACTACATAGATAAATTTTTATTCATGGTTCATAAGAGCATGAACTAGGTATATATGTTCAAATATAACAGCCTATGTCCACCAAGGCACTGGAAAACAACCAAAAACTAAGTATATATGTTTTCGCTATTGGTGTAAAATAATATAAACTATATACATATGTTTATTTACGATCACAATATATGTACCATCTTAGGAGATAGTAAATAAATTTTTGCTCTTGGTTCATAAGAATACGAGCTGAGTACATATCCTCATATACTATAACAATATATATAAAAAATTTCTTCAAAAGAAAAATATTATGAATTCAATTGAATAAAATTGAAATATTTCAATATAAGAAACTTCTTAATACCTAAATATATAATCATAAACCAAGAAAAAAATTTTATATACCAAAACGATAAAACAATGTACTTGAAAGTGTCCTAATACAAATAAAAGAAAATGACAAAATATCCAAAACCTCAAGTCTAATACTGAGAATACTAAGACAAAATTTCCATATATAAGGATAAAAATTCGACAAAAAAAACGTACCCAAAATATGGAAAAAAAATGGAAAAAACTTTCTTGAAAACAAAACCAACTACAAGTTAGATCAACAACAATAAACAAAACTAACTGCAAGTAAGATCAATAACAATCTAATACTCTGAATGGCTTTTCATCTTCTTCATAATGCGAAATTCAGCAAGAATTGGATTTCTATAAGTTTTCCAATTACGGCCGCATTGCTTGCATCAACGGCACTTTACTTGCTTATTCTTCTTGAACTCACTCTTTGAGAGATATCTTTTCTTCTTTGGCCTGCCAACACCAGGTTTCTAGACAATCGGAAGGAGAACAAGTTGCTCTTTTACAAAATCTGGAACGTTCCATTCTGATTAACTTCCAATTGGATTAATAATACTGATATAGGCGAGTTCATAGATCGAGTTCTCGAAAAAATGAAAAGCATACTTGTAATAACTCAAATTGAACTTACTAACTACAGTACAAATATGAGAACATGAAATACCGTCAAAATTCCACTTTCTACAACCACAAACAACTTTGCATGAATTGGTGTCGTAAAATTGATATATATATATATATATAAGTCAACTGTATTAACCTGATTAGCAATAAAAAATAACAATGAAAAACAAAAGATATTACTGCATATACTAAAATCAATTTATATAAAATATTACTGAATCTGGCATATATCAATATCTACCACTGTATATACCAAAGCAAAAAAACTATATACTAAGCTCTAAAAGGCAGCAAAAAAACCAATTGTATGAAAACCATCATTGTTAAAATCAACTGTATTAATATGATTAGCAATAAAAAATAACAATAAAAACCAAAAGATATTGCTACATCTACTAAAATCAATTTATATAAAGCATTACTGAATCTGGTATATATTAATATATACCACGTTAATAAATATATATACCAAAGCAAAAAGCTATATACCAAGCTCTAAAAGGCAGCAAATAAACCAATTGTATGAAAACTAACATTGTTAAAATCAACTGTATTAACCTGATTAGCAACAAAAAATAACAATAAAAACTAAAAGATATTGCTACATCTACTAAAATCAATTCATATAAAACATTACTGAATCTGGTATATATCAATATCTACCATGTTAGTAAATTTATATACCAAAGTAAAAAATCTATATACTAAGCTCAAAAAGACAGAAACAAACTAACTGTATGAAAACCAACTATATGAAAACCAACATTATTAATATCAACTGAATAAACCTGATTAGCTCCAAAAAAAAAAAAAAACAAAAGATATTACAACAACTCCTAAAATCAATTCATATAAAGCATTACTGAATCTGGTGTAGATCATTATATACCATGATAATAAATTTATATACTAAAGCAAAAATTCTATATACCGAAACCTGAAAAACAGCAAACAAAAAAGAATAGCAACTTACTATCATTTTCCATGCTAAATGAATCTGCGTTCATACTTGATCTTCTACCCAAGGAGTAAGTTTTGCTATTGTAGATGAAACTACAAAGTTATGGCTTGCAAACCATTAGGAATATTAGGAACATATAAGAGAAACACAAGTATACTTGGTACATTAAAAAAATCGACTAGGTTCATAAATATGCAAATATGGTAAATATGCATATACACCATATTTTGAAAACAATATATCCCATATACCACCACAATAATAAAATCTATATGATAGAAGTTCCATATACAACCTCAATTATTAACTACATATTACATAGGATTTTCAATTTTGTACACATAATGTTGAACTCTAAAAAAATAAACTCATGAGACATGAAAATAAAAACTAGTATATAACTTTTATTCCACTATATATGAGATTATAAACTAGGTATATACAACATACACAAACTATAAAACAATATTTCTATATATCCACCTATATACCAGCATACAAATCGTATATACCACATCTAAAACTTTGTGAACCAATCTGGAAAGAATTTCCAATCAAGAAAAATAACTAAAAAAACATAAAAATAAACAAATCATTACTAATTACTAACTAAAACAATAATACACATAAAATTAACTATAATAGCAATACATATTAGAAATATAAATCAAAACCACAATTCGATCAAAATCCTCAATAAATCAATCAACGAATTTCGAATCATTGGAGAAGAAGAAGATGCTAGAAAAAAAAAAAAGAAAACACCATCAAAATATGTGTGTGTGAGAGAGAGAGAGAGAGTTGAGGGAGAGAGAGAGAGCGAGAGAGAGAGAGAGAAAGAGAGAGAGTGAAGAGAGAGTGATAGGAAGAGAAAGAGAGAGAAGGAGAACGCACGAGAGAGAGAGAGAGAGAGAGAGAGAGAGAGAGAGAGTACGATCAGAAAAAAAAATGAACATAAAAAAGAATTGTGAAAAAAATGAAATATTAAAGAAAGGACAAAAGTGTAAAACAATGTACACCTCAGCTGTCCATTTAAATAAAATAGACATCTAGCTATAAAATTTGAAAAGTGGACATCTATTTAAACCATTGGACATTTACCTAATTTTCCCAGAAAAAATTTCAAGAGCTTCTTTTCGTTGAATCAAATTTTCTACTCTTTTTTTTTTTTTGGGGTTTATTATACTACTATGTATATTTTTTATTAGACATATTTTTTATTGGCTTAAGTATGCATGAACAAAAATACCTGACTCAAAGCCAAAAATAAAAAAAAATAAAAAGCAAGATAACGATGTAAAATTAAAAAAGAAATAATTAACAAATAAATGAGGAATAAGTAAGAAAGATATAACTTGAAGATTTTATTTCCAAGAAATCTAGTATCTCTTCAAATCAAAGTCTTTTATTGCCTTCTTTTTTTTTTCTTTTTATTTTCGAGTTATTTTTCTTTTCCATTCCTCCCATCTATATATGTTATTTCTTTTTTAGCAAACATGTAGCATGTACATTTCAAAAAAAGAAAAAAAAAAAAACATGTAGCATGTAGAAGAAATCTTTGGAAGATAGTAGCAGTGTGTAAAGAAGTCTTGAAAAAAAGAGAAGATTTTTATTTTGAGAAAGATGAAATATTATGTAAATGAAGAAGATTTCAGTTTCCCAGGAAAAAAAAAAGACGTGGAGAAAGTGTTTCAAAAAAGAAAAAAGGAATGAAAAAAGCTCTCTCGCCTCCCCCCAAAAAAAATCTAAAGCGACTTTCCAAAAAAAAAATCTTGTGAAATAGAGTTTTTAAAAAATAAGAAAATACAGGAAACAAATTAATTTTTCTTTTAAAAGACTCTTTAAAAAAATGATATCTGACAATAGAAAATGTAATTACATAACTAAAAATGTAATAAACAATATTTAATTTCAATAATATATAATGATAAATATGTGAAAGGATGATGCTAGGTATACCAAAATTTGTACCAAATTTTTAATACCAACACATGTGGTATTTGAGTTGGTATTATTTAATTGATATATTAAAACTTACCACAAATAAGTTAATCATATTCACCAATTGAATATTGCCAACTTACATGCCACATGTGTTAGTATTAAAAATTTGGTAAAAAATTTGGTACACATAGCATTATCCTATGTGAAAAATCTTTGTTTCATGTTTTTGTGTAAAAGTATTCTAAAAACTAGTGAAGAAGGCGAAAAGGATATGGATAGGACTAATTTGGGTCAAAATGGCTTTTTTGTTCATTTTAATGGCAGTTTTAGGAGTGTCAAGAACATCATGATCTATAGCCAACGACTTCTTGAACATGAAAAGACCATTATTTAAGATTTTTTCATGGTCAAGAACTTTTTGACCATAGGTCAAGACGTACTTAACACTCCCGAAAATGCTATTTTCAAACAATTGCACAAAAAATTCAATTTGGCCCAAGTTAGTCTTATCTATATCATTTCCTCGAGAAGAAGAGGGAAAATGAAAGGGCTTCTTACAAATATCAAGCCCCAAAGTAAAAAAGATTGGAAAATTTTAAATGGGCTGAATTTTGGGAGAAGTTCTTAAATACCCGTTTATAAAACCATATTTTAATAAATACCCGTTTTTTATTTTTATTTCATCAATATTCATATTATACTCATTATTGGAGAAATGTAGATCACTAACGTTTTTCACATAATGCTATACATTTCACTACATTAATTGAACACTATGATCTATATTTCATAAATAAAAATTACATTAAAAATTGGCATACATTTTAAAATGTATACCATAGGTCAAATTTATAATGAAAAATATAAATATATATTAGATATCACTTCCCCCTAAATTGTCTCCATGCGCTAATTAATTTGGTGCACAAAAAGCATGAGATAGAGGCGCCTATTGGTCTTATACCACAAGGGTAGTGTACCAGTCTGAGCGTGTATATACAACTACCGTAATAAACTGATCATAGAACATCTAATGGTAACTACATATATGAGTACGAAAATACACGTTATTAGAACCATTCTAAATTGCAATCCTCTTGAATTTTATATCTAATGCTAACTGCAAATAAATATATAATGAACCATATCTTATAAGAAAATTCCATCCAACAGTATAAGAGTTGTTAGCGTCAGACGCATCACAATTTTCTATTTAGGTGAGATCTATATGAGTCTAATTATGAATTCCATTCTGATGTATTTTGAAATGCGCCAATCCATTTGTTGCATTTTATGTTAATAACCTTGAAAGTGAAATTGTGAATGTTCAAACTTCAACATTTAGTCCAATTACATTGTCACATTTACTACGTATAGATAGTTATATAGCATATGAGACCAGTGAACAACTGAAATATATAGACTTGTTTGGACCGAAAATTTGGGTTGCAAGCCCAAGTTGTGCTTGGTTTCCGGCAGTTCTTTATCCGAATATATTATATCAATATAGTGCCTTACTTAGTTGTCACCTATCTAGTTGAATTGAATAGTTTTGCTCGTCATACGTGGAAGCCACACGAATAAAATGAAAAAACAATAATATATATGCCACTTAAGTCTACCCTTTATCCACACATTGCTTTTGTAGTAGTAAAGATAGATAAAGAGAAAATCTAAGTATTCCACAACCAAACAAGCCCCGACCAATGAAAACACTCCAACTAAGCTTTCTTCCACCCTCCACCTTATCCACCTCCCATCTTTGCTTCACCACCACCAATCTCAACATCCTAAGAATCTAAAAACCTTCTCTCCACACTCCTCAACTCCAAATTTTATTTTCTTTCCTCCAATTTCTCGAGAAAATCCCCGAGAAAAATATCCAACACCGATCGATCAAACCGGGGTAACTAATAACTCAACCCAAAAAAGGCAATAATGTCTCTCACAATTCCCACCAACCTCTCCAAATCCATGCTCAAGCCAAAGCTGGCCTCTCCAATGGCAGCTCCAAGGTTGCACCGATCCGGCTTCGTCGTCTGCTCCGCCGCCCCACCGGAGAAGACTTCCTCAGCCGGAGAGAGCCAGCTGAAGGCGTTCTCTGCCGCTTTGGCCCTATCGTCGATCCTCCTCTCGGCGGCGCCGCTGCCGGCCGCCGCCGACATCGCCGGACTGACGCCGTGCAAGGACTCGAAGCAATTCGCGAAGCGCGAGAAGACGCAGATCAAGAAGCTGGAGTCGTCGCTGAAGCTTTACGCGCCGGACTCAGCGCCGGCGCTGGCGATCAAGGCGACGATCGAGAAGACGAAGAGGCGGTTCGAGTTCTACGGCAAGGCGGGGCTGCTGTGCGGAGCCGATGGGCTGCCGCACTTGATCGTGAGCGGCGACCAGAGGCACTGGGGCGAGTTCATCACCCCAGGACTGCTCTTCTTGTACATCGCCGGTTGGATCGGGTGGGTTGGCCGGAGCTACTTGATCGCCATTCGAGGGGAAAAGAAGCCGACGCAGAAGGAGATTATCATCGACGTGCCTTTGGCTCTGAGTTTGGTGTTTAGAGGGTTCAGTTGGCCTATTGCTGCTTATAGAGAGCTCCTTAATGGTGAACTCATTGCCAAGGACGTCTAAAATATTAGCTTGTCAGTATTCTCTCTCTTCTGCCTCAGGTTTGCTTCTTTTTCTCTTCTTTCTCTCAATTTATAGAAGAGAATGTCATATATGGTGAGAAATGGAAATATAATTTGTCATTTCAGTGACACTAAATTGAATGCTTTTCTTGAACATGCTAGATTTTCTCCAAGTTCTGTTGTTTAATTTAGTTCATATCATGTACTTAGACTTTTAAAATGCATGTTATATGCGAATATTCTCATTTTTTATTTAATGGTGTTAGTAGTGGGCGTAATTTTGAACAACTTGAATTATTTTCCGGTGGAAAAAAAATTTGAAAATGTTGTTTAGTATAAATTGATCTCTTTATAAAAAAGAATATTCACTTTTGTAATTAATGTGATGTTCTTTTGGTATCTTGTAATAATTGAACTCCATTAGCATTTATGAAAATGTATTTAATTATTCGTTTCTTTAAATTTTATTATGAAGATTTTTTTTTGGTTTTTCAAAACAAAATATAAAGGAAACGGAAATTAACAAGGTTTTTTGATTCTTCAATTAACAAGGGTTAATGAATAATTAAATTTTTCGCCTCCATAACTACTTTAACAGCTTATATTAATCTTATAGAAATTTTGGTTGATTAAATTTAAGCTTATTTAGTTCGTTTATTAGTGTCAGTGTGTATCATTCACAACATTTAAATTATATATATATTTTTAGATTATGTACATTACTTTCCTTTTTTGAATTTTTTTAAGAGATTTTGTAGATTTCTGTTCACATATGCGTTCATATATACACACACATACATAGAGAAATATTTATAAATATCTCCCAAGAAAACTATTCATTTATTTATTTATTTAATTTGTTAATTACATTCCTTTTTTCTTTTTGGAACATAGAGCTATGAGATCAAATACCAATGAGAGAAGATTGAATGCTTGAGTTTGGGAGTAACTTGGAATGTATTTGTTCAAGCAAAAGAGTTAATGTATGTTGAGGTTACGATGGGAAGGCTGGTGGCTACATTTCTTGTATCTAATTGTGAAATTTTTAGTTGTTTTGTATGTACGCGATGGTTGCACCAAATACCCAACTCTTCGCTTATTTTATTTTTTCCCCCCTCCCTTTACAACTTTTACTTCTCTTACCTAACTATCTTTGACGATTAATTACTCTCTTGATGGGAATTATTATACAATGCATCGAGAAAAAATTTTACTTTAGGAAATATATCATACTATTACTTTAGGAAATATATGTACAACAATACGCTAATAACAGTTGAAATTTTTTGAAAATTTTCATTTTTCAAAAAAAGAAAATTGTTGAAAATTTTCCGAAGAAAAATATTATATTAATCATTAATCTGATTGGTCATATTTTTTTTTTATCTTATTAACTGAATTTGATTACTGACTAATAATTGAAGATAATAAAACGGCCTCAAAAAATGGCCCAATTAATTCACTGACTTATTAATCGTCAGGTCAAAATGCAAGAGAGTCAGAGAGTCAACTCACATGGTAAAAACTGGAATCTCAGCCAGCTATATAAAAACCCAATTTTTAAAAGAGTAACAAGGTAATTTAAATTAAGGGCATTTTGGTAAATTAAAATTTTCAGAATTAAAAACAAATTAATAATATTTTATATAAGTGGTAGGACCTACTTTGTCTTTAATGGCATATTTACAATGCAATACTCCTCTCTTCCTCACCCGACTCCCTCTTTTTTTATCTAGTTTTTCTTTTTCTTTTCTTCCTTCAGCCATGGCCAAACCACCAATTTCTCTCTTCTCTCTGTGTATAACCATAAGGAAACAGTTATCATGAGCCTCGTCACCTTACTCTTTGCCATGCCACCTTCAAGATCTGACCTCCTCCTGCTTGGTTGGTTGTTGGAATACGGAGTTACAGGAGGTCAAACTAGGCCAAACGACCACAAAATGAAAACGACCATGCAATTTTCCGGTGCCACCGTGCCACCGTCCGACTACCTGGAGGGTTGCCTTTAGTCTCTTTCGACTCATCTCATCACGAGCTTCCATTCAAGATCTTTCTCACGTCCTCGTTCGTTGCTGGTGAGCATTCCATAATTTTCGTTGTTTTTATAATTAGTTTTTGTCATTTTATAGTAATTTTGTGAAGTTATTTTTATGCTCATAAAAGTTATATAAGTTGATAGAGGAAATTGAATCATGAATAAATATGTAGTGTTGTATTGAGTTGAAATCTGGTTTGAGAGAAATCTTAAATTGAAAAATGTGATATTTTTCTAATTCGGGACAAAAATGATATTTTTGCAAAACTGAATAGTGTGCAAAAATGAATAGTGTTGGACTAGGGTCTGTTATTATTCAGATTTGGGTCTTGGGCTGAGATTAGAAAACTATTACTTTTTGAAATATTATTGCAAAAATGACATTTTAACAAATAACCAGTTAGGGCTGACAATTTTCTACACGACACGACGATACGACTCGAAAATGACACAAAATAAATGGGCTTGGGTGACCCATTTAATTTTCGTGTCAATTTCGGATTGGAATGTATAGCACGTATAATAAACGTGTGGGTTTCGGGTCAACCCGCTTAACCCAAAAATGACCCGTGTAACCCGTTTAATTAAACGTGTCGTTTTCGTGTCATTTTCGTATCGTGTCAACACGACACTAATATGACACATTTATTAATATTTTAATATATTAAACGTGATTTTAATTAATTCTAAGCATATTTATAGGAGTTTAATTAAATTAAGTAGTTATAATCGTATTAAATTAGAATAATCGTGTTAATTTTGAATAATCGTGTCAAACGGGTCATAATATGGCACATGACACGTTTATTAAACGGGTTACATGTGTTGTGTCGTGTTACACGTTTATTAATCGTGTCGTGTTCGGGTCTAAATTTTTAACACGTTTATTAGTCGTGTCGTATTCGAGTTAGGTATTATCGTGTCGTGTTGTAATCGTGTCGACTCGAACACGACACGATAACACGAATTACCAGCCCTATAACCAGTGAAGTTAATAATTTTTCAAATTATTTTCGAAAGTATTATTTTCTAAAATAATTATGTGATAATGATATTTTCTAAATATTTCAGAAAAGTGAGATTTTTGCAAATAATCAGCAAAAATGATATTTTTCTAAATTCTTTTGAAAGGTGGTATTTATGTAATTCTTGAATTTTTGAGCATAACTTATGCTCGGGACCTCGAAACTGATTTTTGAATTCGAATTTGGATTCAGTGAGGTCGAGACATGAAGTTTGATAAAAAATATGACTATGTTTCATAGTGGCACGAAAATTAGAATTTTGTGGCACAAAAATTACATCGTTTTGCGTGCCACAGACCAGTCCCGCACTGGGATCTGTTTTTGACAAGGTGTATGTCTAATCTAATATTTTTGGGTGCTCTGAATTCAATGATGACCTCCGTTTCTTAAGTTGGAGCTTTGGTGAAAAAGTCACTTTTTCAAGTGGACTTACTAGGATCCGAAAACTGTCATTTGAATACCCAAGTAGTCAATGGGAGTTTCTTCGAGAGCATTGGCTTGGTATTATTACCATATCGAGGTAGGGGTTCAATTACCTGATTTTAAATCTGTTTTGATTTATAATTACATTAAAAATTATTTTTGAAAAATTGTGATTTTACGATGAATTTGCAAATGGTTGTATTATACTGGGATTGGACTGTATGGATTTTTTATACATATGTTTTATATTGTGATTAGGGGGTTAAACAGCGGTGTACTATCCATGTACAATAAATCCCAGAATAATGCCAAGTTGGATTTTTGAAGGATGATATGATTTTTAGATGTATGGTTATTGTAAACAGTTACATATTGTACATACCATAAAATCACACATGAGATACATCTTAAGCATCGCGGTGTTTAGTGAGTGACTAGCATCCCTGCCCTCAGTGAGAGCCCGTAAACTGGCGCAGGGTTTTTTTGATTATTCCCATTCAGTAGGTGTAGGCATTCAGTTTCCCCTCTGGTTCAGTAGGCTTAGATACATGGGTGTTCCTCCAGTTTTCTGGGATAGGTATCAAGTAGCGAGTACTTGTTACACGTAGTACGAATTTTTCTAGTTCGTGATGAGAGAATGTGAGCTCATGAGATGGGTTGATTTATGATATGTACAATCTTGTATTTCTAGTTTTGGTTTTGAATATGTGATTGTTCTGGATGCCAATTGTATTATAAACTTGGTTTACAAATAGATTTTGGAAAAGTATTAACCATGCAGATTTGGTAAAAATTGTATCTATTCAAAGAGGTAATTGAATTACTACTGAGCATGCGAATGCTCACCCCCCTTACTTCTCCCACTTTTAGGTATTTGACTATTTAAGGTAGTCGTCTTGATGAATAGATAAGTTGTGCAGCTTGTGTATGATATTTCTACTTTAAATCCCTAGTGGGTGTTCGTACTTCGTTATCCTTCTTTCCTTGTTCAGTTATTTACCCAAGATTAGTAAGTGGATATATGAGGATGATTTTGTTGTTAAATTGAGTATTTAAAACAATAAGAGATTTTATGTAACACATTTTGGAAATTGAACTAAATATTTCAATTAAACTCAATTTATCAAAGTTTATGATTTCTCAACAAGTTCTAAAAGAGATAGCTAGAAATATTCCTAAACTTTTAATGGTATTTTTATCAAGTAATTAAAACTAATAAGTGTTTTAATAAATAAGGAATTTATGGTGATTTGAGGATCAAAATGAAATTATCTAATACTTTATTTCTCTTAAATTCTGTAAAATTAATATTTTATTATATTTTCACTTAAAAATAATAAAAGTCACGGCTTTAGATTTCCGATCGTGGCAGCTAAGTCAAAAGACACCGAACCCAAGTCTCACGTATTCTCCCTTTGTTCTCAACCTTGCTAGAAGTAGAGACCATTTACAGAGGCGCCATCATCTGAATAAAGCAGCTAAGTCTAGTTAAAAAAAAATAAAAATTGTATACATACACAGAGATATGATACGTGCCCATTCCATCAAGAAAGACATAATGCGTACTCTAAATAATGCATATATTATATACATGAAAATTAGCATACATAACATCATCTTTCATACAACAAAAGGGGCACCGATAAATAATAATAACATTTTTTCTGCCAGGGTTTTTCCTCAAATAGGGAATTATTAAACAACTTAATAATATATTTAATTAAAGAAATAAATAAAAAACACTCAGCTACAGGACACCGATCCATTAGGTAATTTTTTTAACCTATAGGTATTGTTTTACCTAATTAAAATTTATCACGTACATCTATATGATAAAATGTAGAGAGAGAAAGAACATTAAATAATTTATATTTATTGTTATTATTATTATTTTTCAATAACTCAAATCATGATAGTCATAAGATAATGATCTAACAGTTAAAATAAATAAAAAAAAAGCTATTGGATTATGGCCTCTTATATACATAAAAATATATATATATGTATGTGTGTATATGTATGTATATATAATGAACAAAGAACAATCGGTGATGGTTCATCAGAATTTGATATTTGTAAATTATTAATATGTTATAATTTAGAGTTTTAGGAAGCCAAAGAGGCATAAACGGGTATTAAAAGAATATTTGTTATTTTTCACTCATTAGTCGGCTACATACGCATCAAATAATCCTGTGTATATATATAGATGGTAGAAGTTGTAGAAATTGTTGTATGCGCACAAGAGAAAATGGTTAACAGTTATAAGAATTTTTGGCTTTTGAAATTTGTCTTGATGCTTTCTGTCGTCTTTGCTGAACATACAGCTGAAGGTATATTTATATATGAGAAAATTTGGTTTTCAAATATAGAGAAAGATTGTGTTATGTGATCATGATATTAGGTTTACAAGTACAACACACACTGCTCTGCTACTAATACTATGAGTGCTAAGCATATCTTACTTAAAGTAAAGTTTCTTTTATGCCCATTTGGTAGATATATATCAACCTTTGTACTTTTCTTGTTTCAATCAATATCAGCTTTTGGACTAATTATTCGAATTTTTCCTAAATAAATCCCCTCTTTTTTTTTTTTTTTTTGGGAAAAGGACCTCCTGGGATTAAAACATTAATAAAGATTAAGTATAAATGTCCAGATGAATATGAGGATGAATAAGAGAGATCCATCCCAAAAATACAAACAGAGGAATCCAAACCCATTTTAGCAAAAGAGTGGACTGTCCTATTGGTATCTCTAGAGATACGACAGCAAAAAGCACCTCTTGTAAGGATTAACGTTGCAATAATATCACTCGGTAGATTAGATTTTCTAAATATATCGCTATATCAATTCTTTGATACTATTGTATATTAGATTTTATTTCGAGTCTGTATGTCTATTATTTGATATACTAAATCCAGTTTCTGTATACCTAAAGAAAAAAAAAAGAAGAAGAAAAAACTAATATCTGTACATCAGAATTGATATTTGAGTCTATAGAATTTTTAAACCTGAGATTTACTTTTAAGGGTCCCAAAATTATGCCATTTTGCTAAGAATTCCAATTCTTAATAGTTGAAAATTAAAAATTTGTGTTGCTTGTTGTGTTTCGAGTCGAGTATATTTAGTTCAGCTAGCCCTAAGCCAAGAAAACAACAACAAAAATAAAATAAAAATAATTAAATTCACTGCCCATTTTTATATCCATTTAATTGTTCTTGAAGGTGGATTTTCTTATTTTATTCTTGCCACATTTTTTTTTTAAATTTATACAAAATGTCTTTTTTGTGAACTGGTTGAACACAATCAAATCCATTCCCCTATTCTTTCGCAGCTTCACCCTCCTTCTTTGAACACAACATCATTTCTAATCCACAAGAGGCCTACGTACCCATCTTTCTCATGTCCTTCCTTATTCCTGACAAGGACATTCATCTCGCTCTTCCAGCATCGTCCTTGCTCAAGAGCATAATATCAACTACTCATCCTTTGACTCTTCAGTTTCTCTTCTCAAGGACTGATCCATAACTTTAGACCCTAAAATGGTAACTAATTAGGAGAGCATTACAAACTTCTATATTGATGAGGACAAAAAAATACTATAATGGCAGATGTTCATGATAAATTCCCAAAATTAACTAACGTGTCTATGAGTCTAACTGATGAAAACATTTATTTAATGTTGAATAAACAAAATATTTACATAAATTGTATGATGACAATCTTTCTTTTTTTCATTTTTTTTTTTTGACAAAGAGTAAGGAATTCAAACCTTGAACTTTTACATTGAATATGAGGTGTGTGGCAACTAATCATGCTAAATCTGCGACTATAATTAAAATGATAATTAATTTTGATTATTTTTATTTTTTTTTCCAACGCCGTAAAAGCTGAACAATGTTTTTTTTTTTTTACCTAACAGATTGGAAAGAAGTTCCACTAGATGATATTAGACGTTGTGAAACTGATAAACAATGTACTATTAGATGCAGAAATCGATATTGGAATTCAAAAGGAGGGCTATGTAAGAGAACTTTTTTTGTTCGAAGATCTTTTTGTAAATTACAAAATAAATGATTCCGTTTCATATCCACTTGCAAATAAAGCAAATGTTTTTTTTTTTTTGTTTTTTTAATGAAAATATTGTTTGGAGTGTGCTCGAAAATAGTTGAGTTTTATGTATCAAATGTAACTTATAATTTAAATAAATATTACTGTTATGATCACTATGTGCGTACACTACAACAAACGTATATATTGTGATGATATCTATTGAGACGACATGATGTCGGGTTCTCTTACGCCCCTCCCCTCTCAATCAAAATGATCGTTTATGTGTAATTAGCCAATTTAGTAAGTTTAACTGTCATAGGCTCTGCCTCTTTGGCACTCAAAAGGTAGGAGGTATGATACTTATTAACTATTCAAGCTAGTAAGTCATCCTAGAACTCATGCTTATAGGTAAACAGACCAATTTTGGTTAGCCATACCATAGAAAAAATGGATGCTATATGGACAATCACAAAATAATTACTCGCTAGCAAGTATATTTGATAATGACAGTCAGTCACATAGCAAGCATATATAACATGACACATCGAGACACCAAGCAAGCAACAAATAGGCAAGTAAGCAACAAGTAGACAACATGTAATAAAGTAAGGGAATAGATAGCTTTGGCCCTATCAGACTTTTGGCCAAGGTCCCCCCATAGGCACCCAAATCAACCTCTCAAAAGAGAATTTTGAGATTTTAGCCTTTACAAGGGGAAACATGATTTTTTTTCAAGCATATGGCAAAATCTCTACATATATTGGATTTTTTTTCATCTTGTTTGTTAATACTCAGGCAACACAACAAAAATTGACATATACTCTAGTATTGGATAATTCTTATAAATAAGTAAATAATAGTTAGTGTAAATTGCAAAATGATCCAAATATAATATCCAAGAATTCTCCAAACATACCCGAAAAATAATTGCAAAAAATATATATAATCCAATTACTCATTCTGGGAGTCTACATAGAAGTAACTGCCATTCAGCTAGGTTGTGTCCTCTGTATAGTCTACTTCCTTTCTAAGGTTCGTTATATCTACAAAATAGACCTTATTATTAGGCTTGTATTTATGGTACAGATTAACTAGAATTTTAGGGGTCCAGCAAGTATGTTTCTAATGGCTATTCCTTCTACATTTATAATTGATGTGCCCTATATTTTGGCTAGCTTATTATTCCTCTCTTCTTTTAGTGGGTGTTCTTAAACTCAAAATATGGTATATGAGCACAACCATGATCATGTCTATTATTCTTACCTCTACAGCATCGCTTGTAGCATTTACTTCCAGAATTGCTACACTAGTGGGTTTAGCTTAATGATTCTTTATCAGTAACTCATTGTTCTTCTTAACCATTAGAATACAAGAATTGGTCTCAGAGTACTTTATAAATTTATGCTCTCTATACTACCATTACCGAAGCATATTAAAGGCATGAAAGATAGCAAGCATCTCATACTTTATCATTGCATAATTTAAACTATAAAATGATTTTGAACATGTTTGAGTTGTCCTCTGAGGTGAGCAGAAAGTCATATAGGCACAAATATAGCCAATCACATCATTGTATATATCGTTAGATTACAAACTTCAGGTGATCGTATCAATCCATAAGGGCTTTTCAAAGGACAATTAAAATTTTAATAGTGAATTATTCGGCCTTTAAATCTCATTTTTATTTTTAAGTTTTCTAACAGAAAAATTAAACATGCCCACAAATGCAATATGTGTATGAAAAATACTTACTAGATAAGTTCCCAAAAGATTGGAAGGACAAATTGGTCCGCCTAAATATAAATCACTTTATACAAAATCTTCTAAAGAAAATTTATTCATACATTTTAAATTCTAAAAACAAATAATCTCAACTAAATTCTAAAAACAAATAATCTCAACTAGGTAATAAATTCCAAGGAAAGACGTGGAGAAACATAATATCCGTTTAAATTTCGGCCTCCTTTGACAGAACAATTCCTGGAGAGAATTTATAAGAATATTAATTTAATCCTTTATTTATAATATTAAAGAGTACAAAACTAATTTGACTACTTGCTCTTTAATTATTATATAAGATGTCGAACTCAACTTTACTGCTAATTTACAAATAATATGGAATATAATATTAACTTAAAAAGAGTAGCATAGTAATATAATATTCATAAGTAGAAATTAGAACATTGTACCTTAATTTTGGCCAGAGTTTCATACTGATAACCTATTATATATATATATATATATATATATATATTACTAGAAAGAACTATTTTGTATAAAATAATATATTACAAATAAACATTGTACTTCAAAATAACGTAGTATAAAGTATAATATATTTTATTATATTCTTTCTATTTTTCTTGGATTAGTTACAAAACTAAATTAAAGCCTTAATTATTTACAAGGACACAAGGCAATCTCTTTCAACTCTTGCTCAATGTGGCATTCTTTTCCTACATAGGTATACATACATTTCACAGTTGCTTCTATGATATATGTAATAGCATTTGTACTCGTAAAACTTTGATTTTAACTAAAGTTATTTTGATAATTTCCAAATTTTGGAATTAAAATTGAATAAATAGCTGGAAAATGAATATCGGGTTAGCTTATGAAATTTTAATGCTAAGGGTTAGGTTGCAAAACATGGAGGGACCAATTAAAGCAAAATTTTAAGTGTTTTTCAGAATAATATGGGACCATGGACTATTTTGCAAATCCAGGAAAATTCAAAACCTCAACAAGACTTGGACACTTGGCAAAAATCTAAACTTCTCCCTTTCTCCCTTGAACCCCCACCTTTGACCTTTCTCTCGATCTATATCCTATGGTGGTGATTAGTTTGGTGGTTGGCGAAAAAAATTTAATGATAAAACTATTGTTTTTAGTATCTATTCATGGTCACAAAAAAAAATTGAAACTATTGAGAAGTCTTTTATATATATATATATAATTGAACAAATTAACATTAAATCATTTTTCACTGCAAAGGTATTCCAATTATGTATAAATTTGAATTCTAGTTTTGAGAATTTCAAATAAAAGTTTCATATTCTAACAAATTTACTTTTTGTAAATGTACTTCAATAGAAAAAGTTTCTATACAAATGAAGAAATCAATGACTTCATAAAAAATAGATGGTAGAGCTTCTTTATTTGTCAGTTGAGATTATCTTTTAGATTGTCACTAAATAGGTTCACTGAAATTATTTTAGATTAATGGTAGAACTTTGTTACTTTTAATTTATAATGTAACTTTAATTAAATTAGATTTTATTGTATTTTTATATATATGAGATTTTAGTTTTAGAATTTAAATTATGTTTGTGAATCTTAGTGTTATAGTATGATATTGTATATTTTATGTTGCTTTTAACTTCGTTTATATAAAACCAATCAGGCGTTTAAATGAATTTTAATTTTAAAAAATTTTAGAAAATATTTTTTACTACTCGTATGTCTACTACGTCGCTTTATACGTGTTGTGGAATTCCAACACTTTCAACGGCACCCAAATACATGTCTCTTTAGTTGGCAACGTCCTATGCTTTTGACGTGAGCAAAAAAGTGATTTGAAATCACATTTTTCTTATAGTGCTAATTACCTGATTGCTAATCAGTAGATTATTGGAAAACCATAATGGAATTGTAAAAAGAAGATATGTATTTAGCCATAAATCAAAGTAGGATAGAAAACCACTTTGTGTGTGTAGCCATTAGAGAGTGCTTAAGCTCAATAATTCTATTTTAAGTTCAATCCTCATGATAACGGAAGAAGCTTATAGATAATTTTGTGCACTCAGCTAACAAATAGTTTGTTGAAAATAATTAGAGAGAGATAGAAAAATATAAGTAAAGGTTGGGTGAGCTTGGAAATCTAGGTATTTATTTTCTTTTTTTTTCTTTATTTCTATGTGCATTTAATTTTATTTCTTTTGCATTTTATTTTAATTTTTTTAATTTAGACCTTTTCCTTAATAAATAAATTAATTAGTTAAGTGGAATTTTCTTTTTTTTTTTAAGGTCTAATTAAATTGCATTTTTATTTCAGATATTTGTTGCAATAAGAAAAATAAAATAGAATTGATCTTTGTAATTAATTCTAAATAGCAGCTCGTTGTTAAACTTACTATAGCAAGTAGCAACTATCTTTTAAGTCCACATCATCATTTATAGTTAATGCTTACACCAATATTCATAATTATTTAATGCTTACACTGATTACTATAAATTTGTGACTATTGAAAACTCGTTTATATATAAATATATACCAAATTTGCTATATTGGAAATTGGATATATATAAAACTAATAAAAAAAATCATTTGGCTTTAAAAAAAGGAAAAAAAAAAAAAACACCGACATTTATTAAAATAAAGGGTAAAATGCAGTCATTTGTAATAAAAAAATCTATAATTAAATCAGTCATTATACCACTTCGAGTAAATGAAAATTCCATGCAATTGATGCTGATCACAACTTACAAGACCAATAATCTAGGCAGTTTGTGATTTACTTACTCCGTGAAGAAGTTAAACTGTATTTACACTAAACCTAGTTAATGACACAATAATTCAAACCAAAGCGGGCGAATGGCCTCCACCACCGCTTTTACGCCGCAGCTGCAAGCTGCCATCACCGCCGTATTGCCTCTACCGATCGAGGCGGACGTATAGTAAGG
The DNA here is from genome assembly GCA_002914845.1 of Trema orientale. Taxonomy (NCBI): domain Eukaryota; kingdom Viridiplantae; phylum Streptophyta; class Magnoliopsida; order Rosales; family Cannabaceae; genus Trema; species Trema orientale. The sequence goes on from JXTC01000003.1 coordinate 3,540,808, forward strand.
TTTAAGGATTAAAAATAAAGCTAAAACCTAGGGTGGACAGCAATTAATTACTCCATAAATATAGTATTAGTAGGATAATCCGGAAACTAAGCTAGCACCACATTGACTCTCCAAAGCTGGCCTGGTCCACGGTCATGTCCATGTCGAAAATGGGCTTGGGCTGAGAGCCCATGAGCTTGGACGAAGGTGAGCCACTGTTACTTGGGCTAGCAGGGCTCAGCCCATGATTGGATAACGATGCATTCTGCCTGACGCGCAAGTGCACCACCTCCGCCTGGGCCAGTGCCAATTGGGCCTGAAGCACATCGATTTGTTGCTGGAGAGACGAAATGGCCCCAACGCAGCCGTAGACTGGGTCACGGACCCTGGCATTTGCTTCGTAGACCATGCTACTGACTGCATCCCCTCGTTGGTGGACCGGTAACTCCTGCAAATTTCGACAAATGAGAGTGTTGATTTAGACTTTTGCCTGGGACCGACCCAACAACTGTAGGCCTGAGGCCCAACAAGACATGTGGGCACTACGTAATGATAACATCATGTTGTGATCTGTAGAAAAAGCATAATTTGCGTCATTAATACCCTACAACACCACAATATGCCTACAATATTTGACTCCATTATTCTGAAATTTTCCTTTTCTTCCAAACCTCGTTTTCGACGCCAGTAATGCAAAGATCTAGTCGTCCCCGAGAGTTGATATCTTTTTTTTATTTCTTCTTTTTTTTTTTTCATAGCCAAAGAAATTTGCATTTCTTCACTTTAGGGAAGAAAAAGTAGGGAAAAAAAAAGGGTCGTATAACTAAATGAAATCAAGTAAACCACTAATAACCACTTATTAGTACTTAAAAATTTATGACTCATATTGAACTAACTTATAAGTTTATCTTAAAACTGTGTAATAGTGCTTACATACCTCAAGTCTCAGTGGGTATCTTTAAGGTTATGTATAGTGGAAGGAAAACAAGATATGAAGTAACAAGATGTACGTTACCTAGGGAAAGGAAGGGAAAGGAGATGAGAAATGAATGAGAGCACTTTTCTCTTGTTATATTTGATATTAGAAGAAGAGGATACCAAAATCCACTCCTTTGTTTGGTGAGAGGGAGAAATGCATGGAATGAAAAGGTCTTAGTTATAGAATAACGACTTTGTTACTTGATTGATATATTTCTTTTTAAAATATCTCTAATTTAGAGAGAATTGAAAGTAAATTTGATTGGGGATTTGAAATCTATATATTGTCTAATCCATTCTCTGTCAAAATCTTTTTTATTAAATACCCACTTTACTTCAAATCCATCCATAATCTCCTACAACACTCTTTCTTTCATTTGTCTCTCCTACCAAACACTTTTGTTCATTGACATGCAAAAGTGATACTATTAGTAAATAAATAAATAAAAGTAAGAAACCCCATATCTAGAGAATTTTTCTCCAGAACTTCTATTTGGATTTTATAGGTACCTATCTCTATCACTGAAGCACCTTTTCATTTTAAACAACAAGATTTCTTTTTAGTGTTTGATTTCGGCATCTATTTTAGTAATCAAATAGGCCCCAGAGGAGAAAAGAGGTTCCAACATAAGGTTATGATCGTTCTTAAATTTGAAAATGAATTATTATATGTATAAGAAAAATTAGCAAAACATCTTCACGTGATCGGGTGAAAAGCCCTTAGAAGGAAAAAAAATGTTGAAATACAATTCTAAAGTTGATATTAAAATGGGATAATCAAAGTCATGCCCAACAACTCCCTCAATTTTGTTCCCTTAATTAAATAAATTTAAGAAAATATTCTTGAATAAGATTATAGAATTACTTACATGCCATCAAAGAGGGGAAAAAAAAAAGAGAGAGAGAGTTGTATTACATAATTCAGGGAAAAATTTTAGAAGTTCGTTCAACAAGTTAGACACTTTTCCAAAGCAAATAACTAGAATTACCAAACGCATTGAAAAAGATGGGAGCCTCTCTACCTAAGGTCTCAATTCTAAAAGAACCACCAGGAGGTTGTTACTTTGGTAAGTTTTGTCCGGTTAGCTAAACTTGACTCTTAGCTATAGTGAAGAGTTGGTGAGGTGCTGAGGCATGTGGGAACATCTTCCAAAGTGACTTATTCATGCAATTTAAACTCTTGATTGAGAATCAACCCTTTTACTTAAATCATTAGTTTATTGTTATGAATTTATTTCTTTAATGTAGATGAAGATAACAACAACAACAATAACCGCATGTGTTCGAAAATATTTGTTAATTCTAAATCTCGCGGTTCAGATCATGCTAATTCTTCTACGAATAATTTAACATTAAGTATACTTATTAGAAGGATATAATTACTTTCTTATGAAATAAATATGCATGGACTTGCTTCCATACTTGGCTACACTTTTTTTTTCCCGTTACTTTTTGCAAAGGAATATCATTTTGCGACTATCTAGGTTTGAACTCGGACAGGGTAAAAAAGAAGTAGAGGAAATGGACAAAGGAGAAAGCATATAATATAATAATGGCATAGAATAATAGGCATTATAATGTTACCTGTAACATTTTGTTGACATTACTAGCACCAAAAACCTTGTGCACATTGGCAAACTTCTGAGGCTCATCAGCAGGAAAATAGGGAGCAAAGACGCAATCCTGGGCGCACCTTCGCCGGAGGAGCTTGCAGGCGGCGCAGGGCGAAGGAGCGCCCTGCTTTCTACCTCCTCCAGCACTGGCATCTTTCATGGTCAAACTCTTTGTTTGTAGGGTACCGTGCCCTTAAATTTAAAGACAATGCTATCAACGAGTAGAATAGAAGGTTATGAATAACGAAAAAAAGAAAGAAGGCTGGTGATGTAGGAGAGTAGAATAAGGAAAAACCAAAGAAAAAAGCGGCGAAAGATGAGAGAGTGATAAAGAATTTTGAGAGAGAGAGAGAGAAAGAGCGAGGAGTATAGAAGGGGTGTGAAGTGGAGCTGTGGTAGGCATTTATATAAAAAAAAACCATATGGTAAAGGATAGAGAGAGGAGAGCAAGGACAACATTTTGTAGGTCCTACCATAGATAGAACCTTTAGATTTTGGTCGACAGACATCTATCCTGACATGACTACTTTTGGCGCCATTTTTTGGATTTTTCTACTCTTTTATTTACTTATTTATTTAGTTATATATGGTGGATTTTCTACCCTACTATTGAATGTCTTGTCTATTTCTCTTTTAAAATAATTTTCTAGCAAACTATTAATATTGCAGGTTACGATAAGCATAGCCAAAAAAAAAAAAGTACTTTTTTACAAGAGAAATACTACACATCGTTTCGAATAGGACAATTTACTAATTATTTGAAAAAAATGGTCCTATTTTAGATTAAATGATATTATGAGAACTCGAGAGTACTTTATTGATTTTAGTCCAATTTACAGTAACTTCTCCCACATTTCCTTTCTATTTGGAAAATGCACCAAGAAGCTTTTACAACTCACTCCAAAAAACTATAAAAACTTAGGGTTAATGGCACAAATGGTTCCTAAACATCACACTTGTGGCAATTTGATCATCAAAGTTTTAATTGTGGCACAAATGATTCTTGGACTTTCTTATTTGTAATAATTTGGTTCCTAAATTGTCTAAATTATAACTTACTATTAAAGTTCCAAAAATACACATGAGAAGTACATGGTAACATCTGAAAGTATATTTGAAAGGTACTTTTGGAATTTCAAGAATAAAAATGAATAATCATTATTTCTTTTTATAAATTTGCAATTTCAAGAAGCCTAAAAAATACATCTTTTCTTCTCTCTAAATCCTTTTATTTAATTTATTTTCCTTTTAATACACTTTCAGATTCTATAATGTGCTTCTAATCTGTGTTTTTTGTCAGAAATTTAACAACATATTGTAATTTAGACAATTCATAGACTAAATTGCTACAAATTAAAAAGTTCAGGGACCATTTGTGCTACAATTAAAATGTTGAGGACCAAATTGCAACAAATGTGATAGTTCATGGACCATTGGTTTCATAAACCCTAAAACTTACCATCATAGAAGCCACAACTGAGAAATCCAACCAATATTCAAGAACTCAAGTATTTTCTATTTAAGTATTTCTCTTTTGTATTATTTTGTTACCAAAAATTCATAAAATCATATTTAATTTCTTAGAACTAGTTTTAAAATTTTCATGTATTTGAGAATATAAAGTAAAGGTAGTTTATATTTTTGATGTTATTCTGAATTTAAAATTGTTCCTGAATATTATCTTTGTTATAATTAAGTTTCTATTAAATTTATGTTTTCAATGCGAAAAAACGAAATTATTCTACCTCAATTAAATAGGCTTAACTATAGTAAAAAAACGTAGGCAAAAATTTAAGGTTGAAGATGATAACTTGTTCAGCCATTGTCGAGCATAATACTACAAAGTGAATTTGCTCTTGCCTCTTAGCATTAATTTTAAACATAGTCGAATGTGTTTCAACCCAATATCGAACGTAATGCTGGCCAGAATTGAATTTTTTCTTTAGCATTTGTGCTCGACCGCGGTAAAACACGCTCTACCATAGTCCAAAGATGCTGCAAATATGTCCTTTCTTTTTATAACAATATTATTGAAAGAGTGTCTAATATCACCAAAAAGGATATAACTTAAAATTGCAAACATAGATTGGTCATCTTGGATTGGCGTAGCCGGCATGTACGCCTTGGGTTGTGCAATCCTAAAAGAGGACTCAGTCCAAGCGTGATTTCTTAAGTCCTGGTACACCATGAGCAAGCTTAGATAGGTGATGGTCTGAGATCAAATCATCGTATTGTTGGATGACTGAGATCGAATCATCGTATTGTTGGATGATGATTGGATTGTTTGGTAGGAAGGACTAGATTAGACCACTTATTGAGATTGAATTCGATTATATTTTTAGAAATGACTTATTTTGATAGATAGTGAGGCTTAAAGATGATATTAACCACAAAAGTAACATCGGCCTATATTTTTTTTTTTCCTTGTGAAATGTATAGTAAAATAACAATATGTGAAAAAAAATGGGTGACCTATTACATTGGAGGAAAAAAACAAGTAAATGGAGTGAACATTTATTCGAGAATATGTGAAAGGAAGAATTTGGAACAACATTAAGCATCTTACAAGAGTTAAAGATAGGGAAATTAAGAGAATTAGAACTTTTGAAAGTAATTTTATTTTGAGGCCTATGTTCTAAAACTATGCAAAATAATACTTTTACATAATCGAGAATAGTATTGAGCATTATTAAGCGCGTTACGTAGCTGAGTGTAATTAAGAAAGACTATATTGTAAAGAGTTTGAAAGAAAAAACTTTTTACTTAAAATTACTTTTGAAAGGGTTTATTTTGCAAATGAACCAAAAAAATATAGTTCACTTTTTATAGCACTAAACAAGAAGCTATTTTAGTTCTAGTTCTGCCTACCAAACGCCCTAATAGGTGATAACAAGATTGGCCATAGAACACCCACCATTTCAAAATATGCTAAAAAAAACTATTTATCGGACAAAACCTTTTAAGTCAACGTACGAACAAATTCTAATCTCAATACTATAGTACGGGCTTTTATTTTTCATTTTGTTTTTCACGTTCTGTAAGACCTCTATTTAGTAGTACAACTTAAACTGTATGGGGATCCAACGTGTTTTCAAAAAAAAAATGTTATAACCCTTTTTTATGAAGTGGGTTAGCTCAAGTAATAAGAATGTTCAGTACATGGGATTTCAGCCATAAATTTGAGAGGTAGGCATGAAAACTTATTATCCTAATGAGGTGGAGTAGAGATTGGGTAGTAGTAAATATTTTCTTTTAGTTTGTAACAAGTGGAGTTTATTATTAAGCCCTACTTTATAAATATATATATATATACACATACATATGGCACTAATCTAGTAGGTATTTTTTTTTTACCTATACGTAGGTATCATTTTGGCCAATATAAATTTATCATGCACATTTTTTTATAATAAAAAATAAGAGAGAAAAATAATATTAATGATATACATCTTTTTATGCACATTGGATCATCACTAAATGATGATCTACGGCTAAAAAAAAATACCGACACATAAGTAAAATAAAAAAAAAAAACCTATTAAATTGGCAACCGTATATACATGTTCCAACCCTTTTGTGTTGCACGCTATTGTCTTCTCCTTAGTAGCAGTAACTAATTGTTGGTGTGAACATTTGGACTTAAAATTTGTGGTTACCCGCAATGGTACATATAAGTAGCACTTTTCCATTCCCTTCGATTCCCCAAAAAAAAAAAAAAAAAAAAAAAAAAGAATAAAAAGGGGTTTTCTTTCTGTTATTTCTACAAAAGGATCAGACTATGTGTACTGTAGAGTCGATAAAGCCGAACCTTCTGAATCTCTTTATTTTTGTTTTTTGGTTTTAATCTAAAAAGTATAGATAAAGCACAAAAAAGAACTTGAAACATATTAAAAAAGTTGGCACCCAAATGAACTTGAAACGTCTTAAAAAAAATTGGCATCCAGTCAATTGGCAAAATAGTGTCTTTTAAAACACATATTTACAAAAGGCATATGTTTTTAATTTATTTTCAAAGTAATATTTTTTGAGAATGTTTGACTATATTCAACTACATATTTGACTACGCTCAACACCATATTAGATAATGTAAAAAGACCATTTTGTAAAGAGTTTTGAAACTTAGACCTTTGTTAAAAATTCACTTTCAAGGGGTTCATTCCTCCACATTTTTCTTGTTATAAATACACAGTAACTAAATAAGAAATTTAATAGAACACATAAAAGAGGAGATCAGTAATCAAACTAATAAAAGCCTCTCAAGGGCCAAAAACTAGCGAAACAACTCAGAGACAATAGAAAACATACATCAAAATTTGGTGATAATGCCAATTATAAACCAATTTGTTAGAAAAATATAAAGGATAATCACATTTATTCCAACAAAAATTTGTCAAAATGCTTTTAGGCTGTTTATAGAAAAAACATTGAAACAAAATTGTCACGACCCAGTTTTCTTACAAATTAATTATGTTTTATTGAATTTTAATTGGTATATTTTCTTAATAAATTAAACTAAGGATGGGCTCTTTCTTGTTTATAATTTCTAAGGATTCAGAGACTAAAATGAAATATCCAAGTACTTGGTTTTCTCCGAATTTTGTAAAACTCTTTATTTATATTAATTTATACTCAAAATTACTAAATGTCACGGCCTAAGATTTTGGGTAGTGACAAAAATAGTTTCATTCCAATAATTAGTCTAATACAGAGATCGTACAACAAGTAAACAATAAAAACAAGCAACCGATCAAATTTATTTTCAATTTACCCCGGTGGAGGAAATAATTCTGTACAAGTTAGAGCTGATATACACATACATCTACAAGGGACATAAATAAAGTTCCACTAGAAAATTCTTATTACTCTTTCAAATTACTCTTTCACCACCCAAGAGGCTCTTTTGAATAATACAATGATGGTAAGTTTCATAAAGATTTATTCTCCTTCCATATTTTGTATGTGCAATACAAACCACTATTTATAGATACAACTAAATGAGAGATAAAACCAAAAAAACAAAAAAAGGAAGAACAAAACAAAACAAAGAAACAACCAAAAAAACAAACAAACAAAAAAAAAAGATTGCACTTAGATTACAATATCCTATCAAATTTGTTTAAGAGAGTTGGAGTGGGAACTCTAGTATCGCCTCTCGTTGATTGATTTAATCATCTTCATGAGGGATAGGTCTAGTACGTGTTGAAGATTTTACAATTTGAAGGTAGGATTACGGCCATCATGGATTTGGACTATATTTCCAAACTCTTTGAGAATCTTAACCTATATGATCAAGGTGGACCTATGGTGAAGATGCCAAAGCCGAAATCCACTATGAGTTGGGAAACGATGGTTCTATGTCTTGGGAGGAAGGTGCCGTGTAATCGTCTATCGAATAAGGATGGATTGAAATGGGCCTTCACCACAGCGGTGTAACGCAGTCAAATTTGAATTTATAATACCATCTTAGAGAAACCTAGTAAAACCAGTACAGTGGCAATCATACGAGAAACTAGTCTAACTAATAAACTATTAATCTTAAAGATTTAGGAGATAATTCTAAATAAAAACTAAAACTAATGCGAAGAAATAAAATAACAAATACAATAAAATAAATTGGGTTAAAAGTTTATTCTTCACCACCAGACATTCCTATTAAATTAGTTACCAAAATACTATACTCAATTAATATTCAGCATTATCAACTGTAGGCAGTAGACACGTGCTAACTAATCCCGCACTTTATCAACCATTACTAGACAAAATAAGTTCTTCATCTAGATTCTATTAGCTTAGGTAATATCAGATATGCTCACTCAATCAGTCTAGAATAATACACTAAGAACTAGAATAGGTTGAATCTAAGCAATAATCACACGTAGATTACTTGACCTAGAGTTATATCTTCACCATAGATTAATTAAATTACATAATCTAATTCTCAATATGATTGTGCAACTACTATTAAAAATTCTAGACAATTATAGATCTAGAATCTAATATAGCTATAGAAATCTATCATACGTAATCTAGTTGTGCACCTTATTAACATACAAAATAGAAATCATAATCATCAAAGCACGGAAGAACAATAACAATTCTGAAAAATAGTAATTAATATATAGGACTGAAAACTAATACATATTCATGTCCAGGGCTTCGAAATCACCTTTGCTCTAACCTAAACTAATCTAGCATATATAAGAATGAACAATTAAAATATAATACTAGAACAAAGGAAAGGAAAAGAAAGAAGAACGAGAAAAAAGGACAGCTGCAGCTCCCGCTTTCAAGCTCTTCCTCTCTCTCTCTCTTTAGGTCTAGGTCATGCTTAAGTGTCTCTAATCTCCATTTAATTTGGCCTAAAAACCCCTATTTATAGAGTAAGACTCGTCAATGGCATATTTATAAATATCGAGTCGAATCAAGAGTCCTTGGCATACAGAATACGAAAATTCGAAAGTTGAAATACGACATGAACACCGCGGTCAATGGGATACAATGCCACAATGCTAAGTTTTGGGTCCACGGAGTCAAAAAAAGAAATTTTCTTTTTTTTTTTCTCTCTCTCTGTAGCTAGTACCGTAGTGCCAAAGCCCTGGTACTTCGTTACTTTGCTGCTTCACTCCAATTTCGATCCAACTCATTCCATTTTAACTCTTTTTTAATCCTTTCTTTCTTTGACACCTAAATAACATAAAACAAGATTATTATCTTCATAATAACATGAAAAAAAAAGTAATGCAGAGAACAAATAATCATTTAGGTGTAAATGGATACCTATCAAACACCCTCACACTTAGGCTTTGCTTGTCATCGAGTAAAGCTATAGTAAGACTAACTGTTACACAAAACATATAAGCGTAAAATAACTACAAGTGCAGGGGTCAGGTCGTAAATAAGTAATAAAATAATAAGTATAGAGTTGTCAATCCCACGAGGAATTGAGTGACAAATTATTATGAAGTACTGGAATTGTCTGACCTAACTTTATCTAGGCAATAAAACTAAATGAGTTTATACTTAAATAAATAAAAATATAAAAATAAAAAATATGGAAACTTTTATGCACAAATATACTAGAGGATTGAATTTATGTAATTATCAACTATGTCTTTTGATTACCAATTACTTTCTAATTAATTATTCCTAATTTGTAAGCTAAGAACCAATAGTATTTCTACTCTATCTCTCGAGTGCAAAGTGAAATCATTCATAAATTCCTGATTCCAATATCTCTATTCTGGATCAAAAAACTAGAAATTTATTATCTTCAATGGTTCTTTGATCATAGCTTCAAAGGACTTATAAGTTTTCTCAAACCCTACAAATCCTAGGTTATACAATCCTATAGTTGTTTCTAAAATTCAAATCCTAGGTTATATTATCCTATAGTTATTTCTAAAATTCTTTCTCTCTATTATTGAATTCTAGAAACTAATTCATCCAACTAGTAGCCAATTAGTTGAGACACATTAAGCATGGAATTACATAATTAAATACAAGAACAACATCAAAGAACATAATAGAAATCACGACATAGAATCAAAGTATAAGCTAGATCATTTCCCTAGCTTATAATAATTAGTTCGACAAAGGAGAATTTGTTACTAATCTTAACAAGAATTTCATAATTCTAAACATATTAACAAATCAAGTACAATACAAAAATTCAACTTGTTACACAAAATACATATACGTAAAATTACCACAAGTGTACAGGTAATAAATAAAAAATAAAATGATAAGTATAAAGTTGCTGATCCTACGAGAAATCAGGTGTCAAATTATCATTAAGAACTGGAATCGTCGTGATCTAATTTTATCTAGGCAAAAAAACTAAATAAATTCATACTTAAATAAATACAAATATAAATATAAATATAAAAATAAAATATGGAAATTTCTATGCACAAATATACTAAAGGATTGAATTTATCTAACTATCAACTATGTCTTTTAATCACCAATTGTATCCTAATTAATTATTCCTAATTTATAAGCCAAAAACCAATGGTATTTCTACTCCATCTCTCGAGTACTGAGTGAAATCATTCCTAAATTCTTGACTCTAATATCTCTAATCCGGATCAAGAAACTAGAAATTTATTATGCTCAATAGTTCTTTGATTATAGCTTCAAAAGAATTATAAGTTCTTTCAAACTCTACAAAATTCTAGGTTATACTATCCTATGATTGTTTATAAAATTCCTTCTCTCAAGTGCCAAATTCTAGAAACCAATTTATCTAACTATTTGCTAATTAGTTGAGAGCTATTAAGCATAGAATAGTATAATTAAATTCAAGAATAACATGAAAGAACATAATGGAAATCAAGTCGTAGAATCAAAGTATAAGCTACATCATTCACCTAGCTTATAGTAATTAGTTCAACATAGGAGAATCAATTATTAATCTCAATAAAAATTTTATAATTCCAAACATATTCATAAATCAAGCGCAATACAAAAATTTAAATTGTTACACAAAATACATATAAGTAAAATAGCCACAAGTGAACGGGTCATAAATAAGAAATAAAGTAATAAGTATAGAGTTGTCGATCCCACGAGAAATTAGGTGTCAAATTATCGTTAAGTATCGGAATTGTCGTGACTTAACTTTATCTAGGTAACCAAACTAAATGAATTTATACTTAAATAAATAAAAATATAAATATAAATATAAATATAAAATATTGAAACTTCGATGTGTACAAATATACTAGGGGATTAAATTCACCAAGCTATCAACTATGTCTTTTGATCACTAATTGCATTCTAATCTATTATTCCTAATTTATAAGCCAAGAATCCCATGGTATTTCTACCTCCTCTTTCGAGTACTGAGTAAAATTATTCCTAAATTTCTGACTCTAATGTCTCTATTCCGAATCAAGAAACTAGAAATTTATTATATTCAATAGTTTTTTGATCATAGCTTCAAAAGAATTAAAGGTTCTCTCAAACTCTACAAAATCCTAGATTATCCTATCTTATAGTTATTTCTAAAATTCCCTCTCTCAAGTGCCGAATCCTAGATAAGCTACATCATTCCCCTAACTTATAGTAATTAGTTCAATATAGGAGAATCAATTACTAATCTAAAAAATAATTGCATATTTCTAAATATGTTCATAATTCAAGTGCAATACGAAAATTCAAATGAGATTAGAGTAAGAAAGAGGATGAAAAAAACTTATTTGTAAATGTAGAACTTCAAGCCTTCAATCTCTTAAAGCCACTCTCTCAAGCATCATCTCCAAGATTTTTTGCTCCAAGCTCCTTCCTCTCTAGGATTTCTGAGCTCTCTTTGTTATGTTTTCCTTCTAACTCTCCACTCTTGTTATAGAGGCATAAGTGTGTATTTAAGGAGCTCTAAAATAACCTAGGATAGAGAGAATTTGGACTATTCGATTGGATACAATCAATAGCTGAGATTTTACTTAAAATCTAGCTAAAAACGTGTTTCCATACGTGACAGAGTGCTATGGCCCCCTAGCAAGCACTGTAGTGCTCACGGCTCTAGAAATGTTTCTTCTATAGAGCGTTGCTGCACTCTTTGGACACTGCCGCAGTGCTCTCAGTTCTAGAAAATCAGCACGACACCTTCCCTGATGCGCTGTTTTAGCTCCGTTTTGCCTGATTTTCGTTGTGTTATGTTCGTATTGGACTCAACAAGTCCAAAAGGGATGAAATACCATATTTAATACCAAATCATCTTGATTCTCCTTTATTCAAAAGAACTACGAAAATAAAGCAAAAACATATCAAACCAACACAAATGCTTGAGGTTTTATAATTATTTAAGCTGAGTGACACTAGATTTATGAGTAAATTAATCATTTATCACTAACTAATCTAAAATGACTCTACCTAAACCTAAGCTAACCAAACTTTAACCTAACCCAACCTTCTAGCCTTTTAACTCTTAGAACAATGGAGCATACAATCTCAATTTCACAGAAGCATTGCATCAAATTCTTAGCAATTCTTAAGCTTATACACCTCTCAAACAATCATACATATATGTCTGTGTGCACTATAGCCTATATTAGTAGTTATTCATCTATTCATGCCTCGAAAAATTAGTCTCGTAGATTTCACAGAGAATAACACTTTGGCTCCTAGTCAAAGAACTACATCATATGCTTCCCCTTCGGTACAATCTCCACTACATCTGAAGGTATAACCCAAAATTGTAAGGTCTTTATATAGGCTGTAATGGGGCTAGTGGGTAGAAATGTTCAAGAAAAGAAAGGGTAGGATACATATAAAGGATTCTACGCATTTTATAGAGAAGAGAACTAAATTTTTTTCAATGTGTACAATTATCAAGCTTCCCAAAAAAGACATAAAACAAGGCCAAATATCATAATGTTGGGCTTTTTCATCACTCTAACTAATCTTATAATACCTAAAAGAAAATTGTATGCAGAAAATTTGAAGAGATGAATTTTATGCTTTATAGAGATGTTTTTTTTTCCCTTATTGTAAATCCTTTTTTTTTCATTACTCTAATTTTTCTTTTATTTTCATAATCTCTCTTTACAATGGCAAATAGAGCACAATTTCCTCTATTCTTTTCTTTACCCTTATTTTACCTCCCTTTATGAAACTAAGTTCTCCACTGCATTTTTTTTTTACTTTAAAAATAGTAATAGTTACAAGAAAAATCTAAAATATTCTTTCACCCTGTTAGAAAAATGTGCTAGCTAGCTCTGGCACTCCAATAGACTAATCATTTTACAACAGCAGAGTAACATGGTAGCTCAATTAAAATACAGATGTTTTGTGTTATATGTACCAGTACATGTATCCATAATATATCATGGTACAAACAAAAGTATTTTTCACTATCCATGTAAACATTTTTTCATACCTAAAGAAATAGTCTAATTACCCATGAAAACTTAGGGGCTATTTGGCATCATAACTAAAAAATAGTCTTTGGTTTTTAAAAACAGAAAACTATTTTCTGAGAACACGTAAGGGTGTTCGGCATTGTAATCTGAGAATAGTTTTTAAAAACAGAGTTAAAGAAAATAGAAAATTCAGAGAACAACAAAATGTTGTTTTCAATGTGTTTTCTTAATTTTTTCTTTTTCTAAAAAAAAATAAAAATTCTTTTATATGAATTTCATATACACATTTTCTTGTAACTTTCTCTCTCATAATTTTCTCTCATCACCTTCCTAACCACTTTCTCTCTCATAAACTTTCTCTCTCCTCACTCTCTCTCATCACTTTCTCTCTCTTCATTCTTTCAATCCTCATTCTTTATCATCATTTTCTCTCTCATCACTTTCTCTCTTCTCATTCTCTCTCATCATTTTATTTCATTGCTTTCTCTCTCATCATTTTCTATCCCTTCATTTTTTTTAATCACATTATCTCTCCTCATTCTTTATTACTAATTTGTTTTTTATAACTTTTTTTATCTTTAATTTTTATTCCTATGCATTCTTATCATTTTCTCTCTCTTGTGTGTTTTCATTAATTTTTTTTTCTTTTATCTTTCTCAACATTTTTTATTTCCATATTCTCTCTTATTATTCTCTTTCATTACATTTTCTCTTATGATTTTCTCTCTCCTCATTCTCTTACTTGAATTTATCTCTGGTCACTCTCTCTTGACTTTTTCTCTCTAATATTTTTTCATAATACAAATATAATTTTTTATATTCATATAATTTTTTTTTCCTAAAATTATTTTTAGAAAATATTTGCCAAACACCCATTGTTTTCTGAAAACATTATAAAACAGTTTTTGTTCTTATTTCTGAAAACACAACTTTGAAAACAGAAAACAAAAAACAATGTCAAACAGGCCCTTAGTTACTACCAAAACGTAATACATTAATTAGAGAGAACATCTCCCTGCTGAATCTCTTCATATCATCAGCAGAACCTTAAGGTCAATTATTTCGTTAACGTTGATTTTTTTATCATTGATTATCTTTATTGATAAAATTCTATTTATGTGTCGAATTCTTTTTGTCCATAAATACTAGTCGTGATCCCCAAGTAATTAATTGTTTTTTTTACCACGGTAATTAATAACAGTAGTAAAATAGTTAACACATCCAAATATGGATTTTTGCGCCCTGCATGATTGTGCCCCGAATTTTTTGTTATTTAGCGAAAGGAATTAGTGGAAAAAGAAATTTACAATTGGGTACTTTGAATTTACAAAAAAAAGAAAAAGTTGTTCCAAAGATTAAATATTTTTTAGAGCCAACAAATACGGTTTTTCACTCCCTCTTTAATTATTATTTTTTTTTCCTCTTGCTGTCACTGTCCACAATTACCCACAACGTTGTCAACTTTTTTGTTTTGATTCAACTTTTGTCGCCTTTCGCCTCTCTCCGTATGTATTATTGGTTGTCCATATTCCTGGGACTAAGAAGTAAGGATTCCATCATTCACTATAACAAAGGTGTAATAGAACGATGACTCTAAAGCGACGATAATTTGTCGCCGCTTTAGGACATTTTGACTAAAGCGGTGTCGCCGCTTTTATCTGAAGGCGCCAAAATTTGCTTCCAAAAAGTCTAAAGCGGTGACATTTGTCGCCGCTTTAGAAGGAGTAGCGCCACTTAGGGAGAAGCTTAAAAATATCTGCTCTATTGTCGTCGCTTTAGATCAATATATTATAAATAAATTAAAATAGTTATAATAAATATAACAGATGTTTAAAAAAATTTAGAAATTGAATTTAACGCAGGGACAAATGTCGCCGCTTTATTTTTTTTGTTTAAAGCGACGACAATTTGTCGCCGCTATAGATATTTCACCAAAATTTAGGCGGTCAAACTGACCGCCATAAATGTTTTGAGGTTTAAATGAAACGGTGATGTAAAGCTTATCGCCGCTTTAGTTGATCGGTTTCTATACCCAGAAACCGATCCTCTTCCTCGCCATTTTTAGATTTCTCTCTCTCTCTCCTCTCTCTCTCTCTCCTCCGTGTCTCTCTTTCTCTCTCATCTCTCTCATCCAAGAAATCACTTCCTCTTTCATTGGTAAGTATTTTTTTGGCTATTTAATTTTTTTCCAATCTTTTTTCTTTTTTTTTTCAATTTTTAATGAAAGTTTTTTTTTTTTGTTTTTGCCGCCGCCGCCGCCTCCGTCTCCTCCGACCAGCCGCCGCCGCCGTCGCCTTCGCCACCTCCATTGCCGCTGCCGCCTGAAAACTTGATAGGTTAGTTTTTGGTTAATTTATGGTTTTATTTTTTATTTAAATAATTAAAAATAAATGTTGTAATATTAGGTAAATTTGTAATATTAGGTAAATTTGTAATATGTTATTTTAGTTTTTTTAGTATTAAATAAAATGAATGTTGTAATATTAGGAAAAATCAGATATTGATATAGTTTTGTTTTTTAGTTTAAGTTTTGTTTGGGTATTATATTATTAGGATTATGAATATTTATTGTGTTTTTTTGATATTGGAAATGAAATTGTAATTGATTATGGGATATTTGATTATTGGATTAAATTATTAGTTTTAATGAATATTGGATTATTGGATATGAAATTATTAGATTATTGGACTATTGGATTATATTATTAATTTTATTGGATAATATTGGATTTGATGAGTGGTAAATAATATTATTAGTTTTATTGGATATTGATGATGTTTATGTTTTGAAAATGTTAATTGAGTATAACTAATGGTTTAGTTGGTTATTTTTTTATATTAAATTTTGATTTTTGTTAATATTTTTTTATTTTAGTTTTTGAGTTAGAAACTTTTGAGGTTAGAAATTTATTTTATTAGAATTAAGAAATGAGATGAATAATAATGAATTAATTTATTAACTAAAATAGTCATAAAAATAAAATTAACCCAAAAATACCCATATAATTCAAAAAATACCCAAAAGGCCCCTAGAATAATAAAAGACCCAAAAATACCATTGTAGTGAGTAAAATACTCAAAAAATTAAACAATATAATAAAATTCCCGGTAAAATCCAAAAAATGCCCAAAATGCCCCTAGAATAATAAAATACCGAAAATGGAGATGTAGTAAGAAAAA
Organism: Trema orientale; assembly: GCA_002914845.1. Classification (NCBI taxonomy): domain Eukaryota; kingdom Viridiplantae; phylum Streptophyta; class Magnoliopsida; order Rosales; family Cannabaceae; genus Trema; species Trema orientale. The sequence continues at coordinate 3,557,420 of JXTC01000003.1, forward strand.
TATTCAAAAAATTAAAGAATATAATAAAATTTTCCGTAAAATTCCTAAAATGCCCAAAATGCCCCTAGAATAATAAAATATCCAAAATAGTCTTGTAGTGAGTAAAATATTTAAAAAATTAAAGAATATAATAAAATTCTCAGAAAAATCCAAAAAATACCCAAAGGGCCCCTAGAATAATAAAATACCCAAAATACCCTTGTAGTGAGTAAAATACTCAAAAAATTAAGGAATATAATAAAATTCCCGGTAAAATCCAAAAAATNCCTAGAATAATAAAATACCCAAAATACCCTTGTAGTGAGTAAAATACTCAAAAAATTAAGGAATATAATAAAATTCCCGGTAAAATAAAAAAAAATACCCAAAGTGCCCCTAGAATAATAAAATACCCAAAATACCCTGGTAGTGAGAAAAATATTCAAAAAATTAAAGAGTATAATAAAATTTTCCGTAAAATTCCTAAAATGCCCAAAATGCACCTAGAATAATAAAATACCCAAAATACCCTAGTAGTGAGAAAAATATTCAAAAAATTAAAGAATATAATAAAATTTTCTGTAAAAGAATAATAAAATACCCAAAATACCCTTGTAGTGAGTAAAATACTCAAAAAATTAAGGAATATAATAAAATTTCCGGTAAAACTAAAAAATGTCCGTAGAATAATAAGATACCCAAAATACCTTTGTAGTGAGTAAAATACTAAAAAAATTAAGGAATATAATAAAATTCCCAGTAAAATCCAAAAAATACCCAAAATGCCCCTAGAATAATAAAACACCGAAAATACCCTTATAGTGAGTAAAATACTCAAAAAATTAAGGAATATAATAAAATTTCTCGAAAAATCAAAAAAATGCCCCTAGAATAATAAAATACCCAAAATACCCTTGTAGTGAGTAAAATACTCAAAAAATGTAGGAATATAATAAAATTTCCTGTAAAATCCAAAAAATCAAAAAAATGCCCCTAGAATAATAAAATACCCAAAATACCCTTGTAGTGAGTAAAGGACACAAAAAAATTAAGGAATATAATAAAATTTCCGGTAAAATCCAAAAAATGCCCAAAATGCCCCTTGAATAATAAAATACGGAAAATACCCTTATAGTGAGTAAAATACTCAAAAAATTAAGGAATATAATAAAATTTCCCGAAAAATCAAAAAAATACCCCTAGAATAATAAAATACCCAAAATATCCTTGTAGTGAGTAAAATACTCAAAAAATGTAGGAATATAGTAAAATTTCCGGTAAAATCCAAAAAATGCCCAAAATGCCCATAGAATAATAAAATACCCAAAATACCCTTGTAGTGAGTAAAATACTCAAAATATCGTTATAGTGAGTAAAATCCAAAAAATGCCTTGACATGTCATGACAAAGGTTATAGTCGCAGTCATAGTGTGTACTATTTGTGCACACAGTGACTTTAATACATGCATGCATTATTTTAGTCACAAAAGAAATTACCGTAGACCCGTTTAGGAATTGATGAGAGATTATGCATCTCGATATCAATTCTTGAATTGTCCCGTTTGGACAGTTTGGGATTACACGTTTTGTGTTGTCGTTCACTTATAAATATTGTTCTTTGGTCGAGTTCTGACGGTATCTCTCTGTGTTCTCCGGGTGTGTACATATATGTACCACACTTAGGGGAGCTGGGGGGAGATGCTGCCGGAATTCCGACGTGAACGGAACAATATTTGAGTGAATGATGTACCACATAACAAAGTAATCCTGAATGGGATAGGGCCTTACCCTTTAGAAATGGAGTGATAAGGTGGATTTAGGACACATTTTGCATGATTATTCAAAACTATTTTATCTGAACACTAAGTTGTTGTCAATAATAACAGTGAGGATGCCTGTGGATAAGAGTTGGATACATTTAAAAGATTATTGGTGTGATGCATATTGGAATGGTGCAATTGCATTTGCTGAAAGGGCAAAACAATATGTCAATGACCAAGGCAAAGTTAAATGCCCTTGTCTGATATGTCGGAACGTGTTGCATCAGACTGTTGAAACGCTGGAAGCACATTTGATAGACAATGGGTTTGATTCATCGTACACTAATTGGATCTTCCATGGAGAAGTTGTGGAGATTCGTCTTCGTCGTAATGATGTTCACATAGAAAATATTGATCCAACAGATGAGATGGTGGATATATTGCAAGATTTTATTAAGCCAGAAAATGCAGATGGTGGTGAAAATGAATACCATATGGGAGATGATGTGGCAATGAGACCATCTATATCTGGCCAACAATATGATGAGTTATTCTCCGAAGTGGAAGCTGAGTTGTATCCGGGATGCACCAGTTACTCATCTTTGAACTTTTTGGTCAAACTTATGCATTTGAAAGTAATGCATAAGTGGACTAATAAGTCGTTTGATAGTTTATTAAAATGGCGTATGTTTATTATCAGATGTATCATTTACGACAAAATGGCAGTCCTGAAGCAACTAATGAGTTATACGCTTTGGCATCTGGACCAAATTTCAACATTTTGTCTTACTGAACATGTGTTGTTAACGGTATCCGGTTTGTAGCACATAATCGAGACTCTAGACGTAAAACTCAGAATAGTGGAGTTTGTGTTTCGGGATTTGATGGCAATACATTTTATGGGCTTCCAGAAGAAATAAAGAGACAAAGCTTAATGAGCATAGCAACTGGAAGACCGAGCTTAATGAGCATAGCAACTGGAAGACCGAGCTTAATGAGCATTTTAGGACTGCGGCAGATATATATAGCAACTGGAAGACCGAGCTTAATGAGCATTTTAGGCTCGTTGGGGGTGACAAAAATGCTCTTGACTTGGCGACGGCACGTTCCAAAGTGCCTAACAAGATGGATGCCGCGACATGGGGGCGTTGTTGTGACCTTTTTGACTCTCCAGAGTTTAGGGTTAGTGTGTACTTATGAATTATTCATTTAGTATTAAGTAATGCAATATTATATTATAATTATTTTTTTTTTCCTAAAGGCGATGTCTGAAAGAAGTGCTGCAAATATGGCACGTCAGTTAGCAGTGAGCAAACAAAGAGCCGCTTCCATTGCTCACAAACGATATAAGAAGGTAATAAAATTGTGATTTTTCTTATAATACTTTTTGTTTTTAAACTATTAAATCTTAGTAATAAATTATGCCCCTTTAATTTTTTTTATAGCGCAATCCTAGTACTGGCGAGCTTCAACCAGTTGCTGAGAGTTTCAGGGATCGCTACTTCACTGAGCGGACTGGATGGTCGAGTCCACAGTTTGAGACCAATTATGTATATCATTAATTAATTTTTTTAAACTAAATCTCTAATTTTTTTTTCTATATACTAATTTTAATCTTTTATGCAAAATAAGATGCTTGAGATTCATAACACTCAGTCTCAAGCATCTTCCCAATCTGGTTCGAGTTCATCTGCTTCGGTCACTGATGCTCATATAGCGGATGAGGTTCTCGGTACACGTCGCGGATTTAGGAGAGGTATCGGACGTAAGTTGAGTAAGTCCGTTTCTAGTACTAGATCTGCCCCACCAGACTTTCCACCGCCAGTATCTGAGGATGTCCAACGATACATACAAGAGAGCCAACAATACATGACGACTACTCAGCAACGAGAGGTAGCCACTCGGGAGATGATCGCTCAACAACAGCGATCAATAGAGACTCAGGCGGTGCAGATAGCTCATATGCAGAGGATTTTGTCATCGCTTGTACCAGATGTCAACATGTCTACCTCTGCTCCTATCCATCTGGGGTCCACTTCGACATCATTTGGCACGATGCCCCCGCCTCCACCACTGCAACCTCGTTTCGCCCATCCTCCACCGACTCATCAAGAAAATGACAGTGAAGAAACCGAGGATGAGGACTTAGGCTTCTAGACTTTTTTCTACTTTC
>JXTC01000003.1:3561437-3592527 GCA_002914845.1 Trema orientale
GCGGGGACATTGTCGCCGCTTTAGATCTAAAGCGGCGACAATTTGATTTAATGCGGCGATATTTGTCGCCGCTCTATTCCTGTTTTGTTGTAGTGATTGTTGAGAGATAACATTGATTCTTTTTAAATTTTAATCCTAAAGTCTATTTAAATTAGTTGATTTTAGTTAAATTTTGAGTAATTCATTATAGTTATTTATTGTTAATCTTCGAGTTAATCTAAAATTTGATTTTAAACTCCTTATTCTTTCTCATAATCTTTGTCGCTTTCCACAACTCCGGCCATGCCCTTCGTAAGCGGAGCACGTGGGTTACGTATGCATGTCTAATTTAATCTTCGATATATGACAGTTGATAACAAATGAGGATAAATGCCACTGCTTTCTAATTCAAGGACCAATTCCCTTTCTTTTCTGTTCTCTTTTTTCTTTTCTCCTAGTGACCAACTTGCCGAACAACGTTAAATTCAAGGAGCAATAATCATATAGAAATGTATATCGCTAGTACGTACTAATCATTTAATGCACCAATAATCAACTCCCACATCGTTGTTTTACAGTATATCTCAACTTAGGAGTCGGAGAGTACAGGTGAAGCACAGATATCCTTTTTCGTAGTTTGAAATAATGCTAAAATTTAAACAATGGCCTATCCTGGCCTTTGACAACATGCGAAAGTTCTATTGATTGAATGTTCGGAAATTATTAAATCAGTGGCAAAACCCTACTACATGTGCATTTTTTGACTAAAGCCAAGAATATATCATAGATCCTGCTATAACGTTAAAATGTTGAGCATTTCAATATTAGTAATTTGTCTTGATGAAATAGTTGGAGACTTTGAAAATTGAGGGTAATGGTATTATAATTATAATGTTTTATTTTAAAATGGCTAAATGGACATCCTAATCATAGGTGGTCATCATTGCAAAATTTGCTACAAAAGTTCTGGCCTGGTAGTTGGATGGTCCATTTTTGGTAGGTAGTTTATTCATAAAAAAGAGTTGAACAGCATCAATGTGTCTTAATTGAGGGTCAGATGGAAGAGTGTTTATTACCCGTTATGCATATTATTAATTTCTACTCCGAAATAAAACTAATTCGTGAAATGGAAAACAAAAAAGAAGAAGAAAAATCTAGGATTAATTTGGTACATTGAGATCTTAGGTAAGTTTCACGTATATACTAAATGTTTTTAACGCTCTTCAAAAAAAATTATCAAAGTAGGCCGAAAGGAGACAAAAAGTAAAATTAGGTGCAAGATAATAGGAATTAATTATAGACTAAGAAACACTATTTATTTAGTACCTTGAGATTTTATATAAGTTTCAAGCACCAAGCTCCTTGTTTCGAACGGTTTACCAATGGAATGACTAAACTAGGCCGAAAAAGGCGAATTGGGAAATTTGATGCTGGATAATATGAATTTAGTTTTAGACCAACAAACTCAACTAGGCCGAAGAGGGCAAATTAGGAAAACTAGGTGGCAGATAATATGAATTTAGTTTTAGACAAACAAACTCTTTTTATTTGGTATGATGAGATCTTAGCTAAATTATAGGCAACAAAATCCTTATTAGGAATGCTCTCGTAAAAGAATAACCAAAATAGGAAGTTTTCCCTTTTGGAACCTGGATTTTTGGATGGAAATTGAGAAAAAAATTCAAGAAATTTCATTACTCTTTTTTGGTTTCAGATAAAAAATGATAAAAAGCTTTCATTGGCAAAGGTTTTCATTAACACGGTGAAATATCACGCCACTTCCTGCCAAACCTTCCCTGACGAATGTTTTGTATCCTATTGGCAATAAGGCTCAAACACTAATGTGTAGATCGTCGCGGTAGAACACGCAAAACTGGTTTATCCTTTAATCAGTTGTGGACATGGTTAATTTTAACCCGTCAGCAAATGCATCCTATTCCGTAAGACGCCTCATCAAAAGACCTTTTTCTTATAGCGAGGGCGATCAATCCTAAATTTTTAGGACGGCTAGTTATATAAATAAAGGTTAATTTTTTTAGGACGGCTAATTATATAAATAAAGGTTATATATCAATTTTCACTACTAATCGTTATCATTCTTGTTGTTTGTTTGTTTTTTTTTTTTTTTTTTGGGTACTGAAACTCATCAAATTTATAAACATCTAAATTATTCTAGGCAGGAAAACAAAAAAGAAGAAACTAAGAAAGAATTAACATGGTGCCAAACACCAAACCGATCGAAGGAGAGAAGAAATTAAAAAATAATAAAGTAAAATAAAAAGAACCTGATAAGGTGTGGCTCATGTATATGTTCACAAAAAGGTTGAACACGTCCAATATTTCTTTTTGTATGTATTCTCTCATTCCGTTTGCTCCAATGACTACAGGTGGATATTCCTATTTATTCGGTATATTCTTATTGTCATTAATTTGGGAGACAAGACTAGATTATGCTATTATTTGGGATTGAATTGAAGTTAGCTATGCTAGCAGATTATGCTATTATTTGGGATTGAATTGAATTTAGCTATGCTGACTGCTAGCACGTTTGGAGGATGGTATTAGATTCAAAGAGGTGAAAACGAAAGAAAACAAGAAATAGAGAGAGTCCACATTTATGGAGAATAAACAAACGGAGGATGAGACTATTTTAACCCATTTTATACATGCGTTAAAATAATCTTCTTCTAGGGTTATTATTTAGCTCTTCACAATCTTGTTCCCTTACCAGCACAGCTTACAAACTTTCTTTTTACCTTATAAAAATTAAAAACGATGTCCTTCAGTTTAATATCGTTCAAACTAGCAGATCTCAATATTTAAAATGTCATAGAATGCAGATTAACTGTACATTTAATTAATTTATTTGTCTATTAATTATTATTTTTAGATAAGTTCATTACTTTATTAAATTTTGTTAGTACTATAAAATATTCAAAGTTGACTTATTATACATGGTGCTCCAGTACTCACAACTCTTTTATAAAGTGGATTTATTATATTTATTAATCAAATTATTCATGTTCTTTTTTAAGGACAAATTGTATATTATCCTTTTGAATTATTGACTATGTAGAGTTTTTGCTCCGAATTATTTTTTTGCATAATATTTCCCTATCTTATTCAAATGTTGAAAAAATAGTCCTTCTGTTAACATTTGTATATAAATAGACGAAAATATGATATGTCACTTATTTTAGGACTTGTTTAGCATTTAGTATTATTAATTTATTTATAGAAAATAAATAAATAAATAAGTAACAAAAAATATTAAGTATTATCTTTCTTCCTTTCTCTTTCCCTGATGGTCTTAGAAAATTCTTGTTACATAAACGAAGTTGGGTTTTCTCAAATGTGAAAATATTCTGAATCAAATGTCACTAAACATTCCATATGTGTGGTGATTCGACTTAAATAAATGACCCAAACTAAAAATTAATAATAAAACAAATGAAAATGGGAATATCATCTATTAACAGCTCCCGAACTAATTGAACCAAACTTGGCGAGAATCAGACGTAGAAACAACATATTATGATGACCCATAAAATAATTGCATTACGCATTCTCAAATGAGGACTTGAGATCCATCCAAGAAGAAACAGATCGTCTTCCTCGAGGTCATTTCGAGTATCAGCGGGGTCATTGAGGTGGACATTTTGATCGAATTAGTTCGACGAATCGGGAGGCAAAGGACTTGTAATTTTGGATAACGTTATCTTTGGTCGTTCCATTTTTGGGGCAGATCCAGAGGAAGATGAGTTTAGGTAAGTTTTTGAGCGAGAAAAGAGAACGGAATATATAATAGTTTAGTTTATTTATTTATTTATTTTATTCTTTAAATAAATTAATAATGATAAATTGCTATAGAAAAATCATAAAGTAAGTGACATGTCATATTTTCGTATATTTCTGTCTATTTATACACAGAAGCTAGAAAGAGTATTTTTCAACATTTGAAAAACATGAGAGTTTATTATTTATACAACAAAAAATAATTTGGGAGCAAAATTCTACATAGTCAATAATTCAGAGTGAAAATATATAATTTGTCATTTTTTTAATATATATTTCATCACTTGAAAGTTGTATGAGTTAATTTTCAGTTCATCAAGACTGAACTTTAACTTAACTAAAAAGGTATTACTACATTCTGAATGTTGTCTGCAGCTGAACAGGTAACACGATCTTAAGGCATACCCACAATATCAAATGCACTGCTATAGAATTGAAATAAAAATAAACAAATAAATAAATGTACAATCTTTTGGGAGAAAAGAGGGAAATAAACTAGAAAAGTTAGGATCAATGGTACCAAGAGACAAACCATAACTCATAATGAGGTGCTCGATGGCAAAATCTGAGTCTATGGGTCCAATAATTATTTTTCAGTCTACAATGGGGTCTACTGGTAGTTGGTCCATGATTATGTTTGAAAAACATTGATTAGAGCTCCACTAACCCTAATGGCATGTTTGGTTTATTGGAATGGGTCTTGGAATGGAAAACTCATTCCACCATATGGCCTATTCCAATGTTTGATTTGTACTTAAAACTTAGGAATCATAATTCCTTAGTAATTATAATTCCACCATTCATTGGATTTAGAATTACAAAACTCTATCTATGGAATAAAGATTCTATCCTTTACTAATGTTTAAAAAATGGTTACTTTCTCCTTTTTGCCCTATATTTCTCTCTCTCTCTCATGCACTATCTCTCATTTGTATTGTAAGAATGTTAGCTATTTTATATATAGATTTCGTAGTTTTTTTTTTTATAATATTAAAAGATCCAAGGTCATGCCACTACCCATAGTCTTACATTTATGCATGTATTAATAATAGTTACATAGCTATCAGTTTTTTTATTTAGTTAAAAGTTAAAAAAATAGATGTGACATAGTATAATTTTTTCTACTTTTATTTTAATAGTATGAATTAATTATTTAATATTATCAAAACATTGCAAATAAATTATAATTTTTTACCCAATAAAATTATATATTTTTAGATATAAATGTATATATAGTTAACCAAAAAAATATATATGTATAAAATTGTAAAAGCTTGGGTAGTTTAGTCAATATACCACTAATTCCATTTCATTCCAATGTCTAATCAAACAAAGTAATTCTTATTCTAGTACTGATTCCTATTTTCAACCAAAAAATAGAATATCATTCCTATTCCTATTCTGATTCTATTGTATTACGATTCCTATTACTATTCTAATTATATTTTGCGAACCAAACGCCCCCTAAAGGCTAATATAGAAAAGAAAAACAGCCTCGTCACCTAGTTGCAACTTTAACTTGCGAAGTATTTGGATGTCTACCACCATGTAATAAAATATATATTGCGTTACGGACTTTTTTTTCTAGATAATTACAAAATCTACCCCATTTTTTCATTATTTTATTTTTTCCAAAAAAAAGGTGTTTTTTGAATTGCGATTCAAACCTTTGATTTTAGATTTCCTTTGAATTTCCCCTAGTCAATATACCTAATCAGGATCAGTGAATAAAAATAGAAATTCATCGTCCCTAGATATTAAAATACTCAACCAAACAAATAAAAACCTAAATAAATAACCAAATAAGATAAAATATATAGTGTACTTAACTAGACAAACATAAGCACATTTTATCTTGTGTTGTCACATATTTTTAAGTTTATAATGTTTGAAGGTAAATTTGTAATTTCTCTAAATAACTTAAATTTGTTATGTTCACGAGAGGAAAATTTGAAAAGGAAAAAAAAAGAATTTCAAATTTAAAGTTTGAATCGTTCCAAAAATATTTATATAACATTATTCATTCCAAGTGAGAATTTAAAAACTTTTTTGTCAAACTTTAAATTTAATTGTGAAATTTAAAACCTCTTGTAGGAAAATCGGTTCAAATTTAAATTTCATGAAGGAGTGGGAGAACCGATTCGATTCAAATTTCAATTTCCCACTCCTACAGGAGATGTTCATTCCAGATTTGGTTCTCCCACTCCACTAACCCTAAATGAAAATCAGTTTCCCTACTCCTATAAGAATTTAAAATTTAAAATTATACTTATACCAATACGAATTTTGAACCAGATAGGTTAAGATGGGACCAACGAGCAGTATTGTAAAAACCCTGTTTTTCTAAGGGTATAAAGGTCTTTTGACCTTAAAGTTAAAAGAAAAAACTAAATATACATATATATGTTTATGCTCTCTCTCTCCTCAGACTCGACCCCCCTCTCTTTATCTCTCTCTGTTCCTCTCTCGGCCGAAGACCGCCGAAGCAAACCACGCCGCCGCCCAAGCTCCGTCCAGCCGAGCAGATCACCGGCGAGCCTCCCCATAGCCCCCACGAGCCGGTCGCCAGCCACCAGAGGCCGCCGGAAGTGCTCATCGGAGCCGGAGAAGACAAAGATGTCGTTTTGACCCATTTTGGATTTTTGGCCGCCGGCGAAGATTCCGGCCACCATTTGCCATTTTTGGGTATTTTGAGTTTAAGCTTGATCTTTTTAATCCGGCCGTTGGATTGTATTTTTGACTTCATTTTTGGAATGTACTCGGAAAATGGAGAAGTTTGATATATATTTTGTGTTGTTTGGTGATCGGCACAAAAATCACGATCGGACGGTCAAGATTTTATCTCGTTTTGCATACCACTGGTCCGGTGTGGACCCGGACCCGAATTGGACAAGTTGTATATCTAACCTAGCTATTTTGGGTGCTAGGAATTTAGTGAAGAGGTCCGTTAGCGAAATTGAAGCTCCGGTGAGAAGTTGACTTTTCACAAGAGGACGATCGAGGGCTCGGAATTGGTTCTCGACCCTCTGGGTGATTGTCAACGACACCTCGAGGACTCAATAGCGTGGTATCGCTATTCTGGTGAGGTAAGGGTTCAGTTACCTTCGTTTTATACCGTTTTTGAGTTAAAACTTATTTTCTGCAACATATGAGAACAAGTGTGTTTTTAATTATTTGAATCATATGTGATAGAATCTAGTTGTATGATATATACTATACTGCTTTGGGAATTTGCTATGTGCAGGTTATTTTGGGTATATCAAAATAGGGCTGTTATATTGCCCGTTTTTCTATAAAATCCTATTATGCATGTTTTACTGAAAAACCAGAGTACAGTAGTTTTTACACTTCAGTTCTGTGATGAACGTGTCATAGGATCATACATGAACACTGTATTAGCATCGTGGGTTTATAGTGTGGCGCTGCGTGCCCCACTGTCGGTGTAGAGTCCGTAAACCCGCCCGGGGTTTGTTACTTCTGATTACCTCCCCATTTGGCATGTGTAGGCAATTCGGTTGCCTCTCCAGGTTTGGTAGGCGACACACGGGTGTCCCCTCCAGGTATGGGCTTAGGTGTCAGGCAGGCTGTTAGGCACACTTAGTGTCATCATCTTGGTTTTCCACAGATGAGAGGATGTGAACTCATGGGTATGGGTAGATTTGTGTCATGTGCAGATGTATTGATGGTTTTGATTACACTGTTTTATATATATGGATTTCTGGTTTGGATTATATATATATATGTGTGTGTGTGTGAGTATGTTTTGGATTTGAACTAACCATGCAGGAATTTTCTATCACTAAAATGTTTTCGATCGAAGTAATTATTTTCCTACTGGGCATTGTATGCTCACCCCCCTTTCCTCTCTTCCTCAGGTAGTGTCCAGTGTGATCTCGATGATCAAGAGGAGTAAGAGGCCATCTTGACTATAGTTCGTTTCTTGGTAATGCTAGAAGTCTACTGTTGTGGTGTTTGGACTGTTTGAGATTTTGTATTAGCATTAAACTAAGATTACTACTTTCTAATTTGTCTGTGAACTTATGTATGCCATTCTGGGATTTAACTTGTTGTTGTGGATGATGATGATGCTTGGACTTATATTTGATTTTTCGTTTTTTAATTACTATTCGGTCTATGTTTAATGGTGTATACGAACTGTGGGAGAGGTTCACGGGATGAAATTCTAAATATTTTATTTTAATAGACTGTTTACAAAATTAAAACTTTTTAGACATTTTTTAAATAAATCAAGGAATTTCTCATCTTTGTGAAATTCTCCTTCTGCCACTGGTCCGGGTTTTGGGTCGTGACAAGTATCCAATATGACCCATCAAAAGTGTCTCTTAAAAGGCAAATTATATAACCAAAAGAGGTTTAAAAAAAAGGCTATTGTCAGGCTAAGGACCGACGGAAATTACAAGAAGACCGACATATGTTTCGAATAAATTATTGTAATTTATTTTCCTAATTAGGTTTTACAAAGAACTTAGCTAATATTAATTTTATTTTATTATCTTTATTTTATTGTCATGTGATGATTTTATGACTTGATTGATAATATGTTCATGTATTTGATAACAGGCCATCTAGAAAGAGTGCCTACTCACTGCATTATATCATGACATGCATATGTGTTGTTTTATTTAGAATAGAATAGACACATAGGATACCCTGATTTTGTTATACATCTTATTTAAGAAAATAACAATGGAAATTAACCTTTAAGGAATAGACTTTATCCTGATGCATAATTTGTATCCATAATCTAAATTCATTTTAATAGTTAAACTTGGTAATTTCACAAAAAATAAGTTTTGAATTTTAAATAGTTTAAGATTAAAGTAACTTAGTAAATCTAGTGGTCTAGAATAGGTTAAAGTTGTCAATATTTTGTAAGTCACTAGGAAATATAGAATATGAGATATTTTATATATAAAATTTTTTGCTTTAAAATAATATATGGGTGAGAGTTATACGACAATATATCCTATGGGATATAAAATGGAGCCTTAAGACGATTCAAGTCCATCCTCACTACGAAAGTTATCCATTTAGATCAATACGAAGGTTAAATTTCTCTGTGATAGGATTTAGAAATGTATTCCATAATTGACCAACCCTAAGGTGGAAACTGTGTAAGTCTTAGAATCTAATATCTTAGGTCACACTCACAATAATATAATTACCTTAGTTAATTATTATTCTGACTAAAGTAAGGGTAATTAATTAATATAGAAATATGAGATATCTTATTTTATTACTAATTTAGAATGTCTCAGTCTAATTAACTAGTGATTTGACCTACTCTATAGTGGCACCTCATTAGTGGTAAATTATATTATTGTGGCATAAGATTTATTAGATTTTTAATTATATATTCCATGCATCATGTTTAATTTTCTTATTATTGTGCTAAATGTATGATGTTTATTTACAAGCAAAGTAAACATGTATTTTATTTATTTTCAGCAAATATGACTGCATCAAACCTTTTGATTGCTTTATTTGCAAATAATAAGTTCACAGTTAATAATTTTAATAAGTGGAAAAGTGACAACAATTATGCTATTCAGTGAGAATCTCATATTCATCTTCATAGAACCATACTGTGAACAGCTTTCTGCCAATGCTAATCATAATATATGAGAAATATATGATTATCAGATCCAATCCAATGATCAAAGCCAAATGCTACCTGTTAGCAGTCATGTCTGATGCGCTTAGAAGTAGGCATTTAGAGATGAAAAATTTCACTGAGATTATGAACATTTGACATGTATGGCAATCTATCTGTACAAGCTTGACACGAAGCAGCCAAAGCCATCATCAAGGCTAGGAGGAAACTTGGCTGCTTAGAATGATAATATGTGCTTGATATGATCGCTCACTTATATGACACTGAGAATGGTGCAACTACTGATGAGCCAACTTAAGTGGGAATGATTCTAGTGTATGTTTTGTACAGTTTAAGAGCAACTACTTCATGAACTAGTTGACCTATAATTTGACACAGTTGCTCATTAAGCTCCAAACCTTTGAGATGGTTAACAAAGGTGAAGCAAATGTTGTTGAAATAGAACCTTCCTCTTCCAAGAACAAAACTGGAAAGAGAAAAGCTGCACAAAATGGAAAATTAGATGGTTCAGGTGAACCCAACAAGAAGATCAATAATGAGAAAGGCAGAAAAAAAAAAAAAGTAAATCTGATTTATTTGTTTTAGAGTTCTGTTTAGTAGAAGACAATATGTCTCCCTAGATAGTTGATTCACGAGCTATTAACCATATTTATTATTCTTTATAGTTGAGTGATAATTGGATGGAATTGAGGATAGGGAAATCATACTATGAGTAGGCAATGGTGGATTAGTTTTAATTAAAGCAATAGAGAAGGCAACTTCCTTTTAGAGATAGTTATTTGCTGCTCAAAGGAGTTTATTATATTTCTAGTTTTAAGAGAAATTTTATTTATGTTTCCAAATGTTTGGAACAATTATTTTCTATTTCATTTAATAGTAATTCAGTTTTTATTTCTAAGAATGCTTTGAATATTTATTCTGGAAATTTAGAAGATGATTTTTATGGTTCGACTAACAACAACAAAATGATCACTTCTTTATAATGAAATGTTTAAAGTAGAACAAACCAAACTAAAGAAACAAAAGATTTCTTCAAGCGATTATATATACTGATGGCATCTAAGGTTAAGATATATTAACCAAAACAATATTCAAAAACTGGTTAAGAATCGATCTTAAGTCAGTTAAAAGTCGTTTTATTGCCAGTCTGCGAATCTTATTTTGAAGGTAAAATGACCAAAAGGTCATTCTCAGACAAAGGAGATAGAGCCTACAAATAACTAGAATTAGTACATTTTAGACATCTGCAGTCCATTGAATATGTAAGCTTATGGTTGTTATGAATATTTTGTCACATTTATTGATAACTATACTAGGTGTGGATACATCTATCTAATATAGAAGAACATAAAAAAAATTTAGAATGTTCAAAGAATTCCAAGTTGAGCAGAAAAACTGTTAGGCAAATTATTAAAGACTTTTCAGTCAAATCGATGAGACGAATACCTTAAATCAAAGTTCAAGAATCGTCTTATGAAGCAAAAGATATTATCCCTACTCACTTCACCAGGAACACCACAATAGAATGGTATTACTGAAAGGAGAAATAGGATACCATTGGACATCATGAGATCCTTATTCTATTATTCAACATTACCTTTATCACTTTGTCGATACGCATTACAGACTACTATGTGCATTTTGAATATAGTGATAGAAATTCTGAAAATTGATTTCGAAAAATGATTTACCGAAAACGATTTCTACAGTTTTATAAACAAATCAAGAACGCAGCGAAATTGGTATTTTAAATTTTTTCTTAAAACTTTACAAAGTAAAAAGTAGGATCGCTGATCTAACATAAATCAATTCATCGATCTTAGTTTGGATAAAATCTGGAAATGCTTCACAACTGTTGAGCATTCTTGTCTATTTTCTGGAACTTGTCGAATGATCTGGTGTGTGAGCACCTTCTTGATTCCCAACGAGAGATGAATGGACGATCCGGAAGATGCTCTTCCTTCTTCTTGATTACACGTTTATGACCATGGGTATCTCTACCTCAGTGGCCACAAACAAACATGGGATTTCTCCTGCGTCGGCTCAGTTCTCTCACACTCTCTGTTTTCTCTCTCTGTTTCATATTAAACATAATTATTGTGCTTGTAGTAGGCGTGTGGCTACTGTACAGAGGCTTAGGAGAACTTTTCTCTTAAGTATTAGAGAGGTATAAACCCTATTAGGCCTATTGGGTTTAATTGACCATTCAATTAGTTATGGGCTATATATGAGCTAGACAGGGGACCTTATAGATCCAAACAGTCTAAGCTCCAATGGGCCAATTATCCACGGTCATAATAACTCTTAATTATGACTGGGCCTTGTCCATTAATATTGGAGCACTCCACTATAGGCTCAATATTGCACTCTTAGACTAAATGTCATATATTTTCTGTGAAGCTAATTAACACTTTATTTAACTTAATCCATTTAACATACACTATAGCTATAGATATACCCCCGATGCAATGTCGTACTAGTGAGGTGAAATTACCATATTACCCCTCTAGTACATATTTACCTTTGAGTTGCCTTCATCTAATGGATAATAATTGACTGCGGTATCTTTAACTGCCTATACAAACACAGTCAAATTCATAAAGTAAATACCTGGTGCCTAGTTTTTATTATCTAAGTCCTTGAAAAAATTCAAAGTGACATTATATGCATGATGTCCAAATCATGACGGAGGTTCTCGTCAATTCACAAATCTTATCTTTCAAGATACCGGAGTTCGAACCATATAATCGAAACTAGTTCTTTAATAAGTCAAAAAGATAGAACTCATGAAAGCAAGTCCGACAATCACTAGGACTAAGGTAATCTTATAATGGTGCTAGATTATTAAAAGATAGAATATTGAGTTACGGCACTTAACCTCAAATTTTATTTTCACTTGGTCTAGTTCAATGCACTTATAACTTTCTTATAATGCACTAGTATTTCTATCCGAAGTCAAATACTTCGATGATTGGAGACTTCATCAATTCCGTTGAAATAGACAATACTACATTCTTTATTTGCAGAATGTGAACCTTTTATTTAGATATAATGAAATAAAGAATTTAGTCTCTCATATGTGAACACTTCACATGAATAATTCTTTATTATTCATTATTAGTCATGGAAACTTTTTCGATGTTTACATAATAGAAAATATAAACATTACATGAATATAATTGTGACATAATATAAAATTTATTGATAACAAATAGATAACACTTAAATCTAATAAATATTGTTAAAAATGCCTAACAAAGAAACTGGTTTCTAGGGCATATTCTCAATATATAGTTTCATCTAAGTCTATATCTAAAACACTCTTAGACAGATGCGGAGGTCTCTTCTATAGTCTAATTAATAGAAAAATATTTATAGTGACAAATATAACCTTTCATGAAAAAAAAAACTACACGAGAGATTTCAAAGCTCAAAATAGGGTAGCACTACAATCTGAAGAGATCAACCCATAACGAGAATCATTGTTCGGACACTAACTTAGGAGACCACATCTCAAGTCCAAAATGAGAAAGAGCCACGTCGTAGTGAGAGAATTGTACGATATATATTACACTAGATTTAGAGAAATAAATGTTGGTATATCCAATGATAGCATAGAAGATCCATTGACATACAAAGATACAATGGTTGATTCTGACAAAAAGAAATAATAACAAGCTATGGATCTTAAAATGAAATCTATATACTCCAATTTAGTCTAACAAATTATAAATCTACCAGAATGGGTAAAACCATTAGGGTGTAAATAGATTTGCAAAAAAAAAAAAAAAAAAAAGGGAGAGGAGTGGATGGAAAAGTTGAGACTCGTAAACCCATGCTAGTAGCCAGAGGCTATACACAAAAGGAATGAATTGACTGTGAAGACACCTTTTCTCTTAGTTATGATTAAGTCCATTCGAATACTCTTATATATTGCTGCATATCTTAATTATGAGATTTGACAAATGGATGGTAAAACTATTTTTATGAATAGCGATCTTGACGAAAGTATCTAAAGGATATAACTAGAGGTATTCCTAGCCCAAGACCAAGAGCAAAAGGTTTGTTAACTACAAAGGTCCATTTATGGACTTAAGCTGGCTTCTACATCTTGGAACATAAGATTTAATCAACTACCAAATCTTATAGTTTTGAGTATGATGTTGATGAAGAATATATTTAAAAGTGCATAAATGATAAGAAGTGGTCGTCTTAATTTTATATGTAGATGATATTTTACTTATTGGGAATAATCTTGAAATCATTTCTTGACGTAAAATATTGGCTAGCTAATCAATTCCAAATAAAAGATTTGAGAGAGAAAAGTTATGTTCTTAGAATCCAATTAATTAATAAGAGATCACAAGAATAAACTATTAACACTATCTCAAGTATCATACATAGATAAGATTCTAGTAAGATTTACGATACGAAACTCTAAAAAAGAAAAATTACCTTCACATCACATAGTTCACCTTTTAAGTAATGTCCAAAAACATCTCGAGAAAAAGAAGACATGAGCCGCGTATCCTATGCGGCTACAGTAGGCAGTCTTGTGTATGCTATCTTATGCAAAAGACCTAATATTTTCTATGCAATTAATATAGCTAGTCGTTATCAATCAAACCCAGAATATGATCATTGGGTGGTAGCTAAGCATATTCTCAAGTATCTTAGAAGAATGAGAAACTATATGTTTGTATATCTAGAATTTGATTCCTATTAGACATACGGTCTCAAATTTTCAGTTAAGCAAAGATTCACAAAAATCAACATTAAGGTCAATATTTACTATTGATGGACGAGCCATAGTTTAGAGGAGCATTAAACAAAGTTGTATTCTAACTCTACTATGGAGATAGAATATATAGTTGTTTGTAAAGCTTTTAAAGAAGCAGTATAGCTCCCAGGCCTTTTGCTTATGTAATGATACTTTTTAGAAACAATTAGGGGCTTTGTCAAAGGATGCTTTGCTTTTCCCCTTTTGGTTAACTATTAGAACCAATTTTTAACCTAGTTTCGGTCTGAATTCCTATTTTACCCTTAATTTTAACACAAAAATAGGACTAATAGAGTACAAGTTTAAAAGTTAAAGGACCAAGATGAAAAATTTTAAGGTTTTGGGACCAAACTAATACTTTTTAAATTCTTGAAGTACCAATCGAGTAATTAATCTTAAAAATAAATAAAAGAACAGGTCAAAATATATTAAACTTTTTCTTGGAAATACAATATATATGTATATATATCTTATATCGCTATAAGTTGTCAACAAAAGTAAGAGATTTGTCTTTACAGTTTCATACATCACAATTAATTATTATTAATTGAAAATCAAATGGATAATAGCACTCAGTTTTTTTTTAATTTTTAATTTTTTTAAAACAAATTTCTGGTATTCTAGTTCTAGTTCTTTAGGATTAATAAAGAAGTAAGGGTGGATTTTGGTACGCAGGACTGAGATTAGATTATAATATCAGATTAGATTGTAATGAATTGGATTGGATAAACTTAATATTATTTCATATTTGGTGTAGTATTGGATTGGATTAGGATTACTATTACAATGTGAGACCCACTTTTCATTGGAATGCGTAATAGATTTATTTTATATTAGTTTAAATTTTAAAAAAATGTAAAAAGTATTCATAATGTGGGACCCACTAGTTTTGGAATTTGGAATAGATGTGAGTTCTACCACTTTTGAGTGTAGGATTAATAATCCCATACTTTTGAATGAGATAAATTATCTCACTCACATAAGACTATTTTGGAGTTGTGGATTATTTATTCCAATCCCAAGTTGGCATCAAACATAGGTATAGGATAAATAATTCCAATCCCAATCCTAGTCTCATGTATCAAACAAGGCCTAAAAGTAAATGATTGTGGGCATCAAGTAGGTTTATGTCAACATGATGCTTTGAGTCTAAATTCTTTGGACACGAGCGAAATCTACTTATGCATGCTAGGGATGTACCTTAAAATCCCGGTCTATTATAATTCACTTTAATTTAGGTCATTTTTTCATTGACTAACTTAGCCTTCTTAGTTTATTTATTAACTTAGCCTTCTTTGTTTATTTATTTCTTAGTCTATGTTAATCACTTTTTACTGGTTTTAAAATTCATTTTTTTTCAAAGGACTAGGATTTGGATTTAACTTATGGTACAATGTTTCCTTTAGATGAAGAGAATATATCGATCGGAAAAGGTTGTAATTATATTTTATAAAGAGCTAAATAATCCGTCGTATATATATTTTTTTATAGTTTCCCAGTCTTACATGATTCCAAGAACCGGTTACGATTAAGATTGTTAGAGGATATCCAATGGTTGTTGTACTTCTTTCCGGTCCATCCAATGGCTTACGTGAGCTCATGCGCACACTTTTTATATTTCATAATCTTGATAAGTTTTTTTTTATTTATTTAAAAAGTGAGGTTTAACTAATGACCTCCATTTATTATAAATTAAAAGAAAATACCTACTACTACTCAATCTCCACCCTATCCGATTAGGGATAATAGGCTTTCACGTCTATTCCCGGTGTGACTCGAACCTAGGAGTGAGATCCTAGGTGGTGGGTGCTCTTACCACTTGAGCCAATCCACTTCGTCAATCTTGATAAGTTAAGGAAGAGTGGAACATGCATAGATTAAAAAATTGGAGGAAGATTATTCTTTTCGTTAACTAATTTTAGAAAACCACCACTACTATAATACATGTGTTCAATTGCTATTTTTGTTTTGTTACATGGATAGTACAGTTGATCAATTTAAAAATGGTCTATAATAGTAGGTTAGTTATATTTATTTCTATTTTTTTTAGTGATTTTCATTTCAATTCTAATCCTTATAAGGAGACTCATTTTTATGTGTGAAATGGAACCAAAATATTCTATTTTAACTTATCTCAAATTACAATCTTTTTCTTCTCCTTTTTTTTTTCTTTTGGTTAAAATGGAATACTTTCCTTAGTAATAAAAAGATAGTGCAATAGCCACTGAAGGGTTTTTAAGTTCTCAGAGAAATTTTGCGCACTAGGATCACTCTTATAGAACAACATTGTTGTGCATTTTAATAGAGCTTTACACATTATTTGTTGGCTCGTTATGATCCTCCACTCAACATTTGTTGCTGATGTCTCTCACTTCAAATAAAAAAGTCATAAGAGGGCAAATACCACCATGTAAACCATCCAAATCTGTACAGATCTAGATGAAAATAATACTAAAAGGATCTATCACATGAGATCTATTGAAAACCACCATAGATCTAGATTTAGATGGATTAACATAATAAAAATATACAATAATACGAAAATCACCACAGATCTAGTTTCGGGTAGAGTTATACCTTCCTGAATGGAAGGATTATTTAAGATTATAAGAAAATGACTGGAAAAATGGATCTCTCCACCAGATTTCCCTCTCTCCATCAGGGGAGAAAAAGATGCTGAGGAGAAGAGAGGAGGAAAGGAGGTGAAAGGTAGAGAGAAAAGCTAAGCTAAAGCGAATTATCCCCCTTTCTTTCTTCTCCTTTTTTGTTTCTTACGCTATTTAGTTTTATATTTGAATTATTATGAATGAAATGTTTTATGAAATTTAATTACTATTATTTCTATTTGGGATAAGTTCAGGATTGTTATGAATATTATAATGTAAACATCTATTTGGGATTTGTAATCAATCCCTTCATATAAGATAACTATCTCTCTTCATAGTATTTCTCCTATAAATAGTTTATATAATTTCTGTTACATTTTGCTTTGGTTTTACAACTAGGATGTGATTTTATTTGTTGCTTAAATTTTCTAAATCTCAAGTCACCTCTAATATAAGTTTAATTTTTATATAGGATTGAATTTCAAATGTTCTAACATTTTAATTGATATTTTTAATTTAATTACTTCTAATACGATGACTTATTTCAATCAGTAATAATGTCTTTTTCTTTAGTGTAGAATGCGTTTTTCTTTTCTTTTTTTTTTTATTTTTTTGAAAAAAAAAGAGAGAGAAGAATGTGTTTTTGCTTATTTTATTTAAAATTAATTAGTTTTAATATGAATTAAATTTTGATTAAGAATTTAATTATATAATACAAAATTAAATTTAATGATATATGGAATTATTATTATTATTAAAATATTAGCCATCATTTAACAGAATTAGATTTTCTTTTAAAAAAAATTCCAACTCACACAGTTTAGAATGTGTCCTTGTTAATATTTAATATGACTAGCTTTAATATAAACTAAAATTTATTTTGGAATTTAATTATCTTATGGAGAATAAAACTGTTGAGCTATGGATTGTAGAATTAAAGAATTAAAAATCAAATAATAGAATTAAATTTGAAATAAAATTCAAACTCAAGAGGTATCAAACGGGTTACTCACCTTTAAAAACGATAAATAACTTCCATATTTAGCTAAGCATTTTTTTATTAAAATTTTTGGTACAATTATTTGCTTCAATATTGTAATCATTTGGTCATAATCAAATGATGTAAATGTATCTATAGATGGATAAATATTATGGTACCCAATGAAACAGATTTAGGGAGAGACTCAATTATGTAAGTTTTGTAAAATTACTATATATAGGTAAAATGCATTTTTGTATGGGTTATCGATTATGTATAAAACGCAATTAATGATTGCAATAATTTTTTTTTTTTTTTTTGGAGCGCTAAAGATCCATTAAATGATAGCTAGCATTGAATCAAAACCAAATAATGGAAAAAATTAGACTATGGATAGGTTAAAACAAAAATACTAGAGGAGGATCCATATATTTACAAGCTATTCATTAACATGGAATGTTTTTCGTAAGGATTTTTGGATTCTCACTTTACAACCCTAGTTAAGCTATAGGTTCTCTCCTATATATGGCTCTTGACAAAATCTTTTTTTGTTTATGTTTTTGTTTTTCCAGATTTATTTTTTGTTTATTAAAAACAAATCATGTGCTCAATGATGGGAATGTCCCTCTCCTTTTTCTATATATGAGCTGTGAATGTGAGAAACTAGTTAGTAAAGTTGCTCAAGGTACATTTTTGTAATGCATAGATATTTTTATGACTGAGCATTCAATCTTAAAATTTAATCTTGAGATAGATCATTTTAAACAAATAAAATAAAATAAAAAGAAAGGAATTATAGGCTTACGTTAATATTGGACCTGAATGATAAATTAAACCCAAAAAAAAAAGAACTCAACAAAACCTAAAGATATCGGGTTTCTTTGTTTTTGTCTTTTTGTTTTTGGAAGGGGGAAGTGGAGGGGAGGGGAGGAGAAAAGAATTGGGGGTCTTATGTCACAAGATGCTTTTATTTTAATTATTTTATTTTTACATTTATATATATATATATATATATTTTTTTTTTGGGTAATGTCTTTGTAGTTGAAGTTGAATTGTAGGGACTGGTAAGTGCTTGCAATTTTTCAAGGCCCGAGAAATGTTGAGCTCCGGTATAATATATGATTCATCCAGGGTTGAGGGAAGGTGTTTTTTTAGAATTTTAAATTTCTATGTAATTCTTTGAAAATTCAAATGAGGCCTCACTCAAAAAACTAGGTTTTAGTTATGTTCCTTGTTGTGCAATCTCAAATATACAAGAATCTGCGACCTTGCATTATAACAACGAGTCATACTTTAAAAATTAACCACATATAAGGTCCAGCGCGCATTTGAAAGGTCATTTGATGTGCGATCCGCAAACGGAAGGATCTAAAAAATCTACATAGGATTGGGTAATTCCACTTTTGACAAAGTGACTCTAGGGGCGGGGGCGTAAAGAACAAGAAACAAGATTCAGCCTTCGACCTAATGGGCAATTACCCATTCTTTTATAATTATCCAAAATTGATCTAATTGTCATTGTACAGCTTCTCATTCATGATGTAGAGAAACTTAATTCATCCTTATCTAAATAAAAGAGGGTCTAATCATATTATTTGATACACAATTACAGCATAAACATAGTAATTATGCAGAAACTATTTATCAGAGCTTTTGCCGTGAAACTCTAGAATCCTTTTGTAATCTCTTTTAAATAGTGAAACTAATATAAACATAGCGGTTATCTTTTTAGAGTTGAACCATACTAAATTCTTTGTATTCTTTATTGATTTATCATTACTGCGCACTATAATTATAATCTCTGCTCGAAATTACATTATTGACAAAATCTCCGATAACACCCCTGTTATTCTAAACTGAAACATATCATAGTAAATATGGTCTAACTACATTGTCACTTCTTCTTTTAGCAAAATAAATCATACTGCTTCTTACGGAAATTTTTTTGACCTATTTTAGGAACTTAATTTAATAAAATTATAGGATAGGGAAGAAAAAATGTAAAGAATCCCATAAGAAATGCCTTTCGCAAATGCCTCGCTGAAATCTAATTCTGGCTATCTCTGGGATTCATTCCTTACTGTTATTCTTTTCAAACATCTCATGATGATCTCATAATAGGATATTTTAATTATTCCTTGGATTAACATGTATCGTTTGTTTTATCTTTCTATAAGTTCACATGATTTGCTTTGTATTACCTATTATTTTCTTTTACTCGTTTCCCCTCCTATAATATTGGAGTTTGGAGTTGCATATGCGTATATATTATAAATATGTTATGTATGTAGATATATACATATGTGTTTTAAATTTTTTTAAGGTAATTAAATGTGGGGATTTAATCTTAAATCACAACACCGAAGATGGTAATGACGGAGCCAGAAAAAGTTTTCGCTAGAGGGGAGCGAAATCTAATGTCAAATTAGTCTTTTTTTTTTCTTTATTCCCTTTTGCTCTTTATATTTTTTTTATTTAAATAGACTTGTAATTGAGTAATATAATTTAGGACAATCTAAAAGTGATAATTTTGAAATATATATGGTCAATATGGACTAACATATAATTTAAAAAGATTTGATAAGGCTAGGTTCAAAGAAAATTTATTGATAAAAATGTGGAAAAACTTAACTGTTTAATAATAGTAGATGTAAAGTTTACAAAACATAAAATTCAATTAGACAAATGAGGGGTATTATTAAATTTTTATGAGATTTGTAGATAAATTTTATATTATCAAAATTTAGGAGGGCAAATGAAAGATATACTTGCATATTTTCATAAATACTAGGGTAAAAGTCAAACTTTTAAAAGGTTGAGGGGGACATATACCCCGGGGCCCAAGCTGACGTCATTTATGAAAGGTGAAAAACTGCGAATCAAGCTATATCTGTGATCACATATTTTAAAAAAAATTTTGAACACTATTTTATTTTTGAATTTCATTTTTAATCTAACGATTTCGTTTAAAAGTTCTAGTTTTGGATTCCCATAGGAAGTTTAGAGCGTTTATTTTTCTTCCTAATTAATAAAAGATAATTAGAGATATGTAAACTTGGTTAGGTCATAAAAGTCGGCTTAATTACTGTTAATTACATGTGCTGATTAAGCTACCTATCTCCTATTTCATCTTAGTTGTCGTGAGTACGTATCAAACCCATGTGGTTCTATCATAATGGTCGAGACTCTATTCACGTACAAATGGAATGTAACATCTGTTGTATGAAAATTCGTACATGTAATTAAGGAAAGTAAGTCTATGTTCTACTATAAGGACAAAGGCATAATTATTTGTATTTCCGTTAACATATGATGTGACCGATACTAGAGCACGTGGCTGTCATTTCGTTGCATTTTTTCCCCCCTGTCATATCAATAGTGAGTATTGTTATATTTAGACTTGCTCAAAACAAAAACAAAAGAGAATAAAGTTGACGGTTTTGAAATCACAAAGCATACGAAACACATGGTTAGCTTAGCTATAAGATATTCATCTGAATTTCTCGTAGCAATTGGAATATGTTTAGATTCCTTGGACATTTTCTATGTATAAACCATTTTCATCAAAAATAATTAGTTTTATTGAAATTGATCGATCAAATTATATCTATACGTATAAACATCTTGACAAATTATCTTGACAAAATAATTTAAATAATGTGCCAATTTAAGTGACAAATAATAAATGATTTATATATATATATATGCACACGTCCTTATACATAGAGTTTAAACAAGCCAGATAAGAGAAGAGAGGTCTCTATATTTATAACTAAATTACTTATTGCTGTCTGCTATGTAATCCATTGGTTTAAGAGCCTTTTTCAATATAATTATCTAGTAGTTAAATCGCTTAGTAAAATTTTATATTCATGTCTAGTAAATAAAAGAAAGTCACTATCTATAGTCTGTCGGTTACAAATTCAAACGACATTAAACTAATATCTCTTGGTAGAATGAAATATACACGAAATAATAATTATTACAGTTTAAACTTATTCACATTCACACGTTATGAAATGGAGAATTATCATGACCATATTTTAAAGCTCATATAAAAAAGATGACAACTTATAATCTCTTTTTTTTTTTTTTAAATGGTCTTCTTCGTTTAATGAAAAATGGAAAGTCCAAAACATGACCCTCTTCTATACTACGTCCCACGCATCAATAAGAACTCGAACCCAATCGGAAAATTTCAACTGTGTATATACCTAAACAAAAAAAAAAATGAAAAATGGAAAGTCCAAAACATGACCCTCTTCTATACTACGTCCCACGCATCAATAAGAACTCGAACCCAATCGGAAAATTTCAACTGTGTATATACCTNTTGATTTTGAGAAAAAAGGCGAAAAATTATGCAAGAGAAAATATACACGCATATATTCTTTTTTCTTTTTAAGAAAAAAGTTGTAATTGTGTCGTTACTTAAGTCTTCATGGCTAAAACCTTTTAGTTAGTTGAAATATTTCTACCTAACTACAAAAAGTTCTATTGTCATGAATAAAAAATAATTTTGTAAATAAATTCATACGAAGTTGTGATGAAATGTTTTCTCTAGTAATGAAAAACAAAAAACGAAATAACAAAAAAAAAAAAAAAAAAAAAATCAAAAAAAAAAAAAAAAACCAAAAAATTTAATAACAGCCGAATGTCTGTTTTTTACCCTAGTCGAAAATGTTCAATTGGGACGAAGTTCAAAACCAGATAAATTAATGAAATGAAAACTATAGTCAAAAAGTTTCATTTAGAGTCGAATATGTAATAAAAAGAAATCATTTGACCTTGTTTGGTTCACCCATTTGAATGGGTGTATTTAAATAGAAATTGTGAAATGTGTTATAATTGCAATAGGAGACATTTGAAGTAAAATAAAGTGGAAAGGGTTGTGACTAGAATGGAGATATTAGAATAAACTATTCAAACATACCTCATAGGCTTCATTTTTATTCCAAGACATAAAAAACTCATTTCAATAGTTGATATGACTGATGGACCATTTGAATGAAAAAACTAATTATTAAAATACTCATTCCAAAAGACCATTTGAGTAGAAAAACTAGAATTATTAAAATAAACACTGTTACGACCGTATTTTGTATTTTTACCGAATATAATTAATTTTTCAATTAATTATTTAAGGTGGCTATGTAGAATATTGATGTTGTAACAACGAAAAGTAAAAATTAACACACAATATTTTTAATTGGTTCAACTATCTCCCAATAGTCTACATCCAAGGGGCCACATCCGGAGAAATAAACTTATTAGTAAAGATCAACATGAGTACAAACACCAATCAAATTTAAAAGACTCTCTCTTTTAAATATTGCAATATGCAAGTACTCATTCACTAATCCGTCTAGCGAGCTTCCCTCGACTTGATATGATTCCTTCCATCTGAACTCCCTTCAAATTTCTCGAAACCTATCTTCTCCCGAAGATTTGTTACACTTCTTAAAGCGTTCTACTTCTCCTGAAGCACTCTCACGACTAAGAATCCCTCCTAGCCTGACAATTAAAAGTATAGACAGATTTAACAAAGTGTTGCTCTAATAGTAATCACAAATATACATGACATATATAGGACTTTATCTTAGACTCCTATTTATAGTGTTTAAGGTCTTCCAATATTCGGCAGTCAGCAAGACAATTGTTAATCACAATAAATTTTAATTCGAAGATAAAATAATCAGTCAAAGATAATAAAATCGTAATCAAGTAGACTGATCTGAAATTAAATGCCGATTCTGCCCAGTGATGTTACAACATTTACCATGTCTAAAACAGTCATGTTATACTATTTCTGGAGAAGTTGCTGATTTGTTTCATGCAATAACAAATACGATTTCTTATAAATTGATTAGCAAATCAACATAATAAAATTGTTCAAACACATCTAGAATCAGCTTAGAATATAAAAGGAACGAAAACCTTGATTTTCCTTTAGAACAATTATACTATTACTTTTCACATAATAAGATTATTTTCTTAAAAGTTTCACACGAGTTGTCAAAATAGATTAGGTGAAATAATATTCAAATATACACCTAATAAGATTAGAATCTGATTAGACTAATTGTAATTGCTTGACTCAATCACAAATTAATCAAATCTTCATTAAATACGACTTGAACAAGAAAGAATTATTAAGATTAATTTTTGTGCAAGGTAAACATTAACTATAAATAATTCTAATCAAATCTATGTAATATTAAAATATTATTCAATCACAAGACAGGTATAAATTTAGTCAAACATGTTAATAAAATCATGTCAAATATTCCAATCGATATTGCAATAGTGATGTTGTAATATCTAAAATACCAACACAAATTTTTCAAACCCTAATTCCAATGGATTTTCTATTTAAATGGAATGAAATAAATGAAACAAACGGGGCCAAAAACATGTATAAAACATGTTCTTGATAGTAGAATTCAAGCAATGAACAAGCTTTTGGCCGCGGGTTTTTTTGTATGTTTAATTTTAATTTGTTTTAAACTTTAAGCAATAGGTTTATATTCAGGGTATTTCAGTAATTGTATATAGGTGGCATATATATCAATATAGACCATTCCATTTTGGATAAAATTTCCAAAAGGAATCTATTCCATTATAATATATGCTATCTGCGGAATAAATTTGATCATGGATGTATGATGTTTCCATATAAATATTTGACATGACTGCAAGTAATACAAAAGTTGTAAGATTCGGGCGATCCTTTTAATCAAAGAGGTATTGTTGATTGTTGATTTTCAATTACGCTTGATTTCAATGTGAGGTCATATTATTAAAAGTTAGTGTGTGCCTGAAAATTGTGCTCGTTATTTGGTATAAATATTTATTGTAGAATATGTGTAATGTCTCGAGCATAACTCAATAGTTTTTCATTCGCTTTATAATAAAGAATTGACAGAAAACTCAACCACAATTTGCGATCGGATTTACTATAAAATGAAGCAATTCGCGGTACTCGTTCTTACACCAAGATATTATTCTTTCACATGCGGTGTACTCTTATGTTTTTGTTTTATCGGGCAGCCTATTATACAGCAAAGTATACAACAAATACAGATAACGATTTGCATAACCTTAATTCCAATTGTTTTCCTCCAGTATTGTTATCTAAAGTCAAAATTTTGAAAAACAAGTTGGAATCATGCAAATAAATGATCACTTCGTAAATGCGAGTTGGTATATCATGCAAATCATCATCACGTCGTACAATTTGTTGTATATATACGGCTCATTTTGTTCTATATATATGGCTACTTGATCATTCTAGTACTGCAGGCTCAGAAATCTAGCTATCAAATTAATTATAGGAAAGTATACTTTCACGTGAAATTGATTGATTAGTACGTAGAGTCCAAAAAAGTAGTCTCGTTGGGAAAATGGAAAAGTGGTTTCGGGAAAATTTAAAAAAATAATAATAATAAAAAAAAATAAACTGCCTTCTAAAACTCTTTCCAAAATAACCTCTTTAGCATTTTCGAGTTTAGTGTCAAGTATTGTCAAGTATAGTCGAATTGTAACTTAATTATAAAAGATTATTCTTCGGGGAGTCTCTTAAATACAAACCTTTTTATGGGAGTGTTCTTTCAAAAATAAAAACAAAAAAAACAAACAAAATTATTTTAGGAGGAAAGCCTTGTTTCATTTCATGGCACAAGTTTCACATTGTAATTTCGTAGGAAAATTTCGCACGACACAAATTTCACATTGTAGTTTAACTGAAAATTAATTTTCCTTTTCTCCATTATTAACTCGAGTACAACTCATGCAATAACATGTCAATGTATATATACTCTCGTACGACATAGTGTCAAATAATCAAACTCAGCTGGCACATGACTCCCGTTCGATCGGCCAGTTTGGGAAGCAACAAAAAGTTGCCATTTGGCATGTGAAAGAAAATTAGGTGTGTTCAATTATCACGCAGAAAAATCTACAATCAAAACTAGCAGTCCAAGACAACTTTATTAGGTGCTTTTGGGGTCAAAACAGTGGAAATTTTTGCAAATGGTCATACCATCTAATTCAAATTAATGTGCATTCCTATTGGATAGTCAACCCTCAGAGGACATGTACTTTACCGTTAGAAGGGGAAAAAAGGAAAACAAGTGGAAATATTCTTTTGGTGGGTAGAGAAAGGAGGGAAACAACAGGAATTTCCATATAATGGAGACACACCCAATTGAAAAAAATGAAGGGGTAAAAAAGTGTCAAAGCCAAAGGGTCCCAACAAGGATAGAAAATATTATCAACTTCATGAAATGCTTTCAGTTAGCTTAATCTAAAAGGGAAAAGTGTTAAGTCTCCAACGTTGGGGGAGATTATGATATATTCTAAAAGCATTACTATTACTAATATGAACATCAATTCTTAGTCCACCTCTTGGCCATACTTTTGGTTGTAAGTGTTTGGGTACTAATATTTTCTGTCTAATTTTATATTAAAGAGGAAAAAAAAATCTTAATATGGAAATAATAATAGACCATTATTATAAGAAAATTAAATCTCTTTCCGTTTTTCTCTCTCATAGATTATTATTAGGAAATGAAGTAATAATTAGTAAAGCCACTTGGTCTCCAATCCAAGGACCTGAAATCAGATATCAGATTCACTAGGGTGGAGAGGGATTATAATGGCACAAGAGAGATTATTAGTTTCCATTATTGTATTAATCCAGTATTAAAATAAAATTAAGGCATAATTAAATTAGAAATGATGCAATTCTTGCAAGCGCGTGTCTAACTTTCATTTCTATAGTATGCTGCTGTACATAGTTGTTGCTTTCGTTTAATTAGTTTGATTCAGTGAACCGTCAAGGTTGAATGGAGGAGACAATCTCAGAATAATTGGGCTTACTTCAGCGAAAGTTTAGATCAATTTAATATTAAATTCATTGTACATTTTACTTTAATTACTTTTGTAATTTTATATAAATATTATTTTGGATTTTAAGCTGTATTTTAGTGAGTAGTACTAGATTCTCGGATTTTTTTTAAAAAGAAAAAAGTACTATATTTTCGGATTTTATTTCTTTTTCACATAGTGGACCTATAATTCGAAGACTCAGTAATTCTGCCATTGCAATTTTTCTTTCCGGAAAATCAATTTAATTCAATAGATCTCATTTAGTACATCAGTAAAATTAATTTTGGATGAGATTTTATTTCATCACATTCATCACACAAAGTTCATTGTCTACGCTAAGAGCAAATTTTATCAAATCATGACAAGTTAAATCAGGAAAAGCAATTGAGGAAAAAAAAAAAAGAAAAAAAAAACTATGATAAATATAACTCAATGATAGATACGAACAAGTAACAAACAAGAATGAGAGATTTAGATGCTATTGCATAATTATGTTAAAGATAGATACTAACAAGTAACAAACCCTAAATGTTCAAGAAATAAATATAGATGAATATAAATCCTCTCCGCCAAGGAACAGATAGAGAAGCAACAAACCAAACTTGCGTCTTTAATTTCTTCTTATTTCTTTAGATGCTATTGCATAATTATGCTAAGAAACATCGCGATCTTGTGCTCCTAAATTTCAAAATTAAGATAAGAGTACAGGGGCACTTCATAGACTTGTTCAAACACTCCTTGTCTGTTGTGTTCAACATTTTTCGCTACATCTTTTTTTTTTTTTTTTAAAAAAAGTGAGGCTTAACTAATGACCTTCACTTATCACAAATTAAAGAAAAATGCCTACTACTACTTAATCCCCACCCCATCCTATTAGGGATAATAGATTTTCACGCCTACCCCAGTGTGACTCAAACCTAGGACCGAGATCCCAGATAATAGGTACTCTTACCACATGATCCAACCTACTTTGTCCCATTTTTCGCTACATCTTTAACACAAAAGTGAACAAAGAGACTTTTGACAAATTTTAGGAACTTATAGTGCAATTAATTACTCTTAAATTTAACAAAACTTATTTAATAATATGATAGCAACTCCTTTAGTTTTGTTTTTGTCACAATTACTGTTACATTCTTGGAAATATGAGCTATTCCACTATAACAAATAAGTAATAGAGTGAGGACGCCTAAATTTGGTAGTAACAAAAAGTAACAAAAGTTTTAGCTCTACCAAAAGCGGCGATAAATCTAGTAGTAGCTAGTGGGGACTACTAAAAGTTGCCACTTTAAATATTGCACTGTTAATGCACACCAGTAATTCCTACTAAGCGATGACAATTTGTCGCTGCTTTAGATTAAGTGCGCCAAGTGACGTGATACATTCCAACCAAAAACTCTAAAAATATCTTATTTTTTAGGGGGACTATAGTCGCTGTTTTAGAATTTTAATTTGAATAAAATAAAGTAATTATAAATAATAAATATAATTTTTTTAATTTTGTTTAAATTTTAAAGCAGCAATAATAGTTATTTTTAGTTCGAATAAAACCCTTAATTGAAAAGTAATTATAAATAATAAATAATAAAATATTTTTAAACTCTAAAGTCGCCGTTTTATGCATTTCATGAAAATTTTGGTAGTCTAATTAACCGTCATAATCATGTTCCCAAGGAAAAAAAAACTAAATATTAAAATCTTTCAGATTCGCGGTACGCTTCGTCTTCCCATTTCGTTTTTTTCCTTAACTTTAACACTCTCTCTCTTTCTCTCATATTCTCTCACTCACTCTCCTACTTTCTCTCACTCACTCTCCTACTTTCTCTCACTCACTCACTTACTTACTTTCTCTCTCTTTCTCTCTCCCTTTCTCTCTCTCTCTCTTTCTCTCACTAACTCCGGCCGTTGTAGCTGTCTCCTCCTCCTCCACCGACGCCACCTCCTGTCACTGCGATCTCCTCCCTCTACTGCCGTCTCCTCCTGCTCCTCCTTTCATATGTTAGTTTTTATTATATATTTATTATTTTTAATTTATTTAATTAGTTTTTAATTGAAAATTTAATTTTTATTTATTTGTTTGTATTTTATGTTTCTAGAAAATACTTGGATAATTTATATTGGGTTTATACAAACAAGAGAGATTAGTATTTTTTTTTTGTAATTTTGATGAATTTTGTAATTTTTGATATATTGGTGAAACAGTAAGTATGTTAGAAATTTATGTTTTGTTGGATATTTGTGATTTGATGAATATAGAATATGGATTTTGGTATTTGTGTAATTTTTGTGAATTTTAATTTTTGGTTTAGGATTATAGAATAAGATTTTTTTGTTATTTAATAGAAAATATGTGGCTATTTTTGGTATATATAAAATTTTAATATGTGGTATATTGTAGAAAATTAATTTTGTAATTGTGTGGAATATTATGAAAATTTTATTATGGATAATTTTGGATGAAAATTTGAATTGAAAAAGTTTGAGAAAAAAATTTGTGATATTAGGAGTAAACAGTTAGCAAAAGTAACAATAAGTAGAAAAATTTTAATATTTTTAGTTTGTGAAATTAGGATTGAAAAAGTTATATTTATAATTATGATTATTTTAGTAAAATCTTTTATGATAAATTTATTGTATATGGTAATAGTCTATAGTTTTAGAATTTTTAGTTGATATTTTTGATATTTATGCTTTTTTTGTTAGTTTATAATTATTCTTAATTATGTTCAGAGAATTTAAATAAATTAGTTTTAATATTGGATAAAATACATAATAATTTTAATTGTAAAATAATACTTATAGAAATTATTATTATATATAAAAAATAAATTATTAATAATTAGTAAACAAATTAATAATGAAATTGATGATTAGGTTTATAAATAAAATGAATTATATAAGAAGTAATTTATTTATATAAAATACCCAAAATAACTTTTATATAATAAAATAGCCATTTAATTCTTGAAAATTCCTGAAATACCCTTAATGTAACAAATTACCCAAACTGCCCCGATAGCTACTAAAATGCCGCTACAACTAATAAAATATGCTACCAAAAATGCCCCTACAAGTAATAAAATACCCTAAATAGCCCCACAACTCATCATATTTCAAAAATACCCCTATGTTCACAGTGATACCCAAAATTACCCCTTTAATTTGTAAAAAAAAAAAAAAAACCCATAATACCCCTATAGTTACTAAAATGCTGCTACAACTAATAAAATACCTAAATTACTCATACATGTAATAAAATACCGAAAATACCCCTAGAAGTAATAAAATAATCAAAATACCCCCACAACTAATCAAATTCCAAAAATGCCCCTACGTTGACAATAATACCAAAAATACCCCGTTAATTATGAAAAATGCCCAAAATACCCCTACAAAATATCCATAATGCCCCTATAGTCACCCCTAAGTGAAAAATACCCATAATCCCTTTTTAGTCACTCATAAGTACTTTAAGTACCCGTTTTGGTGTAAAATTATAGAATTACCCCTACAAATTAGGAAACTAAGATCATCCCTAAGTTCACAGTATTACCCAATAATAGCCTTAAATTATATAAAAAAAAATATCAAAAATACCCATATGGTAACAAAAATGCAACTAAAATAAGGAATTAACCAAAAATAATTATACCTAAAGTACCCCTATAAGTAATTAATTACTAAAAGTAACATATTTTCACAATAGTTCTCAAGAATATACATTTGATTCACAAAATACCGAAAACGCCCTAGAATAGCAAAATGCCCAAAATATCCATCTAGTAACTAAAATACTCATACAATTAATAAAATATCCGAAATTACAAATTTAAGTTGTTCCGTGAAAAGCATTTCTCTAAA
This sequence comes from Trema orientale, assembly GCA_002914845.1. Lineage (NCBI taxonomy): Eukaryota > Viridiplantae > Streptophyta > Magnoliopsida > Rosales > Cannabaceae > Trema > Trema orientale. Next base: position 3,591,962 of record JXTC01000003.1, read on the forward strand.
AGGAAAATATATTTCCTATTACAAAGACCTTTTATGCTATTAATGATTGAATTTATAGAATTTAATTGCAGCATTCCTCTAGATTTTTTACTTATAATGTATTTGTCACTATTATACATGCACATAGTCATGGCTGCTGTTGAGCCTAGTTATCACGATAGTGAACGGCGTCCTACCAGAGTCTTTCAGGGGTGCGAGTCAGGTATTACTCGTTACATATTAAATTTTTTAATTTTTCATTACTTTGGATATGTGGCCCTGCCTGCTAATATGCTTATTTATTTTGCAAAACCTATTAGGAGAAATATGAAATCGAAGAGTAGGTCATTGAACCTACATAAGCTGTTTGAGGAAAAACGGAGGAACCTCTTTCTTATCAAATTCGACAAGGCGGGAGGCACTTTGCGCCTAGTCGACGACTATCAAAAATACTTTCCCTGTTTAATTGGCGTACTTGTCTGACAGAATGTGTATCCTTGGTACAAAAATTAGAAATTGGTTCTAACTTCACAGAAAGGGAAGATCATTCCTGTTGTTGAGGTAATAAATAGGTCACATTTATTAAA
>JXTC01000003.1:3592972-3813542 GCA_002914845.1 Trema orientale
TCTAGCCCACTAGACTTTTCACCGCCAGTACCTGAGGATATCCAGCGATACATACAAGAGAGCCAGCAATATATGACGATAGTCCAGCAGCGAGAAGTGGCTACTCAGGAGATGATCGCTCAACAACAATGATTATTAGAGGCTCAAGTGTTGCAGAGAGTGCATATGTAGAAGATTTTGTCATCTCTAGTATTAGATATCAACATGTTTAGCCCTTCTCCTGTCCATCTAGGATCCACTTCGACATCGTTTGGCACGATACCCTTACCACTGCCATCTTGTTTTGCCCCTCCTCCACCACCACAACCGACTCATCAAGAAGATGAGAGTGAAGAAACCGAGAACGAGAACTTAGGATTGTAGACTTATTTCTAGTTTCGGACAACTATATTTAATATTAATGTCATTTAAAATATTACTTTATTTATTTTTTATTAATTATTAGTTTATTTGGTTTACTTAATGTAATTTTATTTATTTAAATTTGAATTATTTTTTATTGTTAAAAAAATAAATATATATAAAATAATTATTTTAAGTATTTATTTAAAATAATTAATTATTAAAAAAACAAAATTTCATGTAAAGCGACGACAATTTAAGTCATTAATTTAATTAACTATTAAATAAAAAAAAATTCACTCTAAAGTGGCAACAAGTAACATATACCGGCGATAATTTCGAAATTATTGCCATTATTGGTCTGCTAGATTGTATTTTTGTCGACTTTTCAGCAAGGACAACTGTCGCCGCTATAAATTATCTAATATGAGACCACATGTGTCGCCGCTTTAGGTATTTATACCAGCGAACTTTTAGAGGCGACTCTAAAGTGTGGACATTATCGCCACTTTAAACCTAAAGCAGCGACTCTGGGCTTAAAGTAGCGACATTTATCGCTGCTCTATTCATGTTTTCTTGTAGTGTTCTAATATACCATTCCAGATTTAGAATGTATTAACATGTAGTCTTTCTCGTGAAGTATACCAAATTATCGTGAAAATACAAGAAACAAACACTTAATTACATATGTAAATGATGTACGGTACCTTTATAATACTTATTTACACACTATCAAAATACCATGAACTTTAAAATTAGAATAACTATGGATATTTATTTATAGGGTAAGGTTTTAATGGAGGTTTTTATTTTTTCTCTATAGATGGTTACTCTAATTTGGGCCATTAAATTTTGATCTTATAGTTATAATAATACTAATAATTCTACTAAAAAATTTAATTTAAATAATACTTATATAAATATAGAAAGTTATTTATGACTTAAAAGATAGGTAACCTGTTTGAGTTGGATGCAGTATGCAAGTCATTTTCAACTTGATTAAAGTACCCATCCATGAAACAAAAATAAAAATCTCCATTGAAAACTCTCCCTTATTTATATGTATATATATATATATGGAGGGCTTCTCAATGGTTACAATTTTTTTGTGACCATGAATGGGTACTAAAAAAAGTAGTGATAGCATTAAATTTTTTTGATAGTAATAAATAGCATTAAATTTTTTTGTCCAACCACCAAACTAATCGTCACCGTAAGATATAGATCTAGCGGCTTAAACCATTGTAACCATCCATGGATAAATATATATATATATATATATATATATAGTAAATTAGCTGACTATCATTAGGAACAAAATGTAACTTGAATAAGAATTCTAGTTAGACTAGTTTGTATTTTGTAATTTAAATTTCTCGCGTATAGGCAAAAAATAAAAAACGCAATGTTATTGATCATATAGCAAATGTTTTATATAGTACGGAGGATTAATCAGTTAATAACTACATTAATGTACATACACTTTTTTTTTTTTGAGAAAATTAATGTACATACTCTTGCATACTGCATAAGATATGACTACTTTTTTCTAATTAAAGAGAAATAAAGGTCTTCTCACTTTAATATTCTTCACTAATAAAAGGTACAGTACGATATTATTTTAAGTTTTTTTTTTCAAAAAGCGATGTGATCTTATTGCCTTACTGTATTTTTTTTTTTTTTAATTTACTTATGTCCCCAAGTTGCATATATAGTATTATTATTACCATAAGTAATGTCACCAAGATTTTCTGTTAATTACAATTGCAAGATCCTGCCTGAGAGCTTGACACGGACAAAATCAAGGATTTGTCACCATGATACTGACTCTCCTCTGGTTTTATATTTTTATTTATTTCGTTCTTGGCATTATGGCATATATTGACCTTTTAAAGCTCTTAGCCCTACCCAAAAGTCATAACCCCAAGTATGATATAATAATTATAAACATATACAAAGGTTGAAAAATAGTATATATTATTGCTGATCAATCAAAAGAGCTTTCTAGCTAGCTCAGACATCCCATGTTTTAGTGATCCCCCATGAGGGAAAATAATTCTTATTGGAAGATAACATCATTGAGAGGCAGTGCCTTGACCTTTAAGCAAATTATAACTTTTGTTCCTCATAATGCTCATTATCTTCAAATTAATCCTAATTAATTATTATTTATATCGTTTTAACCGACACCGCAAAAACAATCTTTTAGCAAGGATTTGGATACGATAAGATTCTCATGCATGTCATTTAGATATGCTTTTCAAGCAATTAATGTTGACAAACACAATTCATTTGTTAATATCATTATGTCCATTTTTCTATTTGATTTCTTTGTTTAAACCATAATATTAAATTATAAAAATTGCATAATATTCTTATAAAACTTTCCCAGGAACCTAATCCCATCGCATGATTTTATTAAGCCTTGTCTTAGTGTTTGGCTGCATGGAAATTGTCCTTGAATAGTTGGAAGTTCTTATAGTGGACAAAGGATTCCCTTATATGTACTATTAATTTGATTATCAGAGCGTGTGGAATCCAATATTTTCTAAAGCATGAAGCATGCGAGTAGTAGAGAAATACGAGAAAATCATTTGGCATGTTGAGGGGACAAGTCAGAATATATCTTTAATGATTAAATTTGGCCCTTAATCATACTTTTCTTTTGTCCAACTACACTTTAGTTTTATGCTCTTTCTTTTGGGTTTTGGAGGTTACAAACTATAACAAAGCATGGAAACTATCTTGGTATTTGGCATGATGAGTTTGACTTCGGCAAATTTCCAATATTGCATGCTTGGTGGACCCCCTCTCTCTCTCTCTCTCTCTAGACTCTACCTTATAGTTAACTTGTTGAAGCAAAGTATATTTGATGGGTTTTGACAAGGGTACTTTTGAATTTTGATAATGTACTAATTTGTTCAAGTGGGAAGGCAAATGGGATTAGTGATAAATATAGGACACATCAAGTGGTAAGATCGAAGCCATACATATAAGCTTTCTTTTTGGTGTTTCTTCCTATTAAAAATGGGATAATATTGCGGTTCTAAGATTGGACATGTCACAAGATTTTTGTTCAACATGAGGGCCCTCAACACCCTTTATTGCCATGCGTTGTTTAGAACAAACAAACAAAGCATGGCCAACAAAGAAATCATGTTCTAGTCACCGAGGGGGAAAGAGTGCAGATATGACATAACACATCTTTTGAAAAAAAAAAAAAAAAAGAGGGAAAAGGAAGGAAAGCTGTTTCTAATTTTTTGGGTTGGATATAACAAAGCTGTTTGATATATCTAAGTTGTTGGCTTCACTCATCATCCCTCTTTTGTTCCCTTTGGAATCCCATGAGTCGCATTATGGGGTTCTCACTCAATGCCGTGCAACATAAAAAGACGGTGTACATTTTGATGACCTTTTCAGGCAGAAGTGGACCTCCCATTATCCTCCATTCAAACGAAAACCGAAAAAACCTGAAAAGGCCCAAGCCCATTAATACTCATTATTTTCAAATTGGGCCTCTTACAAAATTTCAGGTTAAAAGTACAAAAACTTGAAAAAAATCCCGGATGGGCTGATTTTTTGAGAAATCCCTGATTGGTTTAAAAAAATCACTTTTTAAAAGTTTTATTATAGAAATAATATTTTTAAAAATATTTAGAAAAATACTATTTTTTAAAATTAGCATTTTTCAATAATACTCGAAGTAACCAGGTTACCTGGGGTAACTAATCTATTTATTTGAAGTAATTAACTAAGTTATTTCAGGTAACTCGACTGTGTACTTTAAGTATCTCATCAATTAATAAAAAGTGATATTTTTATAATTAAATCTGAGATTTTCAGAACAATTTCAAATTCTTAGATTTTTTAATTTTTTTGAAAAAATACCATAAAAAATCAAATTTCCTCTTTCGATTATGGGTGCTACCGTTCAGGATTGTGCTAAAGTAGCATCACAGCCTTTCATTGAGGTAGGCCCATGGTGAGACCTAGGGGTGTTCAAAAAAACCGTCAAACCGTAGAAACCGCCCAATCTAATCCAATCCGCTCAATCCGCGCGGTTTTTTTTCTTAAATGGTCGGTTACGGATTAGAAAATATGAAAACCGACTTGGCCGGTTTGGTTTTCGGTTTTAGAAAAATTCGGTCGGATTCAAACCGAACCGGCCAATAAGTTTGTATATGTATTTTTTTTAATGTATATTAATAGTTAAAAATTTAAGCTTATTCATTCTAATTGAGTAATGATTAGTCTTAGCTTATTTAAGACTATGTTACTTAAGACTCTTAAAATATTTTAGACTTTAAGTCTTGTTGTTGTGATATGTTTAAGATTAAAGACTTTAAGTTTACTATTCAATTTTGATTAAGTTGTAAGTTGTAACTAAAATTTAAGTTTACTATGACTTTCGATTTGGTTATAGCTTTTAACTATGTTATGGTTTCGTTTTATATTTGGACTTTATATTTTAGATGAAATATGATTATGATATGAGCTTAGTTGATATTGTATTAATTCAAATTTGTAAGTTTTCAAACCGCGGAAACCGCCCAAACCGGCCGGAAAAATGTAGGTGCGGTTTGGCCGGTTTGAATCGACAAACTCAGACTGCACGGATTGATAAACTGACCAAACCGCACATTCGGATTGGTTTCTGGATTGACGATTTAGACCGTCCAAACCGGCCATAAACACCCCTAGTTTTAAAAAATATCACTTTTAAAAAATATTTAGAAAAATATCATTTTTTAAAATAGTAACTAGTTTCTGGTAACCAATTTCTGGAAACTGGTAACTAGTAACCAAAGATATTTATAACTGATATATAACTGGTAACCAATAACCGGTAACTAGTTTCTAGAAACCGGTAACCAGTAACTATTTTAAAAATGGTATTTTTCTAAATATTTTTTTAAAAAGTGAAATTTTCCTAATAAAAACCGTACGAAAATTAGAAAAAAGTTTGACTTCCGTATTTTTGTAATTTTTTCAGTTTTTGTAAGTATAAGTGTTAGAAACCCTTTTTCTTTTACGAAAAACCGTGTCTGGGCTAATTTCCTCTTTTTCTTTCCTTTGGGCTTCTTATTTGAATGATCGACTCTTGAGTCTTTGTTTAAAAAATTGCCCTTTTTTTAAACTCTATTAAACAAATGACCAAATTTATCAAAAAAGGCCAAGATATTTTTAATAAAATTAAAAAAGAATAAACAAAATTATATTAGTATTAAAATTGAGATATTTCACAGAAAAAAATTGATACACGATACAAAAATTGATATCATTTATATCAAATTTATATACAAATATAAAAAGTTTAATTATAGTAACGGCCCTTGAATTATACCTATTGTACTACTTTGCTTCCGAACTTTCAACTTACACAGTAATAGCTCCCTCAATTATGCAATTCTTATAGCACTAGCCCTTTGTTATAAATTATTAGTTTTTTAATAGAAAATACTCATAGACAAATCATATAATTGAGCATTATTTACTTTTATGAGTCAAAATTGCGTTTTAGTCATAGTTACTAAACTGCGTGCTTTGCTTATGACTCATTTCTATTAAAAATTTAATAGTTTGTGAGACAAATGGATATTACTGCAATAATTATATAAGTTAGGGTAGTATACTGTATAAGTTGAAAATTTAGAGTCTCATTCTAGACCACAGTTACTAAATTGTTTTCTTTATAATTACTTATTTCTATTAAGTATTTAGCAGTTTCTAATAAAAGGTCAATGTTGCAATAATTACATAATGGGAAGGTCCAAATCCATCAACCATTGGACTAAGTACATTCATAATTTTAGTTACAATTTTACCCCTAGTTAGAATTACCTAACAAGACAATCTAAGAATTAAAGACACTTATTACAGTTATATGATGAGTACGCCATCTGTATAGAGGAAAAAAAAAAGGAAAAGAAGAAGAAAAAAAGATGTATGAAATCATTCAAAATCGTTTAAACCTATTTTTTTTATACATAGAATAAAGGATATTTGTTTTTTTCATAAAAGAAAAATCTGTAACGAATAAAAAGATTTATATATATATATTAGAATTTAGTAATAAGAAACGTACGAGTACTTAGTATTTTTGATTTGATAAAATATATACATTATATATGTAAAAAGAGAAGAAAAAAAAAGTGTGACAAATTTTATATTTATCTTTTTGAGAAAAATAAAATAGATGAAAAGAAGAAAAAAGTGAGGCAAAATTAGCAATAATATTGGTAATTATACACAAAAACAAAACAAAAATTCTTAATATTTAAAAAAAAAATTCAAAATTAGATAAACATAATAAAACTTAATTTAATAATAACTTAGGTCCTACTCTTTGTGTTTCTATTTTAGTACAAAATAATAAGGACATACAAAATAAAAAATGATATTTTTGGAATATAATGAATGTACAAAGAAAAAACAAAATAATAGAACAATTTTTTTTATGTACAATGAATGTACTTAGTCCAATAGTTGATAGATTTAGAACTTTCTTTACATAATTTAGGGGCTATTACTATGTAAGTTAAAAATTCAGATACCAAAGCAGTATAACAAATATAATTTAAAGGCTATTAATATCGTTAACCCAATATAAAATTGATAAACTATTCATATAATTGATCTATTCGAAAACTGCTACTTAGCCAAAAAAAAAAAAAAAGAGAAAGAAAAACGGTCATTTATTAAATAGATTAAAGAAGACGGTCATTTCTTAAATTGAGGTGGGAAAAAAAAGTCATTTATTTTACAAACTCATTTTCTTGCAAATAAGTGAAAATTAAGCCTTGTATGGCATTTTTAGAAAAAAAAAAAATTGAAAAATACGGTGGAATGTGTTTTTTTTTTTTTAATCTGGTACGGTTTTAATTCGAAAAATGTTATTTTAAAAAAAATTTAAAAAAATATCATTTTTAAAATAATAACTAATAAACGGTAACCAGTTTCCAGAAATTGATATTTAATAACTAAAGGTGTTTATAACTGATATAGAACTTTTAACTGATAACTGATAATCAGTTTTCAGAAACTGATAACCAGTAACCATTTTAAAAATAGTATTTTTCTAAAAAAATTTTAAAAAGTGATATTTTTCTAATAAAAACTGTACGGAAATTGGGAAAAAACTTGACCTTCGTATTTTTGTAATTCTTTTGAATTTTTATGGGTAAAAGTGTTAGAAACTCGAAAGATAAAGATAGTTCAAATGCAACATTTTTAGAAGTAAATAAAAATTAAGTTCTTATATATATATATGCAGTTGAGAATTAGGGCTCCTTCACCAGTGTCACTGTCATTATCTTTTGGAATTGATGAATCAAATTTCAGAATAGCAATAAAAGTAACAATAATGATAATTACAATAATTATAATTATACTTATAATAAGGACAAGATAAGATGTTTGTGAGAAAGTATAATGAAAACTTTTAATTGTAATATGGGGGATACTGGGATGTAATTATTAAGAGTGAATTATCATAAATTTGATTATAAAATTATGTATAAATTGTATATTTTGATCCTTTTACTTATGGATAAATATGTAATAAACTTTTTTAAAAAGCAAGGGTGCATTTGTGCCACTTGAGCTGTAAATATATCTCTCTAGGTGTTATTATGGTTTTTCTTGTAAAATTCCAAAATTGACCCAATTCCTTGATTGGATTTTCTTTTTTTCTTTTCGAATTCATGATTGGTTGAGCTTTAAGTTTTGTTAATTGACTTCTTGTATTTTTATCTATTAATTGGTTGAGTTTTTTTACTAGTTGCTATAATTAAAAATATATTTAGTTAGCTTCTATAGGACAAATTTTAGATTTATAACTGCTATTTATATGAGTTTCCGTGATATTGTCATTGTTGTTTTGGCCAATCACAATTAAAATGACTAAAATTATAAAAAAGTAAAAAATAAAATAAAATAAAAAAATCCTGAGAAATAGTCCTAGGAGTCATTTTACCTCGAATAAACCTAAACCTGTCCAATTTCCCGAATGTTGCTCTTATAGTATCTAGCGTTACAAAAGACATAGCAGTTGATTGTTAAGTAACGATTACTTTCAACGGGATTTATTTGTATGGTATACCTCAATTCACGATCAATTTGCTTGGTATGTTATTATTCTTATAGACAATTCACTCATCATCCGGCGATTTAGTTGAAACAGTGACGCAGTAGCAACTTGATCATTCATTTTGATTGCTGACTTGTAATTGGACCTCATGGGTTTCATTCAAAGATGCAGCAGTGTGCCAGTGTCAATATAAAAGCTAGAAAGAACTTCCAAGCTACCTGGGGGACTAAAGTAAAGGCCACTAAATTTAACACTAACAGGTACTGAATAGAAAGTTGGAGACCGCTTTTGGAATTCAGTCAGGTATGGACAATACTTGACTGTGGCTCAAAAATAATGTAATTAAAATAAAGAGAAGAGAAAAGAAGCAAATTTCCCGAGCATCAAATCTTAGTACCCCGAGACCATGGAGATAAATTAAGGTTGCATCACGATATCAAGAGCTCAATATTGGAAGAGATAAGAAGCCAAAAGTACATTTTACAAGCTTTTAGGCTTTTAGCTCCGCAAAACCCAAAAGGCCTGGACTTCTACATACTACACCATAAATTCTGGAATGAGTACATAGTGCAGATTTTTAACTCTTAGACCAATGTTTCAACAAAAACGAACGTGGCAAGTGAATTTTCGTTTTTCAAGTTGTGAGGTATAATTATTTATAATAGATTTAATAGGCTTTAGTGTTATAAGAATAAAATACCACTTGTCACGTAACTGCTCCAACCGAAAACCGGAGGAAAAAAAAAACTGAGATCAAGAGTTATGATAGGTGGCACTGTTGAAGACAAAAATCCGGGTATTAAATGACATTTCAGTACTCCACGCAAATAGTAATAAAGAGGTTTACTGTAGAAACAAGCAAAGAAACGATCCCAAGCAATAAGAACATTACTAGGATAACATACTCCTATAGGTGTACTGAAAATTTCAATAAGAAAGGGTCTAGAGAAAAGGAAAGTGTACTCAAAGATATTATGTTTGGGTCCAAGTGGCAAGTAGTCCCTGATGGATTGGTTCTGACAACTTGAATGCCATCACTTCAGCAAATAAAACAAATTTGGCCTATAAAATTGTGTTGGTTGATATGATGCAGCTATAAGTTCGAAAGATATAAAGCTCTGAAAGAACCAGAACATGAAGTAAGGTTTCGTAGCAGTCAGTTGCTCATACAACTTTTGTTGGCTGCTACTGGTATAAGGTTAGGATAAAACTGTAAGATAATAAAGAACTTAAAATGAAATGATTACAGGTTACTGAGGACAACTATTAAAAACAGTACAATAATGGACTTTGCACATGGTATAAATTTAATCAATGCGATGATTTTTACTATGGTGAGTACATTTGCAAAATTGATAACTCATTTCCCAAAGGTGTAGGAACATAAATAAAAGCAAGAAGACAAAAATATCTCCATAAGGGGTGGGGTTCAAGTAGTGTACCAAAGATTCAAGAGGGATTCTTCCTCTAACTCGACGATGCCTGAGATTTTAAGCATTTTTCAATTGACATCCTTCATTATTTGTCAGATTTCAGTTGCTCTGTTTCCTCATTTCAAGCAGCCTCATTGTCCGGTCTTCTGACATAACAGGAAAGAAATTAATGAATACATGGAAACAGATACTAATACCCATACGAAAATGTTTAATATTGACTTCAATCAAAGAGGAAAAGGGCCTGATATGGGTCATTTCATATTTTCACAAAACTACCTACGAACTAGAAAAGTATAAACAACAAAATGATTAGCATCTATCGGGCATCTCTGGAACGTGAAGATCTTTCTATATACTATGAATGTCAAAAGACAAACTGAAAAGCCTCTCATGCTTAGAACATAGGTAGGTCTTAAATGGTAGCAATTTTGTGTATGAGGAAGAGCGGAAGCAGCCATGGGAGATCGTAAAAAGAAAGGCAAAGAGAGAACATAAATTCTTATGTTTTCAAGTTATAGATGTCTGCTTGAACATTATACGAACAAACTCCTATAACAGAACCACAAGATTCTAAGGTACGCAGTGTTCTTTGCATGAAAAAAAAAAAAAAAAATCTACTCGTCTTGAAAGAAACCATTCTCTGTTTGTGTATCTATTTCAATCACTTTGCAATTAGTGATAGTGATATCCACATGTTTTGCTTCTCGTTGGGCGCAGGGAGGTGCCAAGAATATGTATACATCCACACACCCTCATAAACCAAACTAAAGCAGTAATCAGATGAGCTTCACTAACCTATTTGGACGTCTCTTTTTCGACTTAGCACCTACACATTCTCGTATCTCCTCACTATCCAGAAAATTTTCAATATCACATTCTAATAGATTACAACAATCCATAAATGCAGCAGATTCCGCCAAGCCTGCAACGAGTGACTTGTCCTTAACCTTCTCTTTCAGATATTCCATCAGAATAAGCCCTGCACAAGTAGTCGACAAGAACATACAAGTTATTTTAGGATGCAAAAATATAGGGAGACAATTGACAAATCCAGAAGAAGAACTAGAACAATAGTCAAAATCATGTTTTTGGTCAAAGATGAACCAAAATTCAGGCTAAGAATTCCAGATAGCAAATTTGTAGGTTGGTCATTACCTAATTGTGATAATCTATGCAAAGTCAATACATACTCGATGTCTAAAATAAATAATGACTCCTAAGACAGAGCCCTAGATTAAAGGATGCATGTATTGAGCAAAAGGAAACTCAGAATGACTCAACCACTGAAAACAGCCAGTTACGCAGAAATGCTGTGTGCATGATCTATTCTAATTTTACAATAAGTTTTTCAACAAGATGGAAACATTCAAAGCAAAGATGGACTATAGAATACCTTTAATGTTCTGCACCAATCTAAATGAAAAGTAAAAGTAGAATCTTATACCATACCATCAACAATATTCAACTACTTCAACATCACTTACTATAAAATCACGTAGGACATAAGAATTGAACAAGTAAGCTAATGACTTTTAACATTGCTTAAAGCCTGAGCATCTCTTGAATAAGATCCCACTATGGAGAGGGGAAAAAGAGAGAAAGGTAAAACAAAAACTCTAGTGCTACAGCTAAAGTTCTACAACAGGAGCCCAGTCTCCCAGCCAAAAAGAAGAGATTTTGATATCACCATTACAAAAGAGAATTTCAGGTTTGATTACGTTGTTAGGCTCAGTTAATTTCTTTGACTTGGTTGCTGATAGGAGATTGGAAGTTGGAAGGGTTCAAGATGTTTTCTTGAAGTCCTTATTTAGACTCTAGTGAGCTAATTTCAGTCAAAAGGGGGTTATCTCTTTCCAATCATATCCATTTATTTGGAAAGCAAGCACTCCTTATAAGGTGAAAATTTCAGCTGGAGCTGGTTACTTGTCTTGGGAAAGTTGAATACTGATGAGGTTCTTCAAAGAGACAAGCCATTTTCAGCTATTTCTCTGCCGTGGTGTGTTTGTTGTAGAGGAAATAATGAAACTACGGGTCATTTAATTTCAACATAGGACTATGTGGCACAAGGAGGAAGATAATGGGACCTGCAGACTCGATAACACTCGCACAAACACACTAGCACAGAACCAATAATAGCAATAGAGATTGGAAATTAAGGAAATTCCTCTGTTATTGAATTGCTGATAACACAGCAGGAAAAGAAAAGAAAAGCGCAGTACAATAAAGTAGAGTATTCGAGAGACTCACCTCCTCTCCCCCAGAGCTCAGCTCTAACAATCTTTCTCCCAAATTCTCTCCATCCCCAAAACTGCCTTCCTCTCTCCCTAATATCCCTCAATCAACTCTGCCCAATTTACCGTCCGTACATAACTAACTCTATCCCAAGCTACCCAAAGAATGTCAACTCTACCTGCAGCTAAACAACCAGCTAGATGAGAAGAATTTAGCCCAATCACCATCCACATCGGCAGCCCTTATTTATTTTAACACCCTCCAAACTAGTGTTTGCCACGCCTCACATATGTGAAGCGAAAAGGTGGCTTGACCAAGGACTTATCAGAAGATGGAAGATACTTACGAATGTGGCCATTATGGCTATTTGTTGGGTTCTTTGGCTGAAAAGGAATCAGAGAATATTTGGAGATGTGGAGGGAACATAAATTCAATGTGGGACATGAGTAAACATTGGGTTACTCTATGGATTTCTTTTATACTAAAGATTTTAGAAAACTCTTATTTTCAGATTTAGTTAGCGAGTGGCATTCTCGGTCCTAATCCTAGATATTTCCTCATCATCTGTTATTTTACTTTATTATAAAAATTTTGTAACATAAGGGGAAAAAAGAATTAGAAGCGTAGAGACAGCCATACCAAGAGCTCGAAGCATCTTGAGATCAAATTTTTGAGCTAGTTGTTCACATCCAATCGTTTTCGCACGCTGAAGCACAAGCATCTTCAGGCCAATTAGCAAATCCTGCCATAATATTTCAAGACACGTTTACCATATATTCACAATAAATAAGCAAATATGTGTGTATATATATATATATGTGTGTGTGTATACATATTCATCAGATGAAATCAAGACTAGAGTCTCAAAACAGGGAACTATGGAATTAAGACGAACCCATGTTAACAAAAAGCAAGAATAACCCAATAAATTGGCGAAAAAGAAATCCCATATAAAGTCTCTACCGAACCAATTCCAGGTTAGATGAGTATCCAAAGTTGCAATAAAACATTAAATTTAAAAAAAAAAAAAAAGGGACCAAGTTTGAAGAACTTACAAGTTCAGACTCAGACAAAGAACACAGCCAAGTGACGTCATCAAGGCTGTTATTCACCAAAACCTCTTCCACCTCATCCGTTCTCCTATCTTCTCTAGACCTCACCGGCATGTTTCTGCAAAGATCATTAATGAGAAAATATTTGCCCGAGTTTTTCTTTTTTCCCCCCTTTTTTCTTCGGAATTAAGAGGAAAAAAAAAAAAAGAAAATTTTTGTTTTTGGAACCGAATTTGTAGTTTCAAAACCCTGAGAAGACAGAAGTTTCGTCAAATTTGGTTTCTGACGGGAAGAGACTTTCTTCGGAAAGAAAGGTAAAAAAAAAAAAACGAAGAGGGTGACGGGTACCTTATTATTACTAATTGGTTAATCTAAGGTTCTCTCTGGATATTTATTTAATTCTAGGACCAAATAATTACTGTAGGACCTTTAATACCACAAATCCTGAAAAATCTCCCTAAATTTAAAAAGTAAATGAAATTAAGTCATTTTTTCTAATTTTAATATATTAATTTCATTTATCAGGAGCAAAGACTTAATGGGTATTAGTTTATAATTTAGGGAGATTTATTAATTTTTTTCTAAAGGATGAGATAGTCAGCAATTAAAGAGTTCAAAAACGTTTTTTTAAAGGTTAAGACTTGTTTGGAATATGTAAGAGTCATTATCAATTTTGACTCTCTTCTAAAGCAATAGAAAAAGAGACAAACGATAAATTATTTACAAAATTAAGACTTTCATTTAATAAAAAATTAGAAATTCTAAAATTATTCCTAACTCGATTCGGATCAAAATTTTCGGCTAAGTAGATGGCCGATCATGTTCGACTCTGATCAAATTTTTTTGCCTGCAATAGATTAATATTCAACTGGGATTGAAAGTTTCTGATCGTCAGTCAAAATAGTCAGGATTGACAATTGAACAAATTCCACATTTGTCAAATTTTTTCGACCTCAATCAAATAGAGGTACAACCATATTCGAGATCGAGATTAACAGCGGTGGTGGTAGAAGTAATTTAGAATTTGTTGGAGAATAATGTATTTCACGATTTATTAAGGATCTAGTATTCAAATAAATATGTGACATGACAATGATTAGTTTTGAAAATATTTATGAATTAGTCCCCTCCCCCCTCTTTTTTTTTTTAAAAATCATAAAGGTCTTAATAGACCTCCTAAGTATAAATATCCCAATATATAAAATGAAAATAATAATAAAATAAGGAGATAATGACATAAAAATTTTGTAGAAGTTCAAAAACTATAGTATTTTCTTGCAGAAAAATTAAAAATCATAGTATTTTTATGTTATTGTCCCACAAAGCAAAACTATACGTCCAAACTTTACTCTCTATTTTTTTTTTTCCCATTTTTGCTTGATTGTCTCACTTTGTCAATATAAGGTGAAATTTTTTGTGAATATCTATGGATTTTGAAATTGTTTTTAAAATACCCAACTTAAAATCAGTTATAAGTTCTGTAGATGAAAACTGTTTTTAACTTTTACCCCTTTTAGGAGGCAAAGTGAAAACACAAATTTTGAGTGCAAAAATTTATTTAAAAAAAACTAAATATCAAATTGAATTAAAAAATATAAGAAATATATTAGCATACTTATTACTTCAAACTTTATTTTTACATCCATATTATATTAGTTTGTTTTCAATCTTGCTTGGTTTCTTTCTCTTTATTTTATTGTGGTAACTAGTTAATGTAGTTGCTAATGGACAAAAAAGTATTTTTTTTTTTGATGAGTTTATGGAAACTTAATTATTAGTTTTATTCGGTTATCGTTGTTCTTGTTTATTATCTACGTTGTTCTTTATTTTTCTTTATTATACTCCATTTGCTTACTAAGAGGATGAGTCACAGCGAGGAAAATGAAAATTTGAAATCAAAGGGATTGAGGTCTTTTTTAGCCAAATAATAAATGTGGATTTGTAGCCCATTGGGGCTACCGCAATAGGTATGGTGGAATGAAAATTGGGTATTAAGTCGGAAGTTTGACTCTAAATACGTATGTTATTTTTATTTTATTGTAATAAGTTGAGATTATTAATAAATTCTACATTTTTCAAAATAATAATAATAATAATAATAATAAAATGTGGATTCGTAGCTCGTTTTTATTTATATTTGAGAGAGAATACTTTAACTTTTTGACAAAGTATAAATCTCTTTTTCTTTTTTTGTTAATAGCTATAAGTCCGTGCTTTTTTAATTTATATTTTGTCTAGTCTCTTTCCAGGTGAGTTGGCAAAAACTCCATTCTCTTTTCAACACCATACTCAAGACAAAAATATTATTTTGCAAAAAATGTATCCAAGCAAACCCTCAGTATTCAGAAGAAGAATTGATAAAGATGAATGATTAATTATCTGTCAAAAGTGTAAACCACTAGATGATTAGCCAATGTAATTATCCTCGAAGTTAATTTTTCAACAGAAGAAAAGAAATGAAAATGAAAGAATAAAGGAGCTAAGAAATTAGCTCTTATACTCAATTGAGACTAGAGTAGTCTAGACACATAATGGAGCAAAAGACCAAATAAGCCAACTTCTTGGCCCAAATGATACAACAACAATATCATACCTTTTTGAACAATGGACTGTTTGTCAATGATCTATATATTACTTTTTTCTTATCTTTAAAATACCGAATTCTTGCATCAACTCGCGCTGAAAACCCGATCTGAGTTGACTTCTTGGAGTTGTCCTGCTCTCTCTGCCACATTCTATTGTCAGAAACATCCTTCCTGCAATACTTTATCTCTTGAATCACATGATCATCCATGGGATAGAACAGCCTTTGGATGGCAATGTGGGTGAAGTAAGGAAGAAGAGAAACAACCACGGCAAGCAATGTGACCGTCCAATACATTGGTGA
Source organism: Trema orientale (assembly GCA_002914845.1). NCBI lineage: Eukaryota > Viridiplantae > Streptophyta > Magnoliopsida > Rosales > Cannabaceae > Trema > Trema orientale. Next base: position 3,609,011 of record JXTC01000003.1, read on the forward strand.
ATTGCCTAGAGACTCCAGCAAGAGGTTGAATCCTCCTTCCGAGTAGGCTGGAGAGAGTGAACCATACACAAACAAGAAAATGTACCACAGGAAGATGCTTCCCCATATGAAGAGGTGTTGGATCCAAGTGAAGTGGCTGATAATGAGTGAGATTTGGCAGTTAACTGTCCATATTATGCAGGTGTATGTGATGGCACCTAGGTATGTCAGATCAGCAACAGCTCCATCCCCTCGAAAGGCGTTCGGAGAGAGGATGTAGATGTTGGCGAGGAAGATGACCAGAGAGGAAACAGTGCCGTTTAGTATCCAGCCAATGATTCGGCTCCAAGTGAAATGTATGTTCCTTTGTCCTTGTTGGTAAAGAGCTGGGAACTGTTTTGTATAAAGAAGATGCAAAAGGCATAAATGGACTTCTATGTTCTGGAACTAGTAAATATTCTAAAGTTAAATCAGACATTCACTGAGGTTTATGGGAAGGAAAGAGAGCTAAAAAATCCCCTTAGCCTTATTGTATTGGAAGGCCACAGAAGAAAAGGGAAAAGTTTCATGCATATTTTGCCTGTGTGAATGTGAGTAATATCTAGTCCCTTTACCTGGAGGCACACTTCTGATGAGACATCCTGCTCAAGGACTCCCAGTGATATAACTGGCAAAGAAGTCAAGATCACATTGAACAGTGTCATGTACCAATCATCATATAAGACCTCCCCAGAGAAACTTGTGTACAATTCGTAGTAGAAGAGAGTGAGGCCAAATGCAATATTCTTGTATACAAAATAGAGAATCTGCAATAGCAGAGGGAGAGGGTTAATCTATATTAGAACTCGTATCAACAAAATAGAGATATTGCTGATGAAAATATAGCACAAGTAAGAACTCACCATTTTGGAAATTCTCTTGTAACACCAGTGCCCATGAACTATAAGTAATCTCCCTAAAAATCGGAATTGAGGCAGTGAGAAGTCACTGGCCATTACTGCCTGAAAGTCATATTACATGAAAATGTTTGTAAGTGTTTGACGATACATCTTTGCATCTTTTATATAAATTTTGAATTCAAAAGAAATCTTTTATAATTAAATACAAGCAAGCAGCTCATAATTGATCATGGTACCTAATTGTTGAATATAAGAAACGTACATACATTATGCTAGGTTTTTGCTAGTATGAACTAGTCAGTTGTAGGGATCAGAAAGGAAATTGGGTGAGCTATACTATGCTTTATGCTAGATTATATTTATTAAGATGCAGCTACTAGTAATATTATATCAGAGAGCCTTTTTTTTTTTTTATAAAAAAAAAAAGAAAGAAAAAGAAAACACCCTAACCAACTACAGTTTCCTCATTCCCCTTGCAGTAAAAGAACTCAAAATACTTGAGCTGCTATCATGCCTGAAGCAAATTACAATAATGGGATCAAGAAGGTTGACTAGCAACCGATCATGTGTAGATAGAGTTTTAGTCTACCTGCATTCCTTCCATGCCGCTGATCCCAACTCCAATATCAGCTTCTTGAATCATGCCAACATCATTTGCCCCATCCCCAATTGCCAGGACTGTCTTTCCAGTGTATTCCTTTACTACTTTAGTAATCTGGAAATCATAGTAAGGCAACTTATTGGAAAAAAGTACAACTCAGATCCGATATGACATCGGATAAATATACCAATAGAGTATTTTGATATTAGAATGAGAAGTGAAGGTCATAGACATACCAAAGCTTTCTGTTTTGGAGAAACCCGGCAGCATATGACAGAGGCACACTTAACCGCCAACTGTAAGAAATGATCCTTCAGATCACTTCTCAGTGCAATTTCAAGAGCCTTTCCATCAACCACCAAAGCCAAGGGTGTATGATGATTGTTTTCTTTAGCCATGACTCCGTAGAAACTATCAAGTTGGTTTAAAATGTCCTCTTTCATAGCCTGAAAACTAGAAAGACAAAAGCTGTAATCACCAACTCTTCTTCTATTTGAATGCGTATTGTGAAGACATATTTAATACCAAAGAATTATCTTTAAAAGACATCGATTTAACTCCACAGACAAAAACAAAAACAAAATGCTTATCGGATTTGGAATGATTACAGGTACTTATGCAAATCAAATTCTTGTGTGCGAGATAGTAGGGAACAGATGTGAAAGCAATCAAGAATCTGTAACTCATACAAGTCCATTGGTAGGAACTTAGAAGAGAAATGAAAGATTGCAGATGCACAAATAAGCTTATGATATGTAGTAGTTCACCTAAGTGAAAATTCACCTTCAGCTGGTCATTTCTTTCAGTTTCCTTGCCCAAACTCAAATGGAATTGTTTCATGTCCTGCCGAAGTAAGCTGCAAGCGAATCTGCGGTAATGGACAGCTTAGAAAATAAGGAAACCGAAACGAGAACGAAGATCTTCACAGTTGCTGTTTATAGTTTCTTTAGTAAAGCTATTTCACTAGAAATAAAAAAGAACTTTACCCGATATTTATTGCCGTTTCTTTCTTGTCCCCAGTGAGCAGCCATATTTTAATCCCTGCTTGGGCAAGTTTATCTATACATTCTGGAACCTGATATGCATATAAATATGAAAGAAGTTAACACTCATCTCTAAGTTCCTACTATAATAGACAGGCTACAATTTTATACAGGAACAAATGAAATGGAAGTGTGCCCTTAGAAAGAAAATGATGTTCTAGAAAAATAGTAACTTGTTCAAGAAGATGCCCTTGGTTCCCAGTAAGAGTTGGAGGAGAAAAAGAAAATCCTTCATAATGCTGTAGAATGCAAGTTTCTGATATGTCCATGTATATATATATGTATATATAAATAGAATGAAAGATAAAAATTTAAAAAATAATCAAAATCTTATCAGGAAAGAAAGTTTTCTAATAGTATCCTGTAAAAAGCCTTTGACAGGGAAAATTTATTGTGGATTTTCAAACTTCCAAGGTCATCTTAGACATGCTAGTGCCCAGATTAACTATACAAGTACAGGTAAAAGTGAGAGATTACCCCTTTTTGTAGCTTGTCTTCAATAGCAGCAACTCCTAACAAAGTTAGATCCTTTTCAATCATTTCAGATGCTTTCTCTAGCAACTCTTCTCTTTCAGGACCAATTGTTGTTTTTGCTTGTGTAAATATTTTGTTCCAGTTTTCATACTCAGAAACATCAATTAGCCGATAAGCAAAAGCTAGTGTGCGAAAACCATCTTCTGCATAGCATGAAAGGTGTATCGTTGTTTCCTCTTCGTATTTCCTACCATTATCTGCGAGCCTATCAAAGATAATGCTGAAGACCAGAATTTGTGTTAGATACCTAGAAAATGGAGGCAATTGAGCTTCTAGAGTTAAAAACTGAAAATTATTTTAGTTAGAAGCTTAAGATTTCTTTCACTGAAGTAGAAAAAGGAAGAAAAAGCAGATAACTAACAAGAAATTATTGTTAATGTCAATGACATACCTATCTGCACCTTTGCAAAGGAGTAAGATTTGACCATCTTCATCGCTTATTATCACCGACATTCTCTTCCTGGCGCTACTGAACTCTAACAGATTTAAAAGCTTGTACTCCCTGGAATTGATCTTCCATATCATATTAAAGTCTTATAATGCACAAAACTAGTGGAGAGAAAGCCAAATACTGAAAAAGAAGAAATGCCTCGTCATCTTTACCTCTTCACCTCCCTTCCAGAGGAAGGATCCAACTCCTTGAGATGCATTATGGATTGAGTTCTTCGGAAAAATTGGAATCCGAATTCCTGAGCAGCAATCAGGAAAGCTACTTCTTCTGGTGACTCTGCCTCATACTTGAGCTTATCACTATTTTCATCCTCAACAGGTATGCCTGTGTGACATAAAGCCATGACTCTGTGGAACATTGCTACATCAAACAAGTTGGAATTATGAATCCAATTTTTGTTCATAATTCTGTCATCCCAGAAATTGAAACCCTTGATGTTAGATACATTACATAAAGAAGATATTCCTATATTGACTTTACTCGGATTTCGAATACTCTTTTGGCCACCTAGAACTTCCATTTGGGTGCCAATATCTGCCACTGGGAGCTCAAATCTTTCAAAGCTCTGGCTTCTTGTACTGTCTATATCGTCTACACTAAACTGAAATGCCTCATTTTCGATTCTTCTGGATGCTTCAAGATCAACTTCATTAATATCACCCCCATATGATACTCCTGCAATTGAGCATTTCGTAAACTCCATCTGATTACATGTTAAAGTCCCTGTCTTATCCGAAAGAATCATTTCTACCTGACCAAGTTCTTCATTCAAATTCGAAGTTCGAGCATGAACTGACTTACATGACACTTCATCGTACATCTCGACATCCTTGTTGATTAACATGGCTTGTAAAACTTTGACTACTTCAATTGACACGTAAAGAGAAATGGGAATCAAATATCCATACAATATTAATGCTCTTATGAACTGAAGCAAACCAGACACTAGAAGCCTTGATGGTCTGAAGAGAAGATCACGATTATCTTCCAACCGAAGGTACCACCATTTAGCCATCTCAGACTTCAAAAGCAGAGAAAAACCAATCGCGGTGAGCAGCGAAATCAAAACTAGCAATGAAAACAGAACATATATAACATGATCCATCTTTCTCTCTATCTTGCTTCTCTTAGATGGAACCAATGTGGAATTTCTTACTGCTTTGGTGTCTTTCCCAGTAAAGATCACAACCCCATAGATATAGTCAGTGTTTCGAAGCTTCGAATCTCTTAAGAGAAGTTGGCAAGGAGACAAGGGAAATGATTCATTCCTGAACTCCAAATTCCCAACAAAAGTATAGAGTTGAGGATTTGGATCCTCGCAGCGAATCGTGGCTCGGAACTCACTGAGTTCTTGGTCCTTGTCCAAGCCTAGTGTTGCTTCTAAGCATCTTTTGACTTTGAGATTGGTCTCTCCGTCAAGGTTCATGGTCTCTACATAACAAAGTCCATCCTCAAAGCTGGAAGATAACAAGAGAATATCACAGGGGAAATATTCGTCCTTGTTGACTTTGACAACATCTCCTACGCTGACTTCTTTCCATGCTTTGCTCACAAATGTGCCTCCTCCTATGTGAGCCTGTACTGTCCTGGAATTCACGTTCATATCCTACAATTGCAAATATATGTACATGTATATGCATATGTCAGACATATATAGGCATATGTTTTATGTATAGATATTTGAATGTGTGTATACTAATATGTATAAAGTCACCAAGACATTGTTGTATGATCAAAAATTGAACTGATGAGNATGCCATTAGATAACACTTGAGATTAAAATTTCTAAATAATCCCTTCCTAAAAAACCTTAAGACTAGTACTTATTTCAAATTTAAATGTTATTCACTCTGCCCTTTCGTAGATATTTTTAGGCATTTGTGAATTAGTAGTGTTTACTAGAGAATTAACAGACTATTCCTATCAAAACTACAGACTGTTCTTTTAATTATCAAAACGTCAGACTGTTCTTTTTTTTTTTTTTCCTCTCCTTTTTTTTTGGGTTTTTTTCTTTCTTTTCGTGTTATGATTCCTAATACCAAGTTCCAAAAAATGAACAGTTGACCAACGTCAGACTAATTCTTTTCTTTCTTTTCGTGTTCAATTTCATAGCCAGTTTACCAATATCCAAGAAATGGACATACCATTTCTTGATTGAGTTAGACATTAAAATTCAATATTTAAAATAAATTAATTTCAAGCAGCCAGAAGACATATGTCTAGTCAGTTATTTCATTTTAAGGAAAAAGGGAAGAGAGCATATTTTTGGAAAGTTCCACAAATTGCTGCCTTTTAGCAAGCTATATATATGTATAGTTGATCAAATACACTAGCTACAAATATCATAACAACCACAACTTTCACAACTCTTTTTTTTTTTTCGTTGTTATAGAATGTATTTTCACGTTTTCTTCAAGGACACTCCTTTCTTCTCCTTCTACTGACTTCTAAAAATCATAGCCATGAATTGAGCAAATATCATAGAAATGGACCATGCTACTTCTCGATTAATTTGGACATTAAAATTCGATCTAAAATAAATTAATTTCAAGCAGAAAACATATGTCTAGTTAGCTAAAGCATATTTTTGGAAAGTTTTCACAAATTGCTGCCTTTTATCAAGCTATATATAGATCCAACATACTAGATAAAATTACCATAACTTAAATGCATATGATATAAAAATAAAAACCACAAATTTCATAATCTAAATTTTTTAAAAAAAGCTGAAAACTTTCAAAAAAAAAAAAAAAAAAAACTTGAACACTTCAGTGAATAATTTGGTTGATCCAATCATAGTAACTTCCCAAAAGAAATTATTACCTGCAAAAATCTGTGCCAATCTTCCACAGCCTCTTTAAGCATACTAATCCCAACGACAAAAACCAAAGGAGCGATCAAACTAACGGGGTCAAACGGAGTAAACGGCGCAACCGACAAAACCGCCGCCAACAGAAAGTAGAGATTGGCCACTCGCCGGAACTGCTCAAACAGAGCCTTAGGCAAAAAACTAACGACATTGTACTTGGTCGTCGACACGTCGTTTCTTCCGTACTTGTACGGCTTATCCTTGTGCCGGTGAGGCTCGTTGCAGAAGACCGTCCGCGAAAACCCCGGCCCACAACTGAAAACGACTGAGCTGATGTCGTCGTTTGCGGATGGTCTCGTGCATGGAAAGGAGTAGAGATTGCTCCATTTGATCAGCTTATTCCTCTTTGCTGAAGATCCCACCATTGATTTTATATGATCATGAAGAAACTATACAAATAAGTACATATATATCTATACATTTATAAAGAAGAATTTAATGCATACTATTTAATGGTCATGGATTATATATAATCTTGAGTAAAGGGTTTTAGAAATGTTGGTTTATAACGTTGTCTTAAACGATGTTCTTATGATGTAATTTATGGGGGAGAAAAAGAAAAAAGAAAAATAAGGAAAAAGAAAGCTCTTTAGGATGTAGTACTGTCTTTTGTTCTGTCTTCTTCTTCTTCTTCTTCTTTTTTTTTTTTTTAAAAATTATTTTTTATTTTTTCGAAGAAAAAACAAAATTGATTCTTTTATGATCTGATCCGGCTTTTTGGCTTGAGTTCGTACAGAGAGAAACTTCCAATGCAGAGATTTTGGAGTTTTCTTGGATCAAGCAGCAGGCCAGGCCTTGTCTACAATTTTACGCGTAAACAACACAGTTCTCTTGTACGTATAAGCCTTGTTTTTTTGTGAAATCCCAACATGTCTAAGTAACATTTTGATAATAATTCCTATGATATTAAAGAATTTTCGGACAAGTTAAAAGTATACCTACTATTCTTAAAATAGACATGAAAAAGTGGTCGAATTTTGTGAGTTTACCAAAAATTACTTTTCTAAGCTAGCTGAAATTATGAGGTGATCATAATAGAAATATAAGTATCAAGAATTAAATTTTAAATATTCAGTAATTAAAATGTGACAAATTACACCAGTTGATAAAAATAGTAATATATTCGAAAAATGAAAGCAAACGAATAAGTTAAAGGTACAATTAAATCCATAGCACGTTAAGATGAGAGACCCAGAGTAAAACTGAAGCAGAGGACTAGGATCAGTTAAACCGGCACAGAAAGCAGATTAGAATAAGTTATTTCAGATATGGCCTCTAGATTCGAGTACATAGAGAAATGATGTGGAAAACTGGACAGTGGAGGTGAACGAAGTCAACAATGCCATAATGGTTTCTGAATTTAAATTAATTTCATTGATATTTTATCTACAACGAATTCTCATTCACAGAATCTGTATCTAATGTAGTATATAGATTTATTTATATACGTGGCTCTGGAATTGACTATAATACTAGATACCATCAAAATTTAAGGCCCTGTTGATTTTTTTCAAATTATAGAATTCAAATAGAATTTGTTTAATAGTTTGGATCAGATCCAGAGCAGCTCACTCTCACATGAGTCAGTAAGTGTGCGTATATATATATATTATATTATATTATATATATATACTATATTATTTAATATATACTTGTATATAAATTAGAGGGTCACATTGGGATTTGAGAAAATGGAAGAAAATCAGAAATAGAACTCCTCTTTGATAATCTGCTCACAGCTCACTTTACGAGTAATTTATCCTTGTCTTGATAGATTGTTGCAAGTCCACTCAAAGATGATAAACTAGGATCCAGGTGTCAGTGTTTATATGCTGATGGTTGGAAAACGAGATATTGACGAGTCCTGCAAAATTAATTAGCACCACGTGAAAATTACTTCGTGGCTTAAAAAATTCACCATGCAGATTGGTGTTTATACCATAATCGGGTTGTGTATGCTCGTCTAGATATGGTCAATTTATTGATACTCAAGTCCTCAAATCTGTACATAATATATAGGAACTGAGAAAAATAAGCTAAATTTCTAGCCTTCTATTTTGTTATTTATTTATTTATTTATTATTTTTTGTGAGTGTATTTCCTTATCAAAATTGCGGAGGGAGGAAGCGGCCGAGTTGAGGACTAATTCAAACAGGACATTTTGGATTCATTACACGCTAGATTATTATAATGGTTAATGTTATATAGTCGAATGCCGCCTCTAAATTTTATCTTCAAATAGCATTGTGTATTCACAGTTGCATTGAACTTGACGTACTAACAAAACATAGAGAATAACAAAATCAACGGTTTCATGTTTCAAATAGAATAGAATATTCAATTGGAAATTCCTGGAATCCGCTCAGCTTAGGAAGCTCAAACTTGAATAAGGGAATTCCCAGAGAATCTTTACAATCTTTGAGAAGTATGAAAACTTATGGATAACTCCTAAAATGTAGAATCCAGTAAAATAATAATAAAGTAATAAAATCCAGTAAGATAATAATAAAGTAAATATTGTTTAAAAATAAATTATTAACTTATTAACAAATACATATTATGTAATAAATCAATAATTTTAATTTAACCTGTAAGTTGAAAATCAAACCTCTACTTATCCAAACTAGAACCAAACTCAAGGAATTATAGCACAAGTAAAAGCGCATAATATAACCACAAATTATTAAAAAACAAAGCACTAGTATGACTCATCAATATATTTTGGAAGAAATAAAAATTGCTTAGGTATTTAAAATTGGCGGTGCTAGTCAGTGGGCAACGGAAGTCCTCTAAGCTTCTTCTAGTTTCTTTAAAAAAAAAAAAAAAATCCAAGATGAAACCATTTGAAGTACACGTTATGCCTTTTGATTTCACACTATGTAAAGATTCTATTACGAGGAAGTGTGACATAACTAGTATTCTCTAACCTCAGGGCTTTTGCTCCAAAAATCTGAGTTTATAGTTGTGTTGACGGAGGTTTTCTCAACAATGAATTTAGGAAATTACGAGATGTGACTTGTGTGTGAAAATGGTTGATAAATTAAAGCAAATAAGGAGACAAGAATTTTATAGTGGTTCAGTCTCAAAAAAGATGAGCCTACGTCCACTGCTCTTTACTATTTTCTGGAGAATTACAAGAGTTTCTCTAAGTCTCAAGGTGAGAGCAAAGAGAGAATTATAGAGGAAATTACAGAGAGAGTGAGTATATAGTGAAGTAATTGTGAGATGACTATCAGATCATAAATTATGAGACTGAGCCCCTTTTATATAGGTGAGGGTGGCTTCAGGTTTCCCAATTTTGTGAATAGGAAACTACATAATAAAATATAATATAATATTGAGATTGGGTGACTACACAATAATGGGTAATTATTTCCTCTTCAATTAGCTAGTTGCCTTTTTTGGGATTAGGCAGGTCAACTATTTGTGGTGGTAAAAAATACACAACAATAGCCCCCGGCTTTTAATACGTCCTTGACGTGTTGAAAGCTTTCTTCGATAATATAGTTGACCGCATGCCATTATGATCAATAGTTCCCGCTCAAGTCTTCAATTGAACTTGTTGTAAGTTCTCTTAATTCTTCTTTGTCGATGTTGACGATTGAGTTAATAGATGTAAAGCAGTGATCAAATAGTGTAACCATACTCTTGTTGACATCTCTCCTATAGATAAATGAGAACTTTTTGTGAGTATAATAAGGATTGAACTCTTAGTATACTGAAAAACGTCGCTTCTCCAATAGCAAGAGCAAAAGTGAAGTATGCGACTAAAAAGTGATCTCATTAATCTTCCCTAGAAACTTATGGAGAAGTAGGAAATGCTTAAGAACCATGTCGTTGCCGATGCGACTGTTTACTAGTAGAGCATTAAAGAGGCTGTAAAGTCTTTTAAAGAAGAACTTTTCTCAACTATAAATTTGAGATAATGCTCGCATTGAAGAAGTATGCTTCTTAATCTGAAAGCCTCGATCTAGACATGATGCTTTTATATTGAAATCCTAAAGGCGGATAATGAAGTCGCCAAGAAACAAAACAAGATGTGCTACCCTGAAGACATAGTTGGTGACACCTACATCATTGAAGAACAGCTCATAGTAGTTGAATTAGTGAATAATATGACCTCCTTTTATGCTTCTTAGTAGTTTAAAAGGGTGTTATATTTCGAATTTTCCTGCAAATGGTTAGAAAATTCAAAAAATAATGAAAGTAAACAAAGATATAAATAATACCTGACCCTTAGGTCGCATGCTTTTTAGCTAAGCTCGCACTTTCTTTAAGATGCTTTGCTCCATAAAATAAGAATCGAGCTGTTCCATAGGGTAAATCCATAGCTCGTTATTCAATTAAATAATAGGAATCATTAGACCACCTCGTATATCAATACAAACACATAATTTAACTAAGTAGTCAATCACTAAGTGACTGATCGGTACGCTATTGCGATTCGAATCAAATAACTTAAACCGAGGTTTAAGTAGTAGTATGGGTTAGGTCACTTATGAAAAATAATGCGCGTGAGTGATGCAAACTCAATATTTATTTTTCAAAAGTTCTATGGCTAAATAGAGTTTATAGCAATATATCACATCGAACAATGAACATTTTGCTTAGTTACTTTGTTGTTCGAGGAGGAAAATTGCGTAATACGACATGCTATGACATGAAGCGAGGAGAAAATCCTAAGATTTTAAGAAATTTTAGAAATTAAGTGATCTAAAATTCCAACCCCTCTAAATGAACGTTTACATAATCCTTTAGGAAGCGAGTGGGAGACAACATTCTGATCCCACTTCCCCTCGAGTTTTATGGTGTTCGAAGATTGCCATAAAATTATAATAGACGAACCAATAGAATAAGATGTATCAAGATAATATATTAAAGGAACAATACCTTTACTGATCAATTCGAATGACGAATAATATTCCCAGTTTTATGGTATTGCAATAACTGCCACAAAACTGTAAGTAGATGACGCATAAGAATGAAGATAGAACGTAAGAAGAAAATGCATAAACTTTTGTTGATAGAGTCGTCGAAATATATAAAGATACCCCATGAGCTAGTAGTCGCATAATAGTCGATACGAGATAAAGAGACTTGAGAAGAATTACTGAAGAGCCCGTACTTAGGGAGCTCGAATATGATGAAGCTCGAATATAGAGAGCTCAATGATCAAGTAGAGATCTTATCGAGAACCGAGTGACGATTTTGTTGAGGTTGAAAATAATGAGGAACTCGAACATAGTGGAGAGCTCATATAATCGAGAGCTCAATGACCCAGCGGAGATCTTGAAGGTTGAAGAACCGAGTGAAGATCTCATTGGGGTCGAAGATAATGATAAGTTCGAGTATAATGGGGATCTTGAATATAGAGTGAAAGCTCATATAATAGATAGCTCAATGACCGAATAGAGATCTTGTCGAGGTATGATCAACTAAATAAAGATCTCGTCGAAATCGCATAGTTACATTCATTTAATCTTTAATCTGCAAGAGCTTGACCTTTAATCGCAGTATGAGGTCAAAAATTGATGTCGAATTGACTCAGTCAACTGCCTACTTGAGAAATTGTCTTGACACTTTAGGTTTTTGCAAAACCTGTTTCAATGGAAAGTTTGTGAAAACCTGAATGGAGTGTGTATGGAAATATGGTCGAAGCTTCTTAGATGCGATAATAAGTGCTAGTGCTAACTTCTCCATCTCTGGATATCTTGTTTCGGCATCGAGTAATCTTTTGCTTACATAATATACAGGCTGTATATTTTTTTCTTCTCGAATTAATGCAGCGCTCGTCGCATACTTGGAAACGGCAAGGTATAAGTACAACTTTTCCCCCGGCTTTGGTTTTGACAAGATTGGAGGAGATCCCAAGTATTTCTTCAAATCTTGGAACGCCTGCTCGCACTTCTCGGCTCACTCAAACTTCTTCGATCTCTTCAGTACCTCGAAGAATGGTTGGCATTTTTTGGTTGATCTTGATACAAATTGACTCAGTGCAGCCACTCTTCCTGCCAGGCTCTGCACATCTTTCAGTTTACGAGGCGACTGCATGTCAATCAATGCTTGGATCTTTTGAGGATTAGCTCCGATATCTCGCTGATTAACCATGAATCTCAAGAACTTCCCAGATCCTACACCAAACGCATACTTCTGGGGATTCAGCTTCATCTGATACTTTCGAAGAATTCTGAACATCTCGTCAAGGTGCTTGACGTGATCTTCAGCTTTTTTCGACTTCACCAACATTTCATTAATGTAAACCTCCATCGTCCTGCCTGGTATACTACCGCAGCCGTCCTTCTCTGATTAACCTTTCGATCTCATCTTTCAGAGCATAGCAGTTGTTGGTGTGGTGTCCAATGTCATTATAATATCAGCAAAACTTATTGGGATTACGTTTTGCCCTATCCCGCTTCATCGGTCCCGGCTGACGATACTGCTCCTGTTGATGTGTAACCGCATAAATATGATCTATAGGTGCACTCAGCTCGATATAATTGTTGAATCGTAGAGGAGCCCTTAGAATCTCCTGCTTCTTTGGCTCAGGCTGCTTTTCAACTGGTTGCTCGTTCTTCCTGTTTTTTGACTTCTTGTTATTATTGTTGGTTGTTGTGGTCTCATCTTTGGTTGTATCTTTTCTTTCTTTCTCCTTCGTTTTATGAAGATTTTCTCGAGAAGATTCCACCCTTAGATGTCGACCAACTATCTGGTAAAAGTCTTCGAGAGTCCTGCATTCTCACTCTAACAACTCCTCCCAGATTTTAGTCTCTGGTCGCACTTCGGCCATTATTAGAGTTAAGACTCCTCCTTCAGGTGGGTTGTTAACCTTAGCCAGCTCTGAGGTAAAACAATTAAAGTAAGATTGCAGAGTCTCCTCTGGACCTTGTCGAATAGCAGATAGACTAATTAATAGGACAGTAAAGTTCTTTGCAGCCTGGAATTATTTCAAGAATGTGGTTTGAAGCTGCTTCTAGGACGAGATCGAACCAGGCTGAAGTCCTCAGAATCACTTCTTTGCTGCACCTGTGAGGGTTACAGCAAGGCACCTGTAACGTGCGAGGTCATCGACCCAGTGAAGCTCCATCAAGTCGCTAAAGTGATCCATATGGTTCTGCAGATCAGTTTTCCCATCAAAGGTGTTTATGGTGGGTAGTTTGAATCCAACAGGTAATACAGCAACTCGAACTTCCTCATTGAATGGCGATTGACGATATCCATCTGCGAGCTTATCATCCCATCCTGTAAGTGTATCTAATACGATCCTCAAATTATGAATATAAATATGAGGAGGAAGCGCATTACCTCTTGCTGGTGGTAAAGGTGGCCTTTGATCGCTGTTATCATGATGTAAGGCAGGTTGATTAGGCATTGTCTGTTGTGACCTTTGTGAAGGCTCAACTGAAATAGTTCGATGAGATGATGTTCAGTTGTTATGATGCGATGCGGATCGCTCATGATTACTTTTTTGACGTCGTTATTCTAGATGTTGTCTTAGGTCAACAGAATTCTGTCTTGGATCCCTGCTAATCCATTCGAAGACACTTCTCGATTGACGATTCTATTCGTTGCTTAGATCATGATTGGTGGGAGTTCTCTGAGAGGGTTGTCCATGATAGCAGTCTATGCTCGAACTTCCAGTACCAGACTCCTATGGTATATCTGCAACTTTTCCTTTCCCCTTATAAGTGCGATCTGCATGGCGCTCCTGATGAGTCTCGGACTGGTCGCGATTTCCTATCTCTTGAATCTGAATACCTCTTTCGGGTCGTCGAGCGGGACGATATCTAGGATGTTCATGCTATGGTGGAGTCACCATTTGTCCTTCAACAAGACGCCTCAGAGAATCACTGATCTGGTTAGTGATTTACTGAAGGTTCGCAAGAGCATCTTCCATGCGATCATGTCTCTGAACAATGTTTTCCCCTGGTGCGGTCACGGCAGGTTGATCCTGAGCAGGATCGATATATGCAGCAGCAGTACTCTGAGGTTGACTTTAGCTAACTCCAGCGTTTCTAGTGGTGTTTCTAGTATTTGTCATTGTTGAAGAAGCGTGATTGACAAACTCTTTACTGGAATAGCCCTCCTTCTATCGCCAATTATTGATGGAGGTTTTGTCAACAATGAATTTAGGAAATTACGAGATGTGGCTTGTGTGTGAAAATGGTTGATAAATTAAAGCAAATAAGGAGACAAGAATTTTATAGTGGTTCAGCCCCAAAAAAGATGAGCCTACGTCTACTGTTCTTCACTATTTTCTGGAGAATTACAAGAGTTTCTCTAAGTCTCAAGGTGAGAGCAAAGAGAGAATTATAGAGGAAATTACAGAGAGAGAGTGTGTATAGTGAAGTAATTGTGAGATGACTATCAGATCATAAATTATGAGACTGAACCCCCTTTATATAAGTGAGGGTGGCTTCAGGTTTCCCGATTTTATGAATAGAAAACTACATAATAAAATACAATATTATATTGAGATTGGGTGACTACACAATAATGAGTAATTATTTCCTCTTCAATTAGCTAGTTGCCTTTGTTGGGATTAGGCAGGTCAACTATTTGTGGTGGTAAAAAATTACACAATAGGTTGTTTAACTAAACTGGTTGGATTTTAAGGGTTTTTGTATTAAAATTCCTATTATCAATTACTATAGTTATTTTATTAGGTTATCTTTCCTTTGAGTAACTAATTTTTAAGTTTAATTTTGTTTTCCTCTAATTTCTAAAATTTGTTTAGTTTCCTATTGAGTCCAATTGTTTAAAAGTGTTGCTAAACATTTGTAACAATATTTTTTTTCCTTTTTTTTATATAAATATTTTAATTATTTAATGGCATTAGCCAAAGAGATAACGCCGTTAAATCCGACCTAATTGTCTTTTTTCTACGACTCTAATAGCTAGTTGTACTCTACAGTCCATTATCTTCTTCGTAAGAGCTCCTCTTCTCCTGCAGCAAACAATCGAGACTCTCTTCTCCCAAACTCACATACTTGAGTGAAACTACTACCAAATTCTCCAAAATTCTCTAAGAATCATGCTATTAGCCTTTTAAGAACTCATATTTGGAGGTTTTTTGTTTGAAATTATGCCTGCATTATAAGAATTATTCTTTTGAGAATTTCGACGATTAACTGCTGCAAATCGAAGTAAGGTCATACTTATTCGACTAAGAAGACATTCCTGAAGAACATCAGCTCATTGAAAAAATTTGACCTCCTAACTTGACCCCCATTAGCTCGCAAAAAATATAAGTAGATAAAGAAGTGGTGGTTTGACACCTTCCTTTACCTCGCAAAAAGAAGCAACCCGAGCAAATCGAGAAAGCGAAAAAGTTCTTGCTGCATAAAGTGACACCAAGAACTGGGGGGCAATTGTTATACATCAAATTTACAGATTTTAATACCGACATTTTCTCCATCCAAAATTCAAGTTTCCAAGATATTGGGGATTGGATTTGGAATTTAAGAGATATGATCACTTAAATTAAGATTTTATTAGATCTTAGGAGGATAAATACGAATTCAAATTCGTATTTATTGTAATATTTTTGTAATCTTTTTGATATTTAAAAATATCTCATCTGTAGCAGAAACCTATCTCCTCAGGCCTATAAATATAAGGTTCCTGAGCAAAAAAAGGCAATGGAAAGCTCTCCTGTAACCAGTATACTGAGAAAATAAGACCGGCTATAGTGGACGTAGGTATTTTGTTCGAAAGGTCAAACCTTTCTAAAATTCCTGTGTTCGTCATTTTCTCTCTTATTCTTTTTTTAATCTTTAGTTTTCTTTAAAATCTAATAACCTCATTGTTATACCAACTTTTGGTATCAAAAATAGTGATAATAGATTCTCTGAGTTGTTAGGTTTAAGATGGGAGGTTAGCCAGGTACTAGCATAGTTAGGACACTTCTAGCATTTTTATTATGTCTCTCGATCCCAATGGATAAGGTTTCGATCACAATGCGTACTTCTCATTTATGAAAATAAAAAATACTATTATGATGATGATACATAAACGGAAATTCAAAGGTTCTAAAATCAAACTGAGAACAAGTTTACAATAAAACTTGAGTACTTGAAAATTAACACACCCAAAAGTTCAAAGGAAGCAATTATTATACATGTTTATTTTTAAAGCTTCCAGCTTTTGTCTAATGTCTATTAGACACTAGATTGAGTACTTAAGCATTTTTGGTTAAGTAAGCGTCGATACTTTTTGCGAGAAATTTAAAAGCCTCTAAATACTTAGTAGGAGCTGGGGTATCATCGTTCTGGTTCTCGTATTCCATACTCCATTTCACTAAACAACCTCCTTGATCCATTCCAGTAACCTGAATTGTGCTTTTTATATTGTTGTAATATTTTGTGGCCCCTCCATCCAAAAATTTGAAAGTAATGGTTTTGTTCTTCTCATCAATTGCTTCTACCATATCCTTGGCAGTCTCAGAATTGCCTATCATTGTTTTTAATTTAATTAAGAACATAGAGTTACTTGTTTAGCAATGTAATATTCAAAAGCATAAGATTCAGCAATGCAGCAAGAAAGGAGAGGGGAAAAAAAAAGGGAAAAAGAAAAAGGAAAGAAGCTTGCTTTTATTTCTGGTTGAGAATAATAAGAGATGCTTAATTACATGAATTGAAAATAATTAATCCCTATAGGTGAAAAAGATATAATATTATTTAGGGCTTACTTGAATATATTTTTATTTTTAATTTCCTATTAAGAAAAGAAAAATTTACATTTTTTTGAAAACATACTAGGTAACATTTTTTTTGTTTTATGTTTAAAACAATTGTAAACAAATTTTTACAAATAATCAAAGTGAAAATTTTTCACTTTTTAAATTTTTGGACTGATTAGTTAAGTGACTATTTTTTGGCCCAAAATTTATTATATGATCAAGCTCAGAAGTTTATAACTAAATATCGAGCTCACTTAAATGAAAAAAATGAAAATACAATATATTCCACAACTAAAGCTTAAAAAAAATAGACATTTAGCCATAATTTTTAAAACTTAAATATCTACTTAGTCTAATTTAAAAAATTTGTCATCCACCTAGTTTTCTCTAAATTGTTTTAAACAAAATGTATCGTGAACAAAGAAAGTGGTAATTTTCTAAATAAACTTTTAAAGTAGTTTTTTTGTAAATAAATTTTAAAAGTGACGTCTTGTAAATAAACTTGTAAAGTAGTATTTTTGTCAATGACGTTTTTCTAAATAGGTTTTCAGAAATGATACTTTTCTAAATAAATTTTTAAAAATGGTATTTTTTAATTAACTTTTATAAATACCAAATATGTTTATGCTTTTATGTTTTTTTGTTTTAAATTTAAATTGAGTTGATATGTTACCAAATATGTTTCTTATTTTTAAAATCTAAAATATAAATAAAATTTTTATTTTTTTTTCAATTGTGATAAACAAAAAATTAAAAGTGTATCCAAACATAACTTTAGTGTCATAAAAAATGTTAGAGAACAGTTATATATTAACCGGGACAAATAGCCTGCTCTAGCCCCTGAAAAATTGGTGGAATACATGGGATCCTCAACAATATCCGAGATTGTCGAGTCTCAAATATAGTTTTAATTAGCTAATTATGTATATATATCTTCACTCAAAATTAATTTAAGTAATACTGAGGACACACATAAATTACAAACTAAATTTACATATACTGATATGATGTGTACATTAATTACTCATGTACATGATGTGGTCTTTCTTTAAAAAAATATGGGTAATTAAAATACATGTTCTGTTAGTGTGTATGAGTTTTGTGTGTGTCTCTAGCATTACTCAAATTGTTTTTGAGTGAAGATGTACATAATTAGCTAATTAAAAATGTATTTGAAAATATTTAAGTTACAATATAGTAGTAATAATAATAATAGTAATAGCAATGATGATGTTGATAATAATAATATCAATCTTTGTTTTTTATTTTTTATTTTTACTATTACGGAAAAAGAAACACAATACAAGAAAACACGAGTTGTTACTTTTTAGTACCTGCAACGTAAGCCCATTCCTTGACTGAACCAACGGAGTCCCAGTCACCCTTAATTAGCTTGACGTTCTTCACTACGTCAGGGCAGATTTTAGGCCAGAGGTATTGTTTGCCGCGGAAGACCTCATAAAACGTTTCAGCAGAGGACTTGACCTCCACTTGAACCTCAACTTTTGCAATTTGAGCCATTACTCTCTATCTCTCTCGTATATTATATTATTATATATATACTTGCAGTTATAATACTAGACGGTTTTCAACCAACCAAAGGTAGAGGGTTGGGAACTCATGTCTAGCTCTAGCATTATATATAGGAGGATTTAAGTGCGCACGTACATAATTTTTATATATGATTTATTGAGATTAATTATTGTTAAGACTTGAATATTTCTATTTAAAACTTTTCAATATAACATACGGTCCATATTTAAAGTCTCACACAGAATATATATATCTATGTATAGATATGTTCCTGGATTAGAGAATATTCTCTAACAGAGTGTGTGTATATATATATATATATATAAATAGATATGTTCGTGGATTAGAGAATATTTTTTTATTGATTACTGGTGGTCCTGTTTAGGATTCTGCTTTGAAAGAAAACAACAGACTGGGATTTGCTAGGGCAGTTTCTTCAGTACTGCTCGTTGGTCTGATCGTCAAAGACACTCAAGTCGCTAGAGCTTTGGAACCTGAAATATATCAATGAATTACATCCTCACTATTGTGTAATATGCCAACTGATGATGATTAGATGTAATCATTTTAATTAGTACTTGTTATTAGTATTATTTATGAAAATTGTTTGGGACTCGCTTTACTATGATGTTTGAAACTCTTCCTTCTCTTATTTCTTCAAAATAAATTTGATGAAAATATCGCGGTATTATCCTAGTTGAAGTGCGCCGATAAGCCTATTTTAAGTTTTCCTTGTCTCAATCGTTGGCATAAAATTAAAAATTTCACCAATTAAAAGATAACAATTCATAGTATCTACTCCTATGGGTTATCTAAGCAAATAAAAAATATTACTGGAAAAAATTAAACAAAAAGATAAACTTGTGCACAAGAATACACAAGTACGTAAGTGTACAAATACCCAATTCAATACAGCCATACCTTCTCCTAATGTGTTGTTGATCTAGACCATTTTCTCAAGTCAATGTATATTTATATACAGTGTAGCAAATTATTAATTAGGAATTTCTTTTAATAGTTTTTTTTTTCCTTTAACTTTCTCTAGCAAAATTTCATTTTCAGCTTTCTTTAAAATGGAAAATGGATAAGAATGTTGACTATATTCCGTGACCACTAAGAAAAGTGATTCCCTGTATATAATAGTCTCGTTCTATGCATGTACACGTCATACGAATGTAAAATATCTCTTTAAAAATGAAAATTAGTCATTTTGCCATCTGACATTTACCATCGGTATAAATTTGCCCCCACACTTTTGACTTTATATTCAAATGCCCCTAGATGGTAAATTTTTTCTTCCTTTACCCCTCATTTTTAACTTAATATTCAAATGCCCCTACAATGGTAAAGTTGTTCTTCTTTTTCCCCCTTATTTTTGACTTAGTATTCAAATGCTCTTACAAAAATGGTAAAGTTGTTATTCTTTTATCTCCTCACCTCTAACACCGTTAGAAAATTGTTAATGAACAATAGTTAAATAATTATTTTATTTTTTAAGTAGCTAATAAATATCTTTTACTATTTTTTATATTAGACATTTCCAAGGAGCTAGTTTTTATGATTAAATAAATAAAATAAACAAAAAGAGATAAAAGAAAAATAATTTTTTTAATTGTTATATAAGTATACGTAAAATAAAAAATAAATAAAATAGAGCCATTTTTGCATTAATTTATTAGTGTCTTAATATTTTTAGAAGTTACATAAAAAAAACTACATATTTTTATATTCGAAAGACTTTCTGAAAAATGAAATGACTATTTACTCTTATTTTTTTTATTTTCATGAATTTGCCCTCTTATTTTTCGTGAAAAATAGTCATTTCATTTCATAAAAATATGAAAATAAGAGGACAAATAATAGTCATTTCATGAATTTGCCTTCTTATAATTTCATTTCATGAATGACAAAAATGAAATGACTATTTTTCATAAAAAATAATAAGGCAAATAGTCATTTTATTTTCTAGAAAATCTTTGGGATATGAAAATATGCAGTTTTTTCTTCTTTTTTTTTTTTTTTTTACATAACTTCTAAAAATATTTTGACACTAATAACTTAATGCAAAAATTACTCTATTTTGTCTATTTTTTGTTTTACATATACATATATAACCATTAAAAGAATTATTTTTCTTTTACCTCTTTTAGTTTATTTTATTTATTTAATCATAAAACTAGTTCTTTGGAAATGTCTAATATAAAAAAATAGTAAAAGATATTTATTAGCCTTTCAAAAAGTAAAATGATTATTTGGCTATTGTCCATTAATAATTTTCTAACGGTGTTAGAGTTGAGGAAGTAAAAGAATAACAACTTTACTATTTTTGTAGGGAGCATTTGAATACTAAGTTAAAAGTGAAAGGGCAAAAGAAGAATAACTTTGCCATTGTAGGGGATACTTGAATATTAAGTCAAAAGTGAGGGAACAAAAGAAGAACAAATTTTCTATCTAAGGAGCACAATACAAAGTAAAAAATGAGAGGATAAATTCATACTAATGGCAAAACTCAAGGGAGGCAAAAATGACTAATTTTCTGAAGGAAAAGAAAGTGGGATATTTATACTATGTTCATGGTCCCATATTAAGTAATTAAGGTTGAGTATCACCTGTCCAAGTACAGTTTGTACCCAATGGCTTTATGTACGTGTTGCGTTGCAGAAATTCTTTCAACAATAGGGTCCACATGTGTACTCAAACATTCAGAAATTGTCTTT
The DNA here is from genome assembly GCA_002914845.1 of Trema orientale. Lineage (NCBI taxonomy): Eukaryota > Viridiplantae > Streptophyta > Magnoliopsida > Rosales > Cannabaceae > Trema > Trema orientale. Next base: position 3,630,315 of record JXTC01000003.1, read on the forward strand.
GGGCATTAAAATTCGATATTAAAAAAATTAATTTCAAGCAGCTAGAAAATATATGTCTAGTTAGTTAAAGCATAATTTTGGAAAGTTTTCACAAATTGCTGCCTTTTATCAAGCTATATATATATATGGTTGATCAAACACACTAGCTAAAAATAGGGATGAGTTCACAAATACCCTTTTTTATCAACCTACTAACCCACTAAACACATTTACCTGTTTTTATGATTCTAATAATGAATACCCATTTTTAATTTCCGGTTTCTGAAAATACCCCTCCCTTACATTTTCTTATTTGTGCGAAGCTTTTATATGGCTTCCCAAACACGATAGTTAGAGCCATTGCTTCTCCGAAAAAGCAAAGCTCTCTACCATGAAAAGTAAACCACACATCAGATCGAAAAACTCTTCAACTATTCCATCAGCTCCACTACATCGGAAAAAAAAGTCGATTTCCTCGGTCAATTTAGATCTAAAAACTCGTCGAAATCGTGTGAAGACGAAGATAGAATAATAATCTGAGAAGTATACCACTGGAAAGTGATTGGAAATCTTGTCGAAACTATTGGAAGACAAAGATAGAACAACTATCCGAGAAGCAAACCACTGAAAAATAAGTGGTACCTTTATCATTGTCAATTTCATCCATTTTCCTACACTTTCATGGAAACTATATAACAATGTGACAAAGGATAAAAGATAAATAAGAAACACTACATGAACATGTTGTAAACCGGACATTTAATAGAATATGAAACATGCACAAAATATTAACCAGTGGTGTGAGTTTTATTTGCAAATCTTAGTTTAAATATGGACCTGTCCCGTGTCTGAATTTAAATATGGACTAATGGTATAAAAAATAGAGAAATTTAGGTAGATGACCAAAATTTTAAATTTGATTAAGTAGATGTCCACTTTTAAAATTTTATAGTTAAATGTCCAGGTATATATATTTTTACACTTGGTAGATACACATATCTACAAATTTTAGTTACTGTTTTGAAATGCACTGGGTATATAATTTTTTATACTTGTTATATAAAATTTTACACTTAGTATATATATATACAGGACATTTTGCTATAACATTTGACAAAGGGACATTTACTGAAATTGGGTATAATTTTGTTCGAGAATTCTATAAATTGAAACTGTTGCTAGGGGCTTATTTTGGACGACTTTTGAGAGTTTTAGACTACTAGAGAAATAGAGAGAGACTTCAAGAGAAGGAGAGGGATCGCACAAACCAAAGACCGATGCGCTACAATGCAAATTCTTTTAAAGTTTTTCTTTCTTTTACTCTTTTATGTCTAGAATAATGTTTTTTTTTTATTTAGCCATGAATTAATTTTTTTTAGGGCTATGATGTAGCTAGATTACAAATGTTTTATTTTATTAGTTTAATTAACTTAATATTTTATTCCAATATATGTTGAGTGTTTAAATTTATTTTTAATACTTGTGATTATCTGATCAATAATTGCATCATTTTGAATTTGATTTATGACTTAGAAGTATAAATAGAATTAGATCAAATTGAAATACCATAAATTTAATATAAGAAAGAGATATGTGCAATGTCGATGAATTTTATATTCATAATGAAATTTAACTAGTTTAGAATTTTCTCAAAAATATAGGAGATTTGCTTGTCACATTGTATTATTAATCCTTGAGAAAGATTAACGATTAAATTAGAAAAATTCACTCTCAACATATAGAGTATAACTTGATTTAATAATTTAACTAGGAGATTTAAATATGATTAACTTTGGTAAAGTCGGAAACCCTAGATCTTAGCTCATTGAATTGTCATCTATTTTAATTTTCTCTTGCTTCCTTTTTAATTAGTTTTATTTTTGTGAAAATTTTCTTTTCGAATTGTTTTCAAATAAAATTAGAGTTAGAAAAATTTTGTTGCTTAGTAAGAACAGTTTTCATGGGAATGATATTCACTTATCACTTTATTACTTGTTACGATATTGTGTGTTGGGAATCTGACCGCCTCAAATTCACCACTCCCAGGATTTCACTTCAACGAATATTAGAATAATGAAGAATAAAATAGGGAATTGAAACAATCACCACAACACAAGAATTTAAGTGGAAAACTCCCAAATCAGGTGAAAAACCACTGCCCTCCAGAAAAGACTTCCACTATATGAAAAATTGTTACAATCATACAGCTTTCTCTCTTCTACCCAATGATCCCAAAACACTCAAGCACTCTTACAAGTATTTTCTCACTCACACCTTTCACCACCACTCTTTGAACAACAAGAGAGCTCACACCTCTCTATACTTAAGAAAACACTCCTAAGAAAAATACGAAGAGAAGAAAAAGGACTTTTAACTAGAGAAGAGAAAACACTATAATGTTTTTTTGATATTGGGATAAGAAAACAATGAGAGAATAAGTCCCTATTTATAGTGTTTTGGCTCACCTACTTCTGCCAATACACTACACTTAATACGTACAAACCGTGTTTTGCTTACACGGTTTCAACACACAGAGTATTTATTACTCTTAAATATGTTCAGACCAACAATCTCCCTCTTGAAGACATGATTTCAATCATGTCTTCGTACTCGATCATGAAAAAACTCATCTCATAGCTGCTGCTATCATTGTCTTCACCGACAATCATACTCCACCATATAAGTACTCCACTTAGAATTGATGAATTCTAAGAATTTTACCTATGCTCATGTCGAAAAAGCCTTACTGATAATTATGGTGCTAACTCCTACTGTTTGGCTTTTCCGGAAGTTCATCAGCCATTGACATCATTCACCACACACCCTGTATCAATGCCAAACCAATGCCTGTGTGCAAATTTGTGAATCCTGAATCCTGTCGCTATATATATCCTCTTTTATGGCAACTTCGAGATTAGCGGTATGTCATGAGGATGTACACGTCTTTCAGATCACAAAACGTCACTGTCCCCCTCAAAGGAGATAATATTAGCAGCTTGATCAGACTTGGAGCTTCTAGCCGAACCTGCTCCACCTTTTGGACAATTTCTCTTAACGTGCCCAGATTGTCCACACTTCTAACAGATTATATTCTTTTTATTGGAGTTCTTTTTTTTCCCATTCTCGACTGTCAATGTTGAGCCTTCAGATGAATTATTACCTCCACCACCACTCAGCCTTCTTTCTTCAGAAAGTAAATTACTCGTTACTTCTGAACAAACCACAGTCTCCTTCCCATATACTAGAATCGGTTTCATATACTCATAGAAAGATAGAAGAGACCAGATTAATCGTAAAGCTTTATCTTCATCATCAATCTTAACTCCAATAGCCTCCAATTCAGAAACGATGCCATTTAAGATACTGAGATGATCATATATTATTGTACCTTCACTCATACGTAGTGTATGAAACTGCTCCTTCAGGTACACCCGATTTGAGACACCTTTTGCCCGATACAATTCTCCAAGCTTTTCCCAGAGATCCTTGGCTGTAGATATTCCAAGCACATTTGCCAGAACGTTTTTTGCCAAGCACATCTGTACCGTACTTGCTGCTCTCTTATCTAGATCTTCCCAGTCTTCATCGCTAATTTTGGATTTTCCAGAATTATCTCTGCCCTTCAAAACCTTGTGTAGCCCAGATTGAATCAGCAAATCTTTGACTTGAACTTGCCACAAGCCAAAGTTAATGTTCCCGTCAAATTTCTCCATAACAGCTCTGATCGGAATTGAATACTTGATTCTTGACATGTCGCTTTGCACCACAAGCTTGAAAAAACACCACCAAAAATAAAAATTCCCAAGAAAGATTGGAGGGGTCACAACAGTCCCACTTAAAACCCAATCTCCTTAGACAAAATTTTTTTTTTGTTTAGACTACCACCAAGCTCTAGTGCATCGAAGAACCTGCTGCTCTGATACCAGTTGTTGGGAATCTGACCGCCTCAAATTAACCACTCCTAAAATTTCACTTCAACGAATATCAGAATAACAAAAAATAAAATAGGAAATTGAAGCAATCACCACAACACAAGAATTTAAGTAGAAAACTCTCAAATCAGGAGAAAAACCACTGTCCTCCGGAAAAGACTTCCACTATATGAAATTATTTTACAATCATACAGCTTTCTCTCTTTTGCCCAATGATCCCAAAATACTCAAGTACTCTTACAAGTATTTTCTCGCTCATACCTTTCACCACCACTCTTTGAACAACAAGAGAGCTCAGACCTCTCTATACTTAAGAAAACACTCCTAAGAAAAATACAAAGAGAAGAAAAAGGACTTTTAACTAGAGAAGAGAAAATACTTAAATACTTTTTTGATATTGGGATAAGAAAATAATGAGAGAATAGGTCCCTATTTATAGTGTTTTAGCTCACCTACTTCTACCAATACACCACACTTAATACCCACGGTTTGTACACGTATTTCTTTTCTTTTATTTTACCGTGTAAAATTTGCAAAACCCTATTTTGCTTACACGGTTTCAACACACAGAGCATTTATTGCTCTTAAATGTGTTCAGACCAATATTGTGCACTTGTAATTATATTTTCACAACAATGGTCTTCATAATTACTAAGAGAACTCATATACAGTACTCTTTGATGAGGTTATCTAAGTAAGTCGTCTACTATATTCGGTTATTCATAAGATACTATTAGACAAATGGACCAAAATGGGATTGTATGGCCCGAGTCAACAATTCTAAGATAGAAAATTTAGGATCGAAATTATGGTTATGTACTCTTTATGATTTATCAGTATCTTCAAGAGAACTCTTGTTAATAAATTCATAGATGAAAACATGATATGGTCGTTATTAATATCCAATATAGGATGTTTGATTAGTATTAATAATTAAGAGGGTTACAGTTTAATTAGTAAGTAATATATACTCTCCTCGAGGTAAATTACTTGCACGATTAAATTATCGTTGAATAAAAGTTGTTAATTTATGTAGACAACACATGCACTATTATTCGAAGTGAATGTTAAAGATGTTTTATTCATACATGATTTATTTAATTTTCAGCTAATATGTCTTTATCACCTTTGTCTGCTCTTGTAAAAGAGAACAAACGTAATGGAGAAATTTATGTTACCTGGAAACACAACATACAATTTTTGCTTCAAGTTAAAACGCACAAATAAGTATTGCCTATCGCATCTCTTCCTGAGCCTACTCGTGAATACTGAGGCAAAAAGCCATACATTTAATACTTTCAACTAGGGGCATAATAAATATATAGCAGAATAACAATAAAGATTTGCTTGCTTACCACAATTTGTTTTAATTAGAACATAGCTAATTAACTGTAAGACAATGAATTTATTAAATTGAGAAATCAAAGTTTGTTTCACATTGTTGCAACTTTTGCACAAATTATTACACTATATATGAGCAAAACCTATTAAGAAATTATAAAAAGTGCATTTATTAGTACAAGATATTATTTGTGAGTAGATATGAAGTAATCAGTTATTTAGGTCCGATGCTTGAGATGGTGGTTGAAGTACTACAGGTATTCTGCAGAAACACTTTTTCATCCAACTATGTCCTTTTTCATTCAAAGGAACTCTTTCACATAATCCTCCAATTGATTGAGGAAATTTTATTTTGCATCTACCACAGCACTGTTTATGAGAGTAACAATTTCTCATATCATTTAGAGGAACTTGTTTGCACTCTACTAGTCAACAAAGAGAAAAAGAACACACTTATGTTCATATTTAAATTTTTTAAAAATTAAATATGAAAAAAAAGTCAAAATGACAAGTGTTTAAATATTTTACTTCTCAAGTTATATAGATAGATATTGAACGTCAATTTTTTGGAGCAAACTTCTCGCCCTTCATCAATTACATCCTTTATTATTTGAGTTTTTCTTCTTTTTTTTTTCCTCCCCCTAAGTACAAGTTCATTTAGTTTCAAAATGTCTCGTGCCATTTTTCAAGACCAATTAGCAAATACAGAAAAATAAATAGAAGTACAATGAATAAAAAACAAATAGTGAAAGTTATGAAGTGGACAACCTATAACTTTTAATGTTTCATTTCTTGAGTAATCTTGAATTAGAATGAACATTATAAATTGAGCTTATAGAAGTTTTTTGACTGAAGAAGTGAAGAATGTATACAAATATATGTTATGAAATGAAAATAACATGTTAATTAAAATAACATGCTTAAAACTAGGAGAGCCACAATTAGCTAGCACGTATCATTCCTCCCCGCTTAAGCATCCTTGTCCGCAAGGATAAAGTCAGGATACGACTTGGCAAAATGCCACTCGTGTTCCCAAGTCGCATCTTCTATTGGTGCTCATTTCTATTTAACTAATATATCAGACTTTGGACGATATTTAGCTTTACGAATGACACGATGGTCTAGGATAGTTTCAGGTTGTGCAAGAATGGTCGCATAATCTATAACTTGTAGAAGCTGAGTAGAGGCATAAGTGATTGATCCCAAGTACTTTCATAACAAACTAACATGGAACATATTATGAATTTGAGAACCTGAAGGAAGAGCCAATGTATACCCACCTTCTCAATTATTTGATATGGACCAAAAAAATAAAGGATAAGCTTCATTGAGCCTCGGAATGCCACGGAAGTCTGTCGATATAGTTGAAGCTTCAAATACACATAATCTTCGACAATGAAAGAAACTTCACGTCGGTTTTGATCTGCCTGGAATTTCATTCGATCTCCGGCCAGCGTAAGATTGTGGCGTAACTCACGCAAAATGGCATCACGATCATGTAGGTACTCATCGACGACTTAGACGTGGAAAGTACCCTGAATATAAGCCAGTTAGCTTGGAGGCAGAATACCATAAATGGCCTCGAAGGGTGTCATTTTGGTGGAGGAATGGATTGATGTGTTGTAGCTAAACTCAGTCCAAGGAATCCATTCGAGCCATTTTTGCAGTTGGTCACTAGCAAAATACCGCAAATATTACTCCAAGGTGCGATTCACTACCTCAGTATGGTCGTCGAACTGCGGGTGGTAACTTGAACTCATGCAAAGCTTGGTTCCCTGTAGTTGGAATAATGTTTACCAAAAAGTACTGATAAGCACCTTATCCCTGTCACTAAAAATTGATGTTAGGATGCCATGGAGACGAACCACATTGGCAATAAATGCCTTAGCGATGGTGACTATAGTAAATGGATGTTTCATGGCTATAAAGTGGCCATACTTTGTTAATATCGACGATTACCATAATTAAAGTATGTCCATTGGATAGCAGTAACTCCTCGGTAAAATCTATCGAGACATCGGTTCACATTTGAGCAGCGACTTTGAGCAGTGACTACCAGCAGTTGAAGTAATCTGGTAGGCTTCATACAATGATTTTTGTACCATTGATAGATATCGCATTGTTGCAAAAATTCCTTCACCGAATGGTGCATATTAAACCAGAAGAAGCTGTGCTTAATACGGAAGAAAGTTTTATAGTACCCAAAATATCCTCTAGTCAGTGATGAGTGACAGTTTGTAATTACCTTTCGAATCAAAGTTGAGGTGAGACTCAGGTAGACTTTGTTATTTTTGAACTATGGACTCGGTAGTGTGATTGTGTTTTGATCAAGTCCTTATAGAAGGGATCATATACGACTTCTTTTTGTAGAATCGGCCACTAATCTTTGTGTGGCATAGAAATAGATAAAAATTGAAATTCAACGACACGTGATAAAGAGTCTGCACCTTGATTTTTGGGTCCCTTTTTATACTCAATTTCGTAATCATAACCAAGTATCTTTGGAGGCCATCAAGTTTGCGGCAGAGTAGTGATCCTTTGCTCGAGCAAGTATTTGAGATTTTTTTAGTCGGTGTGGATTATAAATGGTTTTTCGAGCAAATACGGACGCCATTTTTGAATTGATTTGATGATAGCTAACATTTTCTTCTCGTAAGTAGACAATGCCAAGGCCGATCCCTTCAAAGCCTCACTGAAATAGACTATTGGTCGATTATACTGGGAAATGATTGCACCAATTCCAATGCTACTTACATCACTTTGAACTACAAATCGTTGAGAAAAGTCTGAAAGACATAGAATTGGTGGTGATGTCAATGCCTCCTTTAACTATTTGAAGGCTAACTTGGTGGCCTCATTCCATTTAAATCCATCTTTAGTCAAGACTTGATGTAGAGGAGCAGCACTACATCCAAAATTACGGATAAATTTCTGGTAGTAACTTGCTAAGCTGAGGAATCTGCATGCTCCTTATATTGTTTTCCATGTGGGTCACTGAAGGATTGCTTGTATTTTGGTTGGATCAATTGCTACTCCTTGTTCTGAAATAATGTGACCTAAGTAATTGACCTGCAAAACTCTGAATCTGCATTTTGAGTCTTTTGTAATCAATCTTTTAGTCAATAAAATCGTTAAAACTATCCATATATATGAAAGATGATCTTCCCAAGATTGTGAGTACACCAAAATATCGTCAAAGAAGACCAAAATAAACTTCCAAAGGTAGGGATTGAAAAGGTCATTTATGAGACTTTGGAAGGTTACGGGTACATTAGTAAGACCAAATGGCATCACAATAATTATTGGGAATATACCTTAGAAAACAGTTTCTTTATTTGGCATTTTAAACAATGTTTATTGGATTTAAGTGTTATCTATTTCTTGTCAATAAGTTCCATATTATGTCCCAATTATATACATGTGATGTTTATGTTTTCTATTATGCAAACGTCTAAAAGTTTCCATGACTAATAATAAGTAATAAAGAATTGTTAGTATGAAGTATTTACATGTGGGAGACTAAATTCTTTATTTCATTATGTCTAAATAAAAAAGTTCACATTCTGGAAATAAAGATGGAATACTTTATTTTGTCATAGAATGTAGTATTGTCTATTTCAACGGGATTGATGAAGTCTCTAATCATCGAAGTATCTGACTTCGGATAGAAATACTAGTGTGTTATAAGAAAGTTATAAGTGCATTGAACTAGACCAAGTAAAAATAGAATTTGAGGTTAAGTACAAAATCATCATTTCCATAGTTGAAATCGATTTAAACTTCCCAAATCTGAAAAACTCAAACTATAAACAAGATTTTAACTTGCTGAAATATCAAATCTTGATTTTTTAAAGAAAACTTTAAGATGATTTTGAAGTTTAGGGGATTGGGAATATAAAAGTTTCATTAAAGAGAATGTTACTGAATTAATTTTTAGCTTTAAAATGTTATGGTCCAAAAAAAGGGTTATTTTAGGTTGAACAACTCAATGGTTCTTTTTACTTTGCCCTGTATCTCACAACTTTCGAAGAGGCACATTAGGTTTGTTTACTTGGACTATTTAGTTATCCAACCTTAAATGACCATTTTTAGAAAACTCACTAATCATTCATTAATTCATCATAGTCAAAAGACAATTACATAATTAAGCCTATCTATAGATAGGTAATTCGGACTTAATTAGGAAAGTAAACACAATCTAGAAACTTAAATCTAGTTCTCAAAATTAAATAAAATTTAATAATTAAAAATATTCAAACAATAATGTAATAACAATATTGCTAATTTACTGCTTTCCTATTCTACGTCAATCTCTCGGGTTTTAGAAGTGAGTTAAAACTCAAATACATCATACATAAGTAATTTGAAGTGTAGAAAGATCGGCAAGTGAACACCCATCCGCTTATGTAGAAGAGGTAAGCATTTTATACGAATATATCTTTTTCCTAAGCATACCAGAAGTAGTCCGCTCATGGGAAGTGAAGTATGTCACAATTTTTGACCCGAAAAATCGCGATTTTCTGGAAATTTCCATCAAGCTCGATCGTCCAGTCGAGTTAGACTCGATTGGACCAATCGAGATGACTCAACTAGGCCCGATCGGGGTATTTTTGGATAAAACAACACATGTATCTTTCTAAATAGATATATCAACTATAATCTCTGCATTTGGTAAAATTTGCATCACTAGATCTGAATGAAGCTCTCTTCAAGACGGCTGGTGAAGTTCTAATCCCCCAAAATTTGATCTGCCAATAGAGGAAGGTACCCTCTCCAGATGTTTCCATGATCAGCTTCTAGGACTTTGTCAGTGCCAGTTTTGGAGCAATATCTTTTGGGTCCATCATAACTGATAACCATACTGTTATTGGTGATTTTTGATGATGGTGCCTCCCTGACCAACCAAGGATCTGAAAGCTTCAGATATCTTTTGTACAGAGCTAACACGAAGGCCGGTTTCTCTATGCTGCTCCTGTGAACATGAGAAATCACTGACAGTCAATGAGACGAAGAAACTCTAGCTTTGTCTGATGCTGGAAGAATTATGCTTAGAGGGGAAAAAGAAGCATCATACCATGGATAGTATCTTAGTTACCAACAAATATCATGACTCTTTTTTTGCACTAATCTCAAAGTTAGAATCATCTAAATACAATTTTAATGGTGCCATGCAACAAGTTCCTTTACCAAGGACTAGACTTTCCACATTCATAGTCCTCATAAATCCTGACTAGTTCAACAATTACCTTGTAGCCCAACACTCCTGAAATTACAACCCTAACTAAAATTAAATTTCTTCTGATGCCTCAGCAGCTGTATGGAATGTTAGATACGTGAACAAGAAAGAGAGAGAGATGTAACAAACAGAAAAGGAAAAATAAACCCAAAACCTTTGGCTTTGATTTAGAACTTTCCTCCACCACAGTACAGCTTGCAGAAAGTCTCCTTCCAATTTCATTGAATCAATCAAAAGCAAATTTAAGTCAGGTATGCAAGCATTCTTGGCATAAGGTGCCTCAGAAACCCATGGCTTTGAAACAGATCTCTGAATAGCATCCAGCACAGCTGTATTAACCAAATTGCTTAATCTTCTCTCACAGTTCTCGGCAGCTGCAACCGCGTAATTGCTCAAGTCACTTCCAATTAGTTCTTCAACTCTTCCCTGAACCATAGAACATAAAAACTAATGGCATCAACTCCCGAAACAAATTTTCCTGACTACATAACAATGTCCTACAAACTCTTCATCCATCTTTATAGGTACTTTATGATTGCACAGAGTTCGACATTTCTCACCCAAAAAGAAAAAATATATAAACACGTTATTGCGGTACTAGACAGAAATCCAAGTTCTAACCTTCATGATTACACTTGGTGAGATATATATGAACTTCTTTAGAAACGGGTGGACATTTGGAATGACGAAAGGTGCAACTTTCTCGAAAATGAATACAGAATAATCTACCTCAGAAATAGCATTAGTGACTATTTCCTTAACTTCTTCCTGCCTTTGTTTAAGACAAGCATCAATATGCAAGAAACAACGGATGAAGTACATAAAACCACTTATTGAAAAAAAAAAAAAAAAAAGTAGCTTACCCATGAATTTCAATGTTGGAGTGTGGAAATAATACTTTCAACTTAAAAAAGGATACTTTGTCCTCATTTCCATTTGGAATAAAGAAATGAAAGAAAATTCTCTCTGAAGACCTGGAGAAGATAGAGAAAAAAAAAAAATATCAAGAGAGAACATCAAAATTAATGCTTGGAAAAATATGAGCTATGTAGTAAGAGATTGTTCCTTAACAGTAAAGAAGAGTAACTTGTATGCAAGACAATTATGCCAAACCTGAACTAATCCTTTAACAACATCAGTTTTAGGATCTAGTCTACTAAAGCAAGAAAATTTGTATTCAAATTCACTGGTCACAACTAACACTTGCTCAAATTTTTTAATGTATATCAAAACTGGTCCTACTTGTGCATATTCATACAGGGGAAAAGAATAGAATCAAATTTAAATCGTTTCAGCAAACACGTTGATACTGTATCACTGTCGATATAGAATGCTACTTCCGAATGTCAAACACAAACCAACCTCGAGCTCGACAAAGTGGAATTCACAAGAACAGCGAGCAACCGAAGGTCTAGACAGTCCATCCAGGACACAATGCGCACCTTTCCATCATCTTCATCATTCCCAGTTTCGAAACTAGAGTTTCCCTCAATAGAAGCCCCATACTTGGTTAACTACAAAGACAGTAACTAGCACTAAGCTTTAAGAAAGCAAAACTAAATAAAGGACCATTCCTTTTTGCCAAAATCTCCACAGAATTGAAACTAAATTAAAAGAATGGCAACTAATTGTTCTAGAATACAGAATACAAAACTTTCTCAAAATTTATAGATGACATATTTAGTAGTGTACCATTCAACTCGTTGAGCTTAAAATCTGGATATTATAAAATAAATAAATAAAAAATGTGATAAATACACTAATCTAGTCCAGCATAATTATCTCCAGTAACTATGTGAAAATAAAAATGTTATAGATACAATAAAATAAGATACACACAAATTGAAATTTGTACAACTTAATACATTTGTACCATTTATGTATACAAACACAGTTATAGGGGGAACAAAAAGTCATAAATTGCCAAAATTGAAACTTTGAACAAGAGAGAGGGTGTTTCTAACTACTTACAGCAGAAGGAGATTCGGTGTGAAAAGGGAGCCAGTTTCTGAGATGATCAGAGGGGTAACGAAAATGGGTCGCGGGTAGGAACTGAAGGAAGCCCAGTAATATGATGGACCCGAACGCCACGAGCTTCAATACGGGTCGTGGATTCGGACCCGGATCAATGTCGGGTCGTATGGATCCGGAAGCAAATGGGTCTTCTGCGCTTGGAGTTTTTCTCCGGTTAGTTGCGGTCGTCGAGTAGAACGAGGAAGACATTTGCGATTTTTTAACAGGTCTAATGCAAATGCTGAGCTTATTAGTGTAATCTGATCTATAAAGTCAACCAAAACCTTTGGCGGTACATGTATTTCGATTTTTCTTTTTTTAAAAGCAGGGTAATGTCAATAACTTCTTTTTTTTTTTTTTTAAGGAAATAATGTTTAGTATTTAAAATCACAATAATGTTATTTGTTAAAGAAGAAAAATAAGAACAATACCTGTTTTGTTTAGTGATAATTGCAAAAAAATATCCTGAAGTTTAAGTATTCTGCAAATTAAACTCTGAAGTTTAGACTCTACAAAATAATAACATGAGATTAAGAATTTCTGAAAATTAATACATGGACAGATTTTTTAACCAATTTTAAGAAAAAAAAAATAATAATATCCTCCATTAAAATTAGATTAATTTATATTATTCATCTTAATTTTGAGGATATTATTATATTTTATCAGTTAAAAATCAACACAGGGTATTAATTTTCAGAAATTCGTAATCTCAGGATATTATTTTGCAGAATCCAAACTTCAGGATTTAAATTGCATAACATCCAAATATGAGAGTATTTTTTTACAATTATCTCGTTTTGTTTTTAGTAAATATTATCAGTTAAGGGGAAAAAAATAATAATAATAATTTACATGGTTACTATTGACTAATAATACAACTGAAATGAGATCATATACCTTAATTTTTCTTCTTGTTGTGTCTCACTAATCAAATAACGACGATTAATTTAGTAAGAGTTAAGATTGTTAGAGAATGACACGATGTGTTCAAGATTGTTAGTTTAAAATTTGAGTCTTTCACCCTCTTTTAATAAGTTAAATAAATCAATTTTAATTTAACTAAATCTAAATATAATTTATAGCATTGTTTATCCATAACCCCACATTTCGTTACCACCTGCACTTGATCCAAAAGCTACCTAGGGAATTGAGAAAAGAGGTAACCAAAATATATAAAAAGCCAAACCAAGAAGACAACGTTCGAAATTGAAAAACCTAGTCTAATCAGGAAGTGAATAACAAGAAAAATTAGAACAAACTCTTGAGTTGGCATATACTTTAGATATTATTGTAATGGCGGATTCCACAAAGACCCTCAAGCTCTTGTCTTCTCTCTTTGTTCTACTCTTCGTGTCCACCGTCCTATCAGCTCCTCTTAAATCCCACACTCTTCAAACGTCTTATCTCTTTTGATCATTCTCTCTTTCTTTAACATGGCTTCTCCAAGACCTGTTGTTGGGCAGAGTTACCAGGTTAGAATAACATTACTATCCTTACTTGTGAAAAATGCATTAGTACTTGGTATTTTTCTTTATACTCAATACATGTACTGATAATTTAAAAGCCATAATAATAGATTGCTTTTATAGTTCTGTTTTTGTAATACAGAATGTAGTGAATAGGATCTTTCAATTGTTCTGGAAAAAGAAGAGAAAATTAGACTAGTTTTTATGGTTCAGATACAATTCTAGTGGCGTTAATTAGTTGGAGCTCCTATGTAGTGCGCGCGTTTCTGAATGTCTTAAACAAATCAAACAGCAAACAAATATGATAGAATCTTGTTAAAATCTGAAGATTTAAAAAGATGACTGTTTTGGAGCTTTTGATTTGTTGGTTTAGGCTTCTTTAAATGAGCAATGAACCGATGTGTGTTTATAAGTGCAAGAACTCTGGTACACAGTTCTGCTATATGCCTATGGGGTCTTATCTGAGGTCAATTAATTGAGCATTTAAGAAGTAAAAAGTTTCTATGATGATTGCCACAAGATTTTCAGCTGATAGTCTCCCAAGAAAGTGTTAATAGAACATACACAAAGAGGATACCCCATCTATAATCAGTAATGTTCTTGTCAAGCAGAGTTGCACAATTAGCCTTTTCTATTGATACGGAATGCGCCCACGAAATCATTACTAGTTGAAATGTTCTTGCATCTTTTACATTTCCCGATTCATTTTCCATGAATTTGGCTACTTTAGTGCTCATAAATAACAATATACGAGTAGTGCATCAACTTTCCATATGTCTGGTGGCAATGGAACCAAACAATGGCTTGAGTTAACATATAGGCATGTTTACAAATCCGTAAGACTTTCTCTTTCGTTTACTTACCAGTTAGTTACATAAGAAAGGGAATCATAGTCTTCCGTACTCATTGTTTCTTATTCTTTTCCATTCCTTTTTCACTCATTTCCTTTACAGATTATTAAACGTGGGCACAGTAGAGAGTTTGACTCTAAATTCTCAACATGTAACTCCATGTATTTTTAGAATGGTTCTTTTGAAACTAGAGATATCAAGCTTCTAAGTTGTTGAGGCGAATTACGTGCTGAACCCTGAATATAAGGATATCTAGTTTATTCCATTTCCAACTCCTTGGCTAAGTTGAACTTTTACGTATCGCATAATGACTGACTTGAGAAAGGAAAAAAATGTAATGTTGTTAGAAACTTAGAATCACTACACAAACTTGAGTAAAAAGGAAATGTACTTTTGACGTCAAGCATTATTCTGAAAGTTTCAGTGCATTGTAGGTATTTTGGCTCAACTTATTTGTTTCTTTTTAGGGGCTAAGAATGGTTTGTGTTTCTTTTTCTTAGTTGTCCTTTTTACTCCTCAATTTTACTAATTTTTTGTTATTTATTTATTTTTTTGATTTACAGGAAACGTTCAATCACAAGCGTGAGAATCCATTTTTCAATGCTCTGTTAAAACATGATGATCAGACTTTTACCTTTGATTTTCCTGGAAGTATTGGCAACCAGAATATTTCGCGGTCCACCTCAGACGTTGGTCGTAGGAGACACGAAGATCTTGCTTTTCATACATCTCAGAAGTCCATGGAATCAACGTTTGAAGATTCAGTGACGGATACCATTTTTGAGCCTTATAAACAAACCTCTTCTGAAAAGTCATCAAAAGTTTCTAAAACCACTTCACTTGGGTTTTCAAGAACTAGGTCAGATTCGAGTTATAGTTTAGGAGATCTAAAAGATGCCAGAAACGAGTTTGGTGCTTTAACCTTGCATGGTCCTTCAAGGCCAACAATTGAAAAAACATACTCAATGAACAAAAGAAAAGTAGACCTGTCGAGTATTCCGCTTCCTCAGTCTGCAGCATCATTTTACAATGGAATCTCACCACAAATGGAAGTTGTTGAACAGTGTGAAAGCACTAACGAACTTAATTCATATCTGAGAGCAAAAAAGGATGAAATCAATGCTGGCATCCCTGGAAAATTCTTACATGCTGTTATTGGCCAAGATGTCTCTGGTAATCCCTTTTGAAATCTTTAGATTCCCATGCATAGTTTCTCATTACCCTTTTCTTAGCCTTTTGCGCACAATTGTGGAGTTCAAATGTACTATTTGATGATAACCTGAAGAAAAATCTTGCACGTAAAGAACCATAAGATGTAGTGCTATTTAGTCAAACACATGATTGGGATCAACAAATATGATGGTTAACTGTTCTTTAAAATTTGAATAATTTTGAATAATGTTACTATCCTGCTTCCATTTCTGAGGTGTTTTAACACTTTTAAGCTGGTATGATGTGCTTTGCATATTGTTTTCCCATCTTTATAATTATTTTAACATTCCATAAATGAAACAGAACATATACTATCTCCAAATATTTGCTCAGTTATACTTATATTCTTTTTCATCCTGTAGATATCCTTATAAGCATTTTGTCGCAGTGCTCCATGTGTAGTTGGTTTATTGAATTATTGTCATCATCAAACAAAATTAGTTAGAAAATAAAACTATGTTTCCTATGTCAGGAAAATCTTTTTTATATCAATGATATCCATTTGTTTTATTTTCAATGAGATTTCTAGGCCACATTAAAGTTTCACAAACATTAGAGTCATATGGTCAAGTTAATTAAGGAAGATAACAACTTCAATACATATGTAATTAACCCAAGAAAAAAATATATATATAGGAAAGAATGTATGAAGATGCTAATAATACGATATTGAAGTTCTTTGGGAATATTTAGTCAGTTTCTAACCAATTACAATATTTATATTGGTCTCATGCGGATACTTGTACAGATGTTGGTTCTGTTGCTTCAACTATCATGTATGCCTTCTACCTGAGTGAAGCACAGAAAATGGACCATTTCTGCACTGTGCCCGTCATCAACATGAAGAGGGAAGACCTAAACGCTCATGCTGAACTTAAATGGCTGCTTGATTCATGCCAAATTGACCAGGCATCCTTAGTTTTTGTAGATGAGGTGTGTTTTATTTGACTACATTGAAATCTTAAATGTTAGGTAGTATTGTTAATTACCAGAGAGACAATGCTTAAGAGAACCTTGCTCAACAACTATCTTGTTAGACAAGGCTACAGTGTTTAGTGTAATTTTCTTGGTGGAACCATGCAAGAAATTTTAGATATATTGTAGTTTTACTAATGATTTATGAAAGTTAGAACGTGTAACAAGATTTGTACATTGTTTTCCTTCCTATTGGCATCCAGCCCACTTTTTCCTGTCGCAATATGGACTTAAGTACTATTTGATCCTTCAATGTGCAAATAATACTGTTTAACATTTGTCCAATTGTTATATGTACATGCACATATCTACATGTACTTTATAATTGTATATGCATGTACTATTACGTGCATATGTTTTAACGTGCCCTTCCCACTAAAGACTACTTTGTAATTATGAACTGGTGAGCAGGTTGACCTGTCCTATTATAATCTGTTTGGGAGTCTTATGTTAGTTTTGTTAAATGGCCAAAAGCTTCCTGCTATACAAGAGGTATTCAGTTCTTTTGGAAATTTGGTTATTGTACTTTAACGGCTAGTTGTGGAAAATGATATACTTGACTATGTTTGTTGGTAAATCAGGCATTAAAGGACGCAGTAGTTGAAATTTTAACTTGCAAAAAGGTGATTTATTTAGCAATATACTACTGAAATTTTGAGTTACTTGCAGATCTTTTTAGAACTAGAACCTATTATTGTAAGATGATATCTCTTTGGTTTGACAGGGTGAATCAGCATATCCTTGGGTTAAGATTGTTACTGAAACTGAGGTACAACATTTTGATTTAGAGTATACTTTTCTTTCTTAGTTTACATGTTTTCTTAATTCTTTATTAGCTTCTATTTTTCTGGTGATAATTTTTTTTTTCCACCAAATATGAAGGTTCTTTGTTGTTATTTTATTATGAAATATCGGTTTTAGAGGTAAAATGATGGTAAATGGAAAAGTAACTAGAACATTAACGAAGTGGGATAAAGTAATATCCAATCTTTTTGTAAATTTATTATTTAAATGACTTAAGTTTTTAGAATTAATTTAAAGTAGGTCCAGCATGCAAGCTTCATGTGTGCATTTGATCTTCATAGGATATTTCATCTACCATAACATGCACTATAGTTATGTTCCTAAGTACACTTAGGCAGATCATGCTTCTGTTCATTTATGCATATGCAAGGCATATGTATTCAAAAGCATAAAATTATATAACCACATTGCCATAAATCAAGTTATGCTGATATTTGAATCAATGAAACAGGACTGCTCATGCTGCACAGTTGTTGCTGAGAAGTTTGCACTAACTTCACCTGAAATTTTAGTTGGGAAAGGATTCAGTAGGCTATTGGTAACTTCCTTTTGTTCTTTTAAAGCAAAAAAGAAAATCTTTTCTTCTATTTCTTGCTGCATTGTCTACTTACTTTTTCGTTTTGGATTCTGAGTTTGTCTATTGATTAGATTTTGTATTACTTTTCATCTAGTTGGTTGGGAGCTCTCTTTTCCCTTTATTCCTTTTTCTTAATTTCTTTGTTTCCTTTTCGTTTGCAGTTAGCTGGAATCCTCTTAGATTCTGACAACCTAACTAATCCTCTTTGTTCCTCCAAAGATAAGTACATGGCGACACTCTTAATAAATGGCGCTGGTCGGCTTGGGTGCAATGGTCTTTATCAAATATGTACGTTCTTTATCCTTTAATAATGGATGCAATTTTACTGATTTACTTAGTTATGTGCAACTCTTATAACTCACCTTTGAGGTCTAATTTATGATTTGCAGTGAGATTCAAAAAGCATGATGTATCAGATCTGAAAGTGATCGACATATTGCGCAAAGATTTCAAAAGATGGACAAGAGTAGGTCTGGACTTTGCACAACCTTAGTATGATTATTCGATATGTAATTAAGTTATATCTGATCATGGACTGGCCCCAACATTTAAGATAATTTACACACACATGACCTGCCTGGAAATCTGGCTTAAGTCAAATTATTTACCTACTGCAACAAGATTCTGTAGGAAAATCCTCAAAGTTCAATATCTAAAGCAGATGAATTCAATATGATGAATCATCTGTACTTAAAGGTGACTAAATTGGAATATATGAAAGGAGGAAACATAAAGTCAGAAACTTTTATGAACCAGTAAAAGTCAATGAGAAAATCAATTTAGCTTATCTCTCTTGGGATTTATGATGAAATTATTCTCTGTCTGAAAAATTCCTTCCCTTATCTTTTACTGTTTATTTAGCTTATCTTGTGGACTGTAATGTTGCTTTCTGAAATATAGTGAATAAGATAACAATGAGAAGCTTCAAAAGCGAGAATATTAACAATTTCAAGGATCAAGCCCTATTCTTGGAATTGCTTTGACCGATTAAACCTTTAACGAGTATCACCAGACCACAATCCCTGAGATTATTTCAACTGCTTTCTTTGTACAAATTTGGTAATTCAGCAAATGACGCACTATATAGTCAATTTCCCAGATTCTGCCTTAACTTAGACTGTTGCAGAAGTGTCACAAAGTTTATATTGGCTGCTACAAAGCATCTGTCATCTTTTTTATTCTTGTTCATGTTGTTGCTTGTTAGTTCTTTTAAGTGTCAACCTCACTCATCTCATTAATGCCTTCTTATGAGATGTTATTTCTTCCTAAGTATGTCGGACTTTTTTCTCTGTAATGTCATTCCATGAACATAAAATTGTTGAAGCAGGTAAACTGGAAACTTCTGGTTCAAGATTGACACGTATCGGGATGAGTTCTATTGGAATTTCTGTTGGACAATTTCTCACTCATAAGGATGCTGCAACCCAAGAAATTAAATACTTTCAGCGTAAGTTGTAGATTCCCAATTACCAGAGCTAAGTTTACTTTTCATTCTTTTATGAAATTTACTCTATTCTTTTGTTTGCTTGACTTAAAATTTTATGAATTTACTATCATTCTCTGATTTGGTTATAGGAAATTATCAAGCATAAAATGTTCTTTACTTCTTTTCATTGTCTTTATAATAAGTTTGAAGTGTTGTCATCACTTGATGTCGTATCTTTTGCTTTCAGTCAAACTTATTTGTTATTTCCTTTCAATGTTACACATGAAATCATCTCACAGTCTCCACTAAAGTAAGTAGTGATAAACCATATTTTGAAGTCAGGGCCTTCTGCTCTGATACAGTGTTAGATTACCAATTCTCCTAAGACTTTAAGCTGTTAGGGAGTAGGTTAAGATTGGATTTTATATTCGAACACACATGTATTAATGTATATATGCATGTTACGTGTCCAGAAGCAAAGATTACTTATTCATGTTTACTACTGAAATTTAAGTACTTCCGAACATTTTCAGCATCATATTCTTGTATTTTAGGGTATCCTCCGGGACAAGTAACATGAAATATAAAACTAAAAGACTAACTGAAAGAACAAAAAAATTATTTTTCTATAATTTGCTTAATTAAGAAATTTAACATTTCATTATCCTCTGTTAACAGAAAGTATGGTTAGTTGAATCTTATGATTTTGTTTTTCATGATTATGTCTGTTTGTTGTCCATCTAACTCTTTTTCATTCTTTCTTTCTTATTGATTTGAATTTCAGAGTTGGAGAAACTTCGGCTTCTAATGATTGTTTCTGGATATTATGATTCGAAAAACAAGTTCAAGGTTAGAGAAATCTTCTGCTATTCCTCTTTCTGTTTATCACTTTTCTTCATACGATTTGTGTTGTGTTTGGCATTTTGAATTTTTTACCAATTTGGATATGTGTCTACTGGATTCCCATTGTAAAGCTCCTCATTAGATGGCGATGTTGTTGGAGAAAGATAGGACTGTCTTTACTTAGGGGACTTGGGGCTCTGAATGAATTCATCCATCAAAATAGGGTCTCTAACTGGCCTAGAATTAAGAATGTTTTTCCTATACATTTTATTAGGACTCTTATACCACACATGGACCCTTTTTCTAATACAAATAAAGAAAGGAAAGGGATCCTGACTTTGCCAAAAATGTAATTTATGAATATTTGTCTGAGTATTACTTTTATTTTCTTATATTATAAAGTAATGGTTTCATAGTTACTGATAGACTTTGTTTCTCCTTTAATAGTTTCAATAACTAGTTTTCATCACAGTAATGAAATGGTTTTAACTAGTTTTCTTTTCTTATTCTATTTTTGGATTCCACTAAAATCTATATCTAATAATATATAGAATTGTTTATTTCAATGCTAGAAAGCTCTAATTCTTTTCTTTTCTATTTTACACCTCTGTCCATACATATATTATAGAGAAAGCTAAAGTTACAATGAGGCTAAAGTTTAAGATAGATCATAGTCAACAATCTCTTGAAATTTCTATATTGCATGACTTGCAAATATGTGGTATGCCTCAATAGTTCTTATAGGGTTTTCAATTGTTTGTTTCTTTAATCGATTTTGAAGTTCTGACTAGGAGAAAATATCGAATGTGAGGGATTTCAGCATCTACCAATGATTAGAATATGCATAAACGATAATGCAAAGTGCTAAACATGTGCCTCATAGATCAAAACTTCACATCCCCACCTTCTAAGGTGATCACCATGTCAATGTAGTCCAACAAAAATTGTTTATTAGTTTGGGAAACCAATCAAATGATCAGGTTCCACAGTTTGCATGAGGGCTCCTTTCACCTTTTTTATCTGTTCCAATCATAGATTCTGATATCTCTTGCATATATTTGTTGTATTTTAGAGGGAGATTTTAGTCTGTGCTGAGTCTGTTGAGCTTATGAAGAATCTGCTCATGTTCTTCAACGCAAATGCAACTCATCTTCCTCTCAAAGTTCTACATAGACCAGGCAAGTTTTTCTCCGGAGTCAAACATATATGATAAGTTTATTCTAATTGGCGAACTTTTACTTGGGAAATACAAATCATATTGGTAATCTTCTGTGAAGTATGGAGGAGCTATATCAGAATATGGACTTGTGATGATAGATATTCTTTTCCAAGTACAACATAAAAATTTTACAACATAGCAATGTTTGAAGTATTTTGGCTCATTACGTGAGTTGCAGAAAGCAACAGGCTTAAGAGTATTTTTAACTGGTTGAATTGTGCCTCTTTAGTAGCATTATAGCTTTTCTTTCTCTTTCCTCTCATAAGGTGCACTGTCTACGTTATGAATGAGGCCTTATTATTCTAAAACATTATTCCCTGGTTGCAACTCATTTGGTTACTCGTAAAATTATGCGATAAATTACTTGTCGTAGCTTACAACTAGCTAGTAGCTTTACAATTTTCGGATCTGAAAAACTTCCTTAACACCGGTGCCATGTTACTTGAAAATAGTTAGATGAGGAAAGACCAAGTTATGTCGCATATTGTTGTTGTAACTTGTTACGTGACATGAGCTTCTTGCCCCTATGTGTTTATGCAGGTCTTACGGAGGAGATGAGGGCATTCGAAATCGACAAGGTTACATCAAGAAAGACAATTGAGCGCCTCTTAGAAGAATTCGGAGCGACTTTAAATGGCCAGTCTGGGATGTGACGAAGTACATTAAACAGGGAGACAAGTTCTTCATAAAACAGATGCTGAAGAAAAGAATAATAAGGTATAGTTCAATGTGGCTGCACATTTTGGCTAAGTGAAAGCTTTTCTAGTTTTCTTTTTTTTAAGTTTGATGATAATTCGGCATCCAAGTCGATTTGTGAGCTTATTATATGTTAAAAAGTTGATCAAGATCCAAATCCCGTGCAGAATTTGCAATTTTTTTTTTCCTTTCTTAGTATCTATGTAGAATTAAGAGTTGACTTGAGATGAAAATGTATTCAGCAACTATATTCTATGCATGCCAAATATAATAACAGCTAAGAAGATTGCATTACACTTTTCCATCTGTAAATGAACATGGGCAGATTGTTGGCATAAACAAGAGACATTATGCCGCTTTGTTTCTGCTCAGGTTCTTAATGATTACAGTGCTCTTGAACACAGTAATTTTATTACATTTATAATCTTTGATATATGGAAAAGAAAAACACTTTGGACCAATTTGAACATTTTCAATTGTTTATGTATCTCATCAAAAGTAATTTTTTGTTAATGAGTTTCAAATCTCGTAGGATTATCCTTATACCATGGTCTCAAGGTACTTAATTACAGATTTTCAGAAAAAGAAAATTGCTCTTACTGCTTTAAAACCCTCAAGATATAAATAGTTTTCTTTTTCTTTTATCATTTTTAATCTTCCACACCTTTGAAAAACGTGATCTGAAATGCAAATATAAGATATTAATTACAACAAAATTAAACAGCGAAAAGGGGATAATAAATGGCAGAAAGCATTCTCTTCTTTCTTTCTTTTCCTTTTTATTTTTTATTTTGTGAATATGCCGATGCTCAACAGATTTTTCAATCCGTATCTATAAGAGTTTTTCCTACTAATATCAGACATGCAAAATCAACATCTAGCAAGAGATAGAGATAAGTTTTTATTTTTCCCTTTTTTGTTTTTTTTTTTTTTCAAGTAAGTTATTCTGTTGTTGCTGCTTAGTAGTGTTTAAAAATAAAGCTGCTATAAACAGAAGTTTCTTGCCAGAGAAAACAAAAAATTAAAAAAAATTCTAAGTCCATGTTTTGAGCTCGAATTTTTATCAAGGAAAAAAAAAAAAGCGGAAAATATTTTCACTGAGCTTGGATTTTTATCAAGCAAAAGAAAAAAAATGCAGAAAATATTTTCTTGTAGTTAGATTTTAACCAAAAACAAAAAAAAAAACAAAAAACCGAGGAAAAGAAACTTCAGGTAGAGTGAAAGGAATATTCAATATAGTTTAGGAGGGCTCAAAAGGATCACAAAAAACTTTGAAAAAGGAAAAATAAGACAAAAAGAATTATCACAATAACAAAGGAAGTTTTTTTTTTTTTTTAACGAACTTTATCAAACTTCGGGAAAATATTTTTCCCCTCGCTTTATTTTTTTTGTCTATGTCTCTTGACGTTTACAGAAAATTTTGGCTGTGTTCAGCTTGCCCATTTCTATCATCTGGGGAGCAGAGTTTATTGCAAATATAGTAAAACTATGATATACTTCAGAGCACAGCCCCCAGACAGTTACAAGAAGCGACAGTTTGATAAGGAGAAAGGTCACTGACCAAATTTATTTAATGGGGCTAGTCTTTTTCAGGTCATTCAATTTGTTATTGCCTTTTTCCTTCTGGAAAATATACAAGCTTCTCTAGCCAAGAGTTAGAGCCAACTTGAACTCTTGACCAATAAGCAGTGGCAAACCAGACATCTCCACTATGCTGAACTCGCCATGACTCTGCAAGCTTGTTCTGACACCAGATTTCGGTAACAACTTTGCACCCGCATATAGAGTGTACTCTTTCACAGTCTTAGCCTTTTTCAGTCCTACTAGAGTGATTTTATTAATGATTAACTTCTGAGTCAGAGAGAATTCTCCGTTCAGAACAGTAGACCGAACTCTGACTCTGTCCCCTACTACCACGCTCGAAAATCTTACTAGACTCCACTTCCCTCCCTCGTCGCCCATCCCCACTTCTTCACCATCATCCAAAAACACTTCTCCGGTGCTGTTAGTGCTGCTACTGGAAACGACCAAGAGGTTGAATGCCGTTTTTCGAGCTGCTTGAGTAGTCAATGCTTCTCTTTGCAGGGCCAAGATATTGCCTTCTCTAACATGAACATTGATATGATCCGCCGGAGCACTAAGTGTAACATACTGTCCTGATTTTACACTCACTGAGTGTGAGTAGTTGAACAGGTCAAACCAGTTTCCTGCTGGAAAGTATGCATTAACCGAAACTGCTCCAGGCTTCAATACAGGTGACACCAGTATTTCTTTACCAAGTAGGAACTGTGAATTGATATCATAAGTATTGGTGTCTCGAGGGAATGAGAAGAAAAGGGGTCTTGCAATAGGGGTTCCCTTTTTGTGCGCCTGGTACATTAATGTGTAGAATGTGGGAAGCAGCCGGTAGCGGAGGCCAAGAACCTTCCTGGCTGATGCAGCCACCGAATTCCAAAGATAGAGCTCTTGACGGATTGTAAACTTCTCTGAATGATCCCTCGCAAATGGGTAAAAGGCACCCAGCTGCATTTGACAAAGTCACTCCATGTAATTGAGGTGGAAAAGAAAATTCATAAAATCTTTCCACAAACAAATGCTCTAAGCCTTTACCTGAATCCATCGCCTACAAAGCTCCTCCGTGGTGTTTTGAGAGAAACCACAAATGTCAGCTCCAACCATAGGAATTCCAAAGATTCCAAAGTTCAAAATGGATGGAATGGTATAAGCCAAATCATCCCAAGTGGCAGCATTATCTCCAGTCCAGTGAGCAGTGTACTTACCAGAGCCCACAAAAGTTGATCTAGCAAGTATAAAGGGTCTTTTACCAGTCACATTAATTAAGGCGGCATTCGTCACTTTAGTTTCAAGTAGGCCATAAAGATTATGTGCATTGTACTCTGTTACATTACCATAATGCAAACTTGTTGCTGGTAAGGTGTTATTGTTAATTGGTCGCCGGATCGCAGCATTGTTGATTATGTAAGGAGGGTTGTCAAGGTTAGAAGAAGGCTTTGGAGGCGAGGTTATGAAATTGGATATCTCATTCATATCAAGCCAGAGACCATCAAAGGGAAGAACGTCTCGGAACAATTTGATCTCAGTCCTCCAATAACCCTCAGAAGCTGGATTTAAGAAATCAGGGAAGTAGACTGGTCCAGGCCAAACCTGTCCCAAGTAGGGAACACCATCACGCTTTATAAAAACATCGGCTTCCAGCCCTCTTAAGTAGGTCTTATAAGTTTTGTTCACACCAATGCCTGTGAAGAAGACACCAGCATTATCATAACAATGTAATAGTGAGTAACAATTACATGTAAACTTAATTGTTATTAACAGAGGAAAGTCTTTTGTGTTTTATGTCACTACATGCCAGGATCTATGATGAGCACATATTTCTGTCCATTTTGATGAACTTTGTCAACAAAGCGCTTCATCTTTTCGACTGGAAAGTTAATGGGATCAAGAGTGAAATCCTTATAGGCATCCATGTAGTCAATGTCTGTCCAGATAACTTCAAGAGGGATATGAGCTGCTGCATAACCAGCAACAACTCCCTCAACGTCCGAAACATTCTTGTAACCGTAGCGGCATTGGTGGAATCCTTCAAAAAAAGGAAAGGAACAAAATAAGGAGGACTAGGCTGATCAAAAAAGAGGAAAAAAAAAAAACAAATAGTACCATGAATGTTTCCTGTTCTTTGCATTTCCAGGAATGTGGGTAAATCTTCCTATATGGTTGCAAAAGATTAATTTTATTGAAAATGTCTAAAGTTCTTCTCATCTACAAACTCAATACAGGTCTTAGATTCAGAAATTTCTTTCCTTCTGAACCAATATTAACCAATCTTGCTGAATTTTTGAGCTCAGTTGACTAATCGAGATCACCTAGCTAACAAAATATGAGGGGGAGGGAGGGAAAAAAAACAAATTAGCAATTCTAGAATAAAAGTTTCCATCTAAAGCCAATGAAACATGCTTGTTATTATGTTATACTTTCAGTTAAATTCGAAAAGAAGGCTATTTCTAGTTGGCCATTTTTCAAAACTTGCTTTAATTCAATCTATGCAACAAAATATTCTTAGTCCATTATAGCTAAGCCAAGGCGAAACTCAAACTAATTTTTCTACAGACACATGATATAAGCATATAACCATGTCGTATATAACCAAAAACAACAAACAGCATACCACCAAAACAATCATTGACCAAAAACAAAGGCTAAAAAGTTTGAAGCATACACACTGTTCTACCTACCAAACGACCAGTACGGCATCGGGGTCGGGCGGCCAATGAGCTGAGTATACTGGTCCAACACCGATTCCGGCGTGGGCCCAGCAAAGAAATACAAGTCAATGACACCACCAATCACCTTGTAAGTAATCCTCTCTCCACTGTAATCGATATCCATGCCATTACTATTGAGCAGCAAAACTCCATGAGTGGCTCCAGATGGAGACCTCACATCGATGTAGAAGGGGTGGGACCCATAGAGGTTAACATCGGTCCTGGCACTAGCAATGTCGGCATTCCACAGAGTCAGGGTCTCATTCGGGGTCAGCTTGAGCGATTTCCTCGTGTGCTCGCCGAGTCCGTACAGGTGGGACCGACCCTTTGGGAGAGACGACGAGATCTGCAAGTACTGGTCCTTAAAGACCAAGAAGGTTTCTGGGTTCGATCTATCCGGCGAAGTGTCGAATAGGGTCTCGCCGGAGGATTTCCGGGAGACGGCGAAGCCGAATGGGGTGGTGTTGTGGAAGGTCATGACCAGATCTGAAATGGGTTTGGCCGGGAACTGGTTTTCCGGCGAGACGAGGTGGTTTTCCGGCAAGAATCGGTACTGGGTTTGGGCATGGGTTTGGCGAGGGACGATGTCTTGGGGTACTTCCCATCTTTGGTTTTTGGCGTCTGTGATTCGGATTCTTAGACGGTCTGATGTGTCATAGCTGGAGCAGACATGAATCAAGAATAGTCATAGCTCACACTCACACTCATATCATATATACATATAGTATAAGCATAAGAATTTCCAACACCATTTCCTTTAAACAGAAAAGAACAACTTTTTAGGCAAATCTAAACAGAGAATAAGCTAACAGAATAAGAATAGTTTCTCTTTTTTTTATTTCCCTTTTATATATTATTCAAATATGTTTGTGTAAACAAGAAGTGGTAGTTAACATTTTCTGGTTTATTAGTCAAAAAAATAAAAACCATGGATTTCCTCGAGTTGCAACAAATAAACTTGGATTTTATTTAGTGTTTTCCTAATTATGAGATACTTTTTCAAACCATATTTAAAAGTACTAAGGTTTCCATTTCCAATATTACTTTCGGAAAAAGAAGAGAAAATGTTGCATGTTTATTGCTTATTTCCATGTTTACCCTTTAGGTAGGTTTTCAGTATTGGACATGAAGAGGTGTTGAGTCTTGACCAAATCATTTTGGGACGAAAAGAATTTGCAAATTGTTTACTTAGCAAAATAAAGTCTGAAAAGCAATACAAAGAAATTGAAGTGAGAAGTTCACCTAGCAGTGAGAGTGAGATACTGAATATCAGGACCATAAGTTGAGCTCTTCTTGATGAGTCGAAGATCGGCAGTCAACGACTTGCCCGAGTTATGGCTAGTAATAGATTGGATTTTGTAGCCATATCCAACTGGTGTCTGAGCTAAGCAAGAAAGAAAACAAGTAGAGACTTGAAATATTATAAGAAGAATAAGAAGAAGCAAATGATGAGTTTGGTTATGTGAAATTGGTAATGGAATAGCTCTGCTTTTGGAGCTTTCCATCGTCAGTTGACAACCAAACTCAGGCCTTCGTTTATCTCTTTCTCCTTTTTCTCTTGACTTTTTATCAAGTTCCACAGCCACTAGTGTGATGATCCTTATTAATCTAAAATGATGGCCAAACGTATCTTTCTATGGCCCCACACCCAATTCCAACTTTCAACATAATCTATCTCTTTTGATACCTTTAGCTGTTTTTTCCTTTGAACAACTTGTTTTGTCTAAACATGCATTTTGCACATGGTGTAGCCAATGGTTTTTTTTTTTCATTTCAGATATTGCTTAGGTGCAATATTATTTGGGGTTATGTGTTAGAGCTACACTGAATGAAGAATATAAAATATTATGCAAATATCTTGAAATCTGATGAGAATATGAGAGTTGAACTATATTCAACACCAATAGTTTTCCTACCTTTTTTTTTTCCCACCTTATAACAGAATCCCTCATTATTTGGGATTTTTTTTTTGGGCTAATAAATATACTTAGCAGTTTGCAATTATTATTTATAATATCCATTAAAAAAAAAACACATGGACATCTATCATTTGATGATACGGAGGATATCAAAGAAAATTGAGAGCACTTTTGGGATTTTGAAATAAAATGAATGGGAAGAGAGAGGGAGGGACTTTAGGAGTTTTATTTTATTATTATTATTATTATTATTATTATTATTATTATTTTTTATTTTGACGGAGACTTTAGGGTTTTGTTTTATTTATCACTCCGAGCTTGCTAACGCATTAACCTGAAAATACAACAAAATATTGGGACATATGCTCTTAGGAACTTAGCATTGAATTTCCTTCTCCCTAAAAAAAATAAAATAAAAATTAATAATGATAATAATAATAATAATAATAGGCCAATTTATTATTAATGAATAATAAAGGAGATCCTACCCACTATCCCATCTAATAGTGTCAAAACGGGTCAGCACAAATAAATCCAAATAGACACTATACGATTATAAGCCGACACGGCACGCCACAATTAGTAATTGGAAGTAAGTATGCATGAGTCAGCACAACATAATAAGTAAATTTGTCCAGTAGGCACAACACATGGCACGACAAACATGAATATTAGGCACGACTTGTATGATTAAGAAAATTAACTAATTAGCCAAAAAAATATATCCTTATATTAACCTTATAAAATTTTTTGGCATAATTTGAATACAATATGTTCAAAAATAGAGAAAAATAATAATAAAATATTTTCTAGGTAACAATAATATATAACTATAAATATTATGTCAAATTCTAATTTTTTTAAAGAAAAAATCAAATAAATTTGGGCAAAAGAGTTGAAAGATATCAGTGGTATAAAGGCAAAACTCATTTAATATAAAACTCTTAAAAAGTTGCGAAAGAAAAATATAATTTGGGTAGGTGCAATATTAGCTTTTGAGTTATGTACTTTTGATATAGTTTAAGTAGAGTTTAAGTAGGTGTCAATCAAATTAGAATGGACCTAAATTATAAAAATTCAAATTGATTATCATTTCTCAGATATACTTTTAATATTTCAATTTAAACTTATTTTTATATAATAGTTATCTCAATTTTTCAAAAAAAAAAAATCTCTTCTTATTACACAACAATTAATACTTAATAATTAATAATTATTTAAAAATAAATATGTACTAATAATATTAAAATAACTAATTTTTTTTTAAAAAAAAAAAGTAATAATGAGCACGATTATGGCATAAGAACAATAATAGTTTGAAAACATAAATAATTATGCATAAAAATCGTATATGAAATAAAAAACAGGCAACATTAGATACAAGAATCGCATAATATTAGAAATAAGTATGATTAGACACGAAAATAATATAGCATCTAAAACGGACACAATTAGTATAAAAGTAGCAGAATACTGAAAATGACTACAATTAAGCACGAAAATAGTATAATATTGGAAAGAAGCACGATTGGATACGGAAAATAACACAATATCAAAAAGAGGCACGATTAGGCATAATAATAGCAAAATATCGAAAACGAGAACAATCAAGCACGAAAATAGACAAAGTACAATAACATCACAATAAATGGGTACGACACGAGATATGAATATGTTTGCAGCTAAATGTACCTATGTTGGCATATTTTTAATGTCACTTATGTAGTATATAATTTGTCAGTATTTAATTAATCAATATTCTTAAATCTGCTAGAATTCTAAAACATACATGCCACACATTTTTTTAAATGTGTGATAAAATAGAAAATAAATATTTATGAAAATAAGTTTATCGGGTACTAGGCATAAATTTCTCTTATAAATATTGTTTTTTATGTCCACAATACATTACTTGAGAGTATATGCGCACTTCCGGTTTCTCTTGTTTTTTTTTTTTAAAAAAACTATTACCTGTCTAAATTTTCACCACACTAAGGATGGATATTTTCACGATCTCTTTCTTTTAGGACCTTTTCTTCATTTTCTTTTTTTTTTCTTTTATTTCTACGTTAATTATTATTCCCTCTCTGTGAACTCACATGTTACCATCTATTGGGAGTGTTTCCCTATACCCTTAAAAATCAACACGTGAAAGAAACAACTAAACATGAAACAACAAGTGGTTTCGTATCTAGAACTAGCAGAAATCCGACCACAGTTAGGAATTCGGATGACATCCGATCTGATACGTTAATCTATCCCCTAAAGAAAGCATTCACCAATCACTTGTAAGCCGAGCCATGATTACAGCCTAAACATACAATACAAACACTACAGACTCGATCAAAAGATACAAGAATTAAGTGATGAAGCATCTAGAACTAAATTACGTAGCTATACTCGGCGCAAATATAGAAGCTAGCAATAAGATATTTTTACTTATTTTAGTATGTTTATTTTAATTTTAAGTAATTAATTTGTTAGATTTCGGTTACCCGAATTCTGTTTGGTCCAATCCAAAAAGTTCACGGTGCGACATATATGATGATTTTGTAATTATGAGAATTTTTTGGAAATCTGTAATGATGGCAAAAGGATCGAGTCTAGTGATATCTTTAGGATTTTAGGTTTTATATATTTGACTTTGCCGTATAAAAGACTCACCTTCTATACCCTATTTTCCTACATAGTAATATTTTCTCTTCTATCCGTATTTTTTTCCCATATAGGGTTTTTTATGATAAATTCGTGTGTTTTTGTTCGCTTTTTTATTGTCTATTATCATTCATTGTTTCATGACATAGTTGTTAGATATTGTTTATGTGAGTTACTTGCACTAGTCTACTTTCTTAGTTTTTGTGATGCGTTTATCTATAAAAAAAATCTCTCTATTATCATTGTAATTAAGATTTAATTTATGAAATACAACTATTCAATTATTCTCTCTTTAAAATTCTTTAAGTTCTTGTCTTTTCTTCTCTAATTCCCTGACTTTCTCTCTTTTTTCTCTTCTCTCTCTTCTCTCTTCTATTTTCTCATCTACTGCTACATCACTAAGTGTCTAAGCATGATACACCGAACATAATTATCTGACCACAAAGAATATGTCTTAGGGAATATTCATCAGTCGGTCCCTAGATGCTATTCATTGGAGAAATTTGACATATACCATATCAGTGAACATGATACAGAATAACTATTTGACTTTGTTCAAAGTTCTACTTTACTAATTACCCAAGCCTCCTAGAGGCTGATTGGGCTCCACCGGCCAATTCTTACATTCAATTTTACAACATTTGTTGGAGCAATCTATTCTATAATTGGGTTTATTAGGAAACTTTGGGCTGTTGTAACTTGATACTTTGTGATTCAGAGGGGACCTTACTTGGCATACTCTATTCATCGCTCATTAGGGTTATCTATTGACTATCTTACCTTGTCTTTAAGCCTACTATCAATATAATACTCGGTCTCAATTATCATGTATATATGCGATTATGACCTTATACCCCTCTAGCTAGTCACAGATCGTACTTTTCATGTTCGCTAATTTCTCGAGTCTAGTAAGTAGCATCAAGTCTCAAATCTCGCTGCTTTGCTTTGGGTTTTAGAGCTTACCAGAAGTGACATTTGACTTAACTCTGATACTGTATTAATCTTTGGCTATATTTACTGATCCGTAATAAAAGTAAGTGGAAAGAAAATGGACGAAAATAATAAGCACTAAGTGGAGAAGCTTTTTATTTTCTTATTCCTTTTCATCTGCATTACAGGTTAGAAGACATATTCTTTGAGTGTTGTCGAAAGAATAGATATTAATGAGTTTATGGCAAATAACCAGTGTAATCTTGTCAAAATTACTCATACTTTTTTTCTTTTTTTGGAATTAGAGAAACAAAAAAGGATTTAGAAATAAGTACTGATGATCTTTTCAATCATGAATAACTAGAGCTATTTAAATTCTCTTGTTAATTGGGATTCTTATTAATGTTGCTTGAGACATTTTAATTAGTTTCTAAGTCAACTAGTGGAGGAAGACTTACAAATTGCTATTAGTGTGTAAGACTTGCAACTAGTGAGTGGATCAGACTTGTAATTAGTGGAAGACTTGCAAGTCTTCTAATTCATTTTATTTAGTTTTCAATTGCAGTCGCAAAATATTTCTACGACAGATCAAAACTAACAAAGACTACTAAACTGCCGTGATGAGCTTCTACACTCAAATAAAAATATTTAAAAAAAAAAACTTGAAAAAGTCGCATATAGTACTTTAATTCTGTACTTGTAAAATTTGACATATTTTATTTACTGAATACTGATGGGGGAAGGAGAAGGGGCTTCACAGTCACAGATGATGAGCTTTTTATTCTTTGTGAGGTTAATTATATTTGTATACATTGTATTTTGATTTTTTGTTTAATTTAAATGTGTTTTGATTATTATCAATGTTGATATTCTGATTTGAAATTTATAACAAATTTATACATTCTTTGAGTCGAACATCAATTTTGATAATTGAGTTTACCAAAATACCCTTTTAAACTTTAAGAATATATATTTTAATACTTAATTTATGTTAAAAACTAATTAAAATTACTAAATAAAAGAACAAATGTTTTTAAAAATAGTTTAAAAAATGCAAAAACCTACAAAAATTAAATATTATTTATAGAAACTTTATGAATTTTATATAAGTTTAAAATTTAATTTCTTTTAAAATATATATATAAGGTGACGTTTCAATGGAGATTTTTATTTTTGGTCCATGAATGGTCACTTTAATTTGAGTCATTAAATTTTGATCTGATAGTTATAGTAATATTAGTAATTCTAGTATAAAAATTTAATCTGATTAATACGTATTTAAATATATAAGGCTATTTATGATTTTAAAATAGGTAACTTGTTTGTGACCTATGACTTTAATTATTTAGTTTTTATTTATTTGATCTTATTCCATTAACATACTCTTAATATTCTAATTATCATTACTTTTTTTTGATGTTACGAGGTCATCTCGAAATTCTAAAGAGTCGTCAAGTCTTGAATCATATATTTTCAGAACCACGCGTACCTTCCCCTGACAGATGCATCCACGTGTCATCTTCCCTTAAGAAATTGACGTAGCTCGAGACGACTTCTCCGTTTCTCAAACAGACGTGATGATGGCAATGACGTCAGCAATCGTTCCAAATCACATCTTTTCATATTTCGAAAATTAAATCCATTAAATTTCGAAAATCAATTCTTCCTGCGTGAATCTCGGCCATTAAACTCAAAAATCTTAATTCCTTATCCTACGGTTGAGATTGACCGACTCCTGAGATACTTAAGTAAAAAAACTCATCGTCTTCTTCTATTTTCATTTTTACTGAAATTTTCAATTGGCAAAGAACTTTCAAGACCCAAAACCATACCCGAGACGATATTCAAAGGTTTTCTTCTTCATAACCGGTGAATTCGACTGTCATTTTTCTCCGGCAAAGTCCAAATAAAGGACCCTCGTCGCCGTTTAAAAGCTCAAGTTTCATCGAAAAGGTTGGTACCCTCTTCCCTCTTGTTTCCTCATTTTTCTGCATTCTCGGAAATGATAGACAAACTTGAATCACCGCTGTCTGAATATTCTTTTCTGAACTGTACTATATTGAATTTTTTAGCTTTATCTGCTTAGCGCTTGAATAATTAGTTAATTTAAAAACTGACATTTTTTTTTAAATCATTTCAAGAAAAATAATATTTTTCAAAAAAATATGGTACGGTAATTGAAAAAAAGCTGATCTACCATATTTTTGAATTTTTTTTTATTTTATACATAAAAGTCTTAGAAACTCAAGTTTTTATTTAATAATCATTGGTTAAAAGAAGAAGAAATGGGATTCTTTCAAAATTCCAAAACCAAAGTACCAAAAATTGAAAAATCCCGGACTGATTTAGAAAAATATTACTTTTTAAAATTTTTCTAGTAAAATAATACTTTTAATAAATATTTAGAAAAGTACCGTTTAGTCTTCAAAATTAGTATTTTTCAATGTTACTTGAGATAACTAATTAGATTACTCGGGGTAACCAATTTAGTTACTTGAGGTGTTTAAGTTACCTGAAGTAACTAGATTGGTTACTCCAAGCATCTCATCAATTAAGAAAATTTGATTTTTTTATGGTAATTTTTCAATAACATTGAAAAATCTAGGATTTTTGAAATTATTTGAAAAATCTCGGATCTTAATTAGAAAAATACTACTTTTAAAAGAATTTAAGCTAATTAGACCGATTACCTCAGAATACTAGATTAGTTATCCCGAGTAACCTAATTGGTTACCTCGAATAGCATTGAAAAATACTAATTTTGAAAAAAAAAAATAGTATTTTTCCATGTAGTTTTTAAAAATATTATTTTTCTAAAAAAATTTTAAAAGTAATATTTTTCTAAATCAATCCAAGACTTTTCAAAAGATTCAGCCTGTCCAGGATTTTTCAATTTTTGGTACTTTGAGCTTGAAATTTTGTAAGAAGTCCTAAAAGGAATCACGTATTTATGAAGATACAATTGTGTATTTCTGATTGTACACAGTATTTAGAAAAATACTATATTGGATTATATGGAGCCCAATTATTTTGGTGGGCCATATTATTGTCTTTTTTGGGGGTTTTTCAAAAGTTCAATCCCAAAGTACAAAGAACTAAAAAAATCTTGGATAGGCCAAACTTTTTTGAAAAATCCCAGATTGACTTGATTTAGTGAAGTATCATTTTTTAAAAAGAGTTTTAGAAAAATAAAACTTTTAATATTTAAAAAACTACCATTTAATCTTTAAATTGGTATTTTTTAATAGTATTCAAAGTAACGAGTTAGGGTAACCAATCTAGTTACTTAAAGTAATCAATCTAGTTTCCTAAGATAACTTAATTAATTACTTCAAGTATCTGGTTAATTAATAAAAAGTGGTAATTGCTTTTAAAGTGGTATTTTTTTTATTTAAAATTCGAGATTTTTCAAAATTTTTGAAAAATTACCATTAAAAAAAATCGAATTTCCTAGTTTTTTTGGTGGTATGATACTGTCTAAAACCCAACTTAGAATTGGTTTTCCATCTTATTAAAGAAAGGGGAATTTATATCTAGGGGTCTACTAAACTCTTGTGATGAAAAATGAGACTCGCTCATTAATGTTTTCAAAACTAACCTCTATTTCATGTCATTCATGTAAACTTACTTGGATACCATATTTCTCTGAAAAATTTCAAACTGCTTTAGCCACTACCGTTGGTCTCGATCTCGACCCTGGCAGTGGCTCCTTCGCTAGACTAGGGTCGAAAAATTTCGATTGGTGGCCGGAAAATTTCGACCCTGGTCGAAACCGTAGTTGAACAATTCAACTAGAGTCGAAGCCACTGGTAGAAAATTTTTGACCAGCAATCGACTGGTATTCGACTGTAGTCGAATAATTTCGACCCCAGTCTAACATGGTCGGCCACTTTTGTCACTTTTGACTTTTTTGACTTGGTCGAAAAATTTTAACTAGGGTCAAATTTGGGGTAATTTTAAAACTCCAAAATATTCATTAAATAACATGACAACAAAAGTTTTATTTTTGTAAATGGTTTATAGATTATCTCTCTTTTTATCATATATATTAAAAGAGGGTCAAAATTGATAATCCCTCTTAAAGAAATGAGAAAAAGAAAGAATAAGTACATAATTCTACCATCAGATTAATTTAGTTAAAGAATCTACTTCTGGTTTCTAATAATATCAAAAATCCTTCCATGGATTTCAGTTTATACAAATTTCCTTTCCCCCAAATCACGATTAAAATAATTAAAATGCTAAAATACCATTAGCCATCTGTTAAAAATTTAATTGGAAAAAAAAAACATAACTTGATATCAAAAAGAAAAGTCACTCTTGCATGAGAATTAGAGATAAGTTTTTTTATTTATTTTAGTTTTTTTCTTTCATTTTCAACTTTTTTAATTTATATTTTATTTTGGTACTCTCTTTATGTTTTTTTTTTTCATAATTCTTTTTAGGGTAAAACTTATTTTTAGCTCTTAAATTTTACGCATGATCCCATTTTAGTCCTTAACTTTTTAAATGGTCTATTGGAGACCCTAAATCTATTAATATGTCCCATTTCGGCCCCTTTGTCACTATTCCGTTACAAATGGATAGAAAAAGTCTCAATTTTGGCCCTTGAATTATTGTAAAATTTTATTTTGGCTACAAAATCTTAAAATATTCATATCTTAGTACTTGATCCATCAAAGTGTCTCATTTTCATCTCTACAGTCATTTTGTTATTAAAAAATAAACAAAAAATAATATATGTCACTCACATGAGACTTTTAACAAAGATATTTTAAGTAATTTGAGGTAATAGAATTTTTTTATTTTATGTAAAAATATTTTTTAAAAAATTATTTTGATACAAAAATTAGTAATCGACTTACAATGAAGATTTAGTTTTGAGATTTTCGTGATTTTCTTTTGATTTATCATACTAAGTAAGTTGTATATTAAGTTCAAATATAACTGCATCCTAGTTATGTTTGAACTTATTGTAACATTCTCCAATATGATGAGTCTGAAGAAGATTAAAATAAATTTCAAAACTAAATCATGATCACAAAGGGATCGCTAGTTTTAGTATTGAAATAAGTCTTTTGTTGTTTAGCAAAAAAATTTCTACTACTTTATTTTTATCCTGCAAATTACTTAAGATACTTTTATTAAAAGTCTCATGTGAGTAAATGTGTTCTTTTTTGTTTGTTTTTACAATAAAGTGGCTGTAGAGACGAAATAAGATATTTTAATAGATAGGATGTTAAAATACAGATGTTTTAAAGTTTGAGGGTCAAAATAGGATTTTATAATAATTCAGGGATCAAATTTGGGTCTTTTTCCATCCTTTTGTGATGTAGTAGCGACCGAAGAGCTAAAATGGTGCATGTTAATAGGCCAGTGGTCTCCAATAGGATATTTGAAAAATCAGAGGTCAAAATGGGATTGAAAAATCAGAGGTCAAAACGGGATTAGAATTAAAATTAGGAGGCTAAACATAAGTTTTACCCCCTTTTTTTTAAAAAAATTTATCACTAAAAGTTTGACTTTGAGGGTCGTTAATTTTTATTTTTATTTTAAGAAAAGAAGTTCTTTAGATTAAACTAACTCGCCAAGAATAGGCAAAATCGCAATAGGGCAAGAGTCCACCCAGAAATGAGTCTTCGAGTTATTTATAAGCCAAAATAGCTAACAAGGGCTTCACTTAGCATAAACACTCAATGATTTAAACGTCTGAATACAAACCAGCATTACTCATAAGAGGGTCGACTTTTGTTCATCCGTGCACAACCATTAAAGCATCACTCTCCACACTAGAAAGAGACTTTAATATTTTCTTCTTTTGATGTTGAAAAATGAGAATTTAATTATATCTGAAGAGAAGATTTTGTTATTTCATAAACCAGAGGTATGGTATCTAATCTGAGCCAAAATCAATGGCATACTTTGTAATCATTAATAAAAGTGATGCAAAATAATTATAACGAAGCCAAATAGTTTTATTTACCTTGATGAGAATGAGTGATGGATTTGTTTTTCTTAATTATTGAGAAACACAAGTCTTATTCCCTATTTGTTAGGATTGTATTCTTTCCCTTTTCGTATCCTCATTGGATAAAATTCACATTAATTTCCTTTCCCGAAAAATGAATTACAAAAAGTTTTACCATTTCTATCTGAATAATGCTATAGGGCACCAGTGGTGCCCAGCACCACAGTGATGTGTCAGTCTGTCACTGGCTAATCATAATTATAATTTAAGTGGGACCCATGTGGGACCTAGTTTATTAATTAAATCATCCAGTGATAAACAGACATGTCACTGTGGTGCTGGGCACCACTGGTGCCCCATAGCATTGCTCTTTCTATCTTAATTTCTTCTACGATTTTCTCTTCTCTGTCAGCTTCAACCAAATGATACACTTTTTTTTTTCCCAATGATAATAAAAAGAACTCTCTCATTTTATCGATTTAGAAGCAGAAAAAGATAATTTGCAGCAAAAATCTCTAATATTTAGCGCCCTTGGTATTTAGGTCCCTGACCTAAAATTTTGGTTTTTAAATCCTTAACCTCCATAGAGATTAGCAGCCGTTAGTACCTTATGTCAATTCAGTCCATTTTCACGTTAAATAAACCACTGCTACCTGGCACTCTGCTCAGCCAATACTTCTCTGTATTTTCAACGTTTCAAAGAACAGAAATTAAATAAGTGGAACTTGATGGATCATATTGGATATCTCATTGTGACCGATGGTTTGTTTGTTTGTTATTGCTTGGTCTGGTTTTTGAGATGAATATACTGAATGGGTTTTGAAATTTTTGTATTAAAAAGTTTTGGCTTGCTCAAATGAAAAATCGAATAGATTGTTATGTAACTCTAGGAATTGATAAAATGAATTAAGATTTCAAGTCAACCAATACTTACAACACTAGAAAGACAAAATTTTTACACAGAAGCAACTTACAAGATCCCAGTTCAGTTTTTTATATTCTGTTTTATATTAATCATTTTCATAAATTTGATTGAAAATAAAATTTTATACAAGAAAAAGCAGAGGACTTTGTGCCAAAATTAGGGGAAGAAAAGTAGAGTGCCAAAAATAAATAAAGTTATTATACAAGAAAAAGCAGAAGATTTTTTTTTGGGCGAAAATTAAATAAATTTTTTCCATTAGAAATGGATTTCCTTCCCCAGCCTGCTTAATAATTTTGGCTTCTTTTCATATAGTAAAATCATAAAAGTAGATAATATATTCGATAAAGCGAGCAACACCCAAAAGAGTCGAAAAAAAAAAAAAAAAGAGAAAAAACAATAGCCAGAACCGAGAACTCGATCCCGGATTCACTTTCATGACCCAAACTAGAATCAAAGTAACACCAAGTATGATAATAAACCAATAGCTTTTCAACACAAAGATGAAACATCAGGGCATGCTTGGTACGCCGTATTGTATTATATTGTATTGTATTGTGATGTATTGTATTGGATTATATTGCATTATTCTATTATATTGTATTGTATTGTGATGTATTGTATTGGATTATATTGCATTATTCTATTACAGTACTATGTTTGGTTTTGCATTTGTATTAAGATGTTGTATTAAAAAGTTAATTTTTAAAAATACCATTTTCAAAAATTTACTTAGAAAAATACTATTTTCAAAAAATATTTAGAAAAATATCACTTGTAAAATTACTGCTTTTAAAAAAATTATTTACAAAAAACCACTTTTAGATATAAATTTAGAAAAATACCACTTATAAAATTTATTTAGAAAATACCACTTTTAAAAAGAATAAAGTGATGTGAGAGAGAAATTAAGAACAGAAAAAGAGAGGAGAGTGAGTATTGTATAATACTACATTAAAGTTAAAATTATGTAACACAGTGTAATACATATCTTTTATTCTGTATTAGACAATACTCTCCGTATTGTATTAAATTTTGATGTCGTATTAAATAATACAATACAAAAACACAATCAAACATAGTATTAAGTTTAATTAATACAATACTGAGTCTTTATACAATGTACCAAACATGACCTCAAAGCCTTAATTAATACTCAAAATTTATATATTCAATTTAAATTAATATTTTTTAATGGAACGCATAGGGGTTGGTACCGGTGTTTTTTTAACGTTGAAATGGACGGAATAGACATAGGGATTTAAATGCCAAAATTTGAATGTTAAGGACCTAAATAACAGACACGCAAAAAGTTAAGGGTGCGTTTGGTATACGATTCGAATCTTATTTTATAAATCTAGAAACAACATTCATGAAGAAAGTTTGAAGGATAAATATTTTATCATTCTAACTTTCTTCATGAAAGCTGTTTTTGGATTTGTAGAATAGGATTCGAATCGTATACCAAACGCACCCTAAATTACCCCCAAAAAAAATATATAATAGAAAAGAAAAGAAAACGAACAATAATAAAAAAAGAGAAAATAATAAGAAAGAGGTGGGCAAATGGG
Source organism: Trema orientale (assembly GCA_002914845.1). NCBI lineage: Eukaryota > Viridiplantae > Streptophyta > Magnoliopsida > Rosales > Cannabaceae > Trema > Trema orientale. The sequence continues at coordinate 3,671,136 of JXTC01000003.1, forward strand.
GAAAGAGAAATCGTAACGGCTAGTTGGAAGACTACCGTTGGTCCTACGTGGTGGCACTTAGCACGCTCCCCGAAGCTTTTGTTTTCTTTTCCATTTTATTTTTTCAGAGTAGAGTACTTCTTCTTCCTATACTTCTCCAAAAGGGAAAAATCCCAAAACCCCCGAACCCCCAAACCCCAAACCCTTCCCTCTGAACTCTGATTCTCACATACATTACGCGTGTTCGTACGACCAGACATCGGGAATACGACGTCGTTTTTCGACCACTCTCGGAAAATCTCGGACGCCATCACCATGAACATCTTCAAGAAGAAAACCTCGCCCAAAGGTTCCCACACGCACACACACACACACACACTCTCTCTCTCTCTCTCTCTCTCTAGGGTCTCGTCTCACAATTGGGGTTTACATTTCCCGCATTTTCCCTCAAAGCTTTGTTTTCTTAACTCTTTTTCTCTTGTTTCTCGAATTGCTGTTGTGATTTTCCTTGGAATTAAACATGGCTCTCAAGTGTTTGGAGCTTTTCCTCTCAGTTTTTCTTCTTTTTTTTTTTCGGTCGAAAGTCTGAATTTTTATCGCAGTATATTTTTTTTTACGAGTTTTTTATTTTTACTTTCTTAATGGGCCTTTTGGATAGCTAGAAAATGTATCCATTTTCGTTTCATTATTGTTTTTTTTTTTTTTTTTTTCCTCTCTCGCATAACGGTAAATGCTGCGGTTGTAGTAGTTTGTTTGATTGGTGTTTTTTTATATTTGGAATTTAACAGAGGCTCTTCGGACAAGCAAGAGAGAAATGGGTGTTGCCACGAGAGGTATTTGCTTTCACATTCTGGGCAATCTTTGTACTTATTTTCACAATTTGATGCATTATCTCTCTTGGGTAGTTACTACAAAATTGAAACTTTTCTTGGAAAGTGAATTTCATTTAAGCAACCTCGTATCGGACTTAAGGTTTTACTTGATGGGTTTTTGGCCGCCCTTTCGTAAAACTAATTCCCCTGATTGAAGGGGACCCAAGTTAGCATTTAGCAGATGTAAAGCCGTGATTGATAGACATTTTTGTAAAGGTAACACAGATTGTGAGCTTACCTAAGATTCAAACTATAGCAACTCTTGGTTTTGGAGACGCATAGTGTTGCTTATGAGCGTTAAGTTTTAGATTGAGCAGAAATCTTAGGCGATGAAACCATTTCAAGGGCATATTATTCTATACTGGCTTAGCTGGTTTCGCAGAATATTTTAGGTTTCAGTCACGTAATATCTTATGTTTATCGCTAAGAAAAGTTCCCGAAAAATACTGATGGGGCTGTCCTACATTGCTTTCCTGCTTACTACAATTGTAATCATGTGGCATCTCATTACTGATTAGTTAGAACTATCAAACTGCAAGTATAACTAATGTTGCTGCAACCTATCATCTTATTGCGCAGGTATTGAACGTGAGATTGCATCACTTCAGCTGGAGGTATATCTTGCCTTCCATTTTCTTTCTCAATTTTCTTCTTTAAAATTGAAATAACTCCTTTTAATTTCTTTCTTCAATTCTTCATTTCAGGAGAAAAAATTAGTGGCAGAGATCAAGAATACGGCTAAAACTGGAAATGAGGTAAGTCTTTTTGTCCAAATATTTATCACTTCTAACGTGTGACCCATCATAGAAAACATTAGCCTCAACTTTGTAAATTGCAATTAATGGTTGATCCGATGTTTCTTATTTTATATAAGAATTCTTAAAATTTAAAAGTCTTCGTGGTCTTTGGGACTGGACGCAATATTGGTGTTCTATAAGGTATGATTTTTCTCTGATAAACCCTGGTGTATGTCTGTTCATGCACATATATAGGAAGTAATTCATTTGTTATATCTTTTTAAGTTTTGCTTTGTGATTTATATAGTTATTGTAAACTACGTGTGGACCCATCCATCTTTTTATAGAAACCAGTCGTTGGGTGTCTTATCAACTAAATTATTAATTAGCTGTTGGACAAAATTTTCCAGGCTGCCACCAAAATATTAGCTCGTCAACTTGTTCGACTACGTCAACAAATAACTAATTTGCAGGGGAGTCGTGCACAAATAAGAGGTGTGGCCACTCACACACAGGTCAGGCTGTTGCTTAAAAATTTTACATAAGATTACAAGAATGCCTATTTTTTGTCTCCTGATTTTCTCTTTGTTCTTATGTTCACAGGCATTATATGCCAGCACATCGATTTCCACAGGGATGAAAGGTGCAACTAAAGCAATGGTGGCAATGAACAAGGTATGCATTTTCAAGGTCTTTACTGGATCAGGGATTCTGTATTATTCACTGGGGAATATAATGCATACATGATGATTGTTACTGAACTAGCCTGTAGGAATCTTGTTTGGCTTTTTCAGTTCAGAGTGGATTGATTAGAAGTCAGATACATATGACCAATTCTTGCAGATGAATATGACCAATTCTTGCAGATGAATCAGATATCTGATGCTCTCTTTTAGCATTGCCTGATTGTAGCTTACCGTATATGAGTTCCCTTATCACAAGTTTTCTAGGCTTTATTATCTACTTTTGTCAATAAATGACTAGCTGAAGTTTTCTTTGGGCACTTTTATTTCAGCAAATGGCACCTGCAAAACAAGTTAAAGTGATAAGAGAATTCCAGAAGCAGTCTGCTCAAATCGACATGACGGTAATTTTTGTGGCCTTGCTAGACAAGTTTCGTCTTTTACTGATAAAGCATGTAGCTGCTTTTATATTGCCACAATGATGTTGCTAAGTGTGGAACCAAATTGATTTACCCCGCCGAAGTCATGCTCATTATTCACTTGTACTTTTATAAAGTCCTAACAATGCAATTTTTTAGAAAATAAAGTCTCCCAGTACTGCACAATGCATGGACTGGTTTGGTGGAAATGCTGAGATAAACTTTACATAGAATTTCTTGGTCCTATAGCAAAATGATTGAATATAGCCGAATCATTCCTTCTGCTTCTAGTCTCAGTGTCATTTTATTGTTTGCATATATGTACTAGTTGTATCCCATTGTTTGCTATGCAGATTGAGATGATGTCGGAGGCTATTGACGAGACTTTGGACAAAGATGAGGCAGAGGAGGAAACAGAGGAGCTCACAAACCAGGTGAAGTATCAAAGCCTGATTTTTAGCTTTTACTTTGGCTGACAGGTTGGCTTAATATGCACCCAATTACCCCATTAATAGCATTTTTCCATTGATATCTTTCATTTTTGCAGGTGCTTGATGAGATTGGTGTTGACATTGCATCTCAGGTTGGTCTTTCTTTCATTAATTATCAATAAACATAAGGGCATTGAAGGAATTTAGTCATGCATTGTATTTTCTTACTCTAGAGGTAACTCTATGGTTGTGGTTCTTGTTCGTAACAGTTATCTTCAGCTCCAAAAGGCAGGATTGCATCCAGGAACACTGAAAATGCTCCATCCAAGAATGCTGAGAATACCAGGTATGTGCATTTTGTTCAGAATTATGTTTTACGGCGTTCAACTCTCTGTTCCGTGTAAGGAATCTTCTCTGTTTAATTTGGAATTTGCCTTTATACTTACATGAGTGCAAAGGTCTTTTCTCATTAGAACTCACTAATAATGGGGTAATTTTGTGTCCCCAAGTTTTGGAAGTTTATGTTTACTTTATCTGTTGATTCGTGGTCATAAATTTAGCCTGATTATTACATCCTTCTCTAATATTGAGGTTCAGAGTTCAAACCGGTCCCACCCCCATATCGGGAAAAGAATGAAAAAGGAATCTGAATTATTCATAGTTTTATATCCTTCGATAGTTCATTGACAATTCTATTATGTTCTAACGACTTTATTTATAATATTGCAGTTCTGCATCTCCAAACGTAGAGGAACTGGAGAAAAGGTTGGCTTCGCTGCGGCGTATATAAATCAAATAATGATTAGCGGGTTGGCGGGTTGGTGGTCACTGGTCATATCTCATATTGGTTATATTGTAGTTAGTGTATTTCGTGTAAATTTTGTTGAACTATTATATGAGAGACGATGATTATATAGGATACAAAGAGTAAGTTCTATATCTTCTCTTTTCGTCCGAGTATTGATTCACATGACTTTTGGAATACTGAGATTTTAATGACTTCCGAGTGTATCTGCAATGCGTGCATATATATATATATATATAGATAACTAAATCTGGGTTGTATATGTAGATTATAGGCAAGTTTTATGTCATTTTGCTTGGAGACGTAATGCACTCCTCAGAAAAGATTTATTTTACTTAAAAAATAAATAAAACAAAATAAAACATTGTAAATTGTAATGCACTAGTTCGATTGCCACACATAGCATGCACCTAGCTTCAGCATTTCCCAATTGTTTGACCTCAACAAATGAAATGCTCGTACAATTCCTGTTTTTCTTTTTATTTTTTCTGGAAAATTATAGTACAATTCACAATAGGGTGCCAGCATAGGTTGCACAATCTATGTGTTGCATGTATCTATTTTGTACAAAAATGTCATAGGGAAATTAGAGTGGGTGTCCTCCAGGGGCATTATGGCTCATTTACAAAATAGATATTTTTTGACGAAAAAAATAAAAAATGTGAAATTATCCCCGCGTCCCTGCGTCCTCACTCCTCACCATCCAATAAAAGTTTAACGGAGGTTGAAAACAAACTTGACCGTGATTGAATGATTTCGACCATCTCCTCACCACCCAATAAAAGTTTGACGTAGGTTGAAAACAAATTTGACCGTGATTGAATGATTTCCACCATCGTTTAAGAATCGAGTCTAAAATCGAAAAAATCAAATTTGATAGCAACGACTCACCTCCTTCGACTCTGATCACGACGAAAATTCATAAATATTTGTGAAAAATCTTGGAGTGGCCGTAATTTGGAGAAATGATGATTTTGGGTATTTTAATTGAGGTATTCGGATAAATCTAGATATGTGACATGATATTGAAGGTTAAGTCTAGTAAAATTTATGAATGAAACTCTGTTATTATTATGAGGCTAATTTATTTATTTATTTTTTCCCCTTTTTGAGTGGAAGTAAGGCTATTAGTAGACCTCTAAGGTGTAAAACCTCATTCTAAATATATGACATTTAGATAATGTTTGGGGATTCCAATTATTATATCAAAATTTTAATACTAACAGCCAACATATGTGATATGTGAATTTGTCACCACTAAATTAATAATAATCTTTAAAATATTTATAGTAAGTTTTAATACACTAATTGAATAATGACAACTCACATACTATATGTATTAGTACAAAAAATTTGATACGATAGTTAAGACACTAATATTATTCTTAACATTTTAGGTGTACTGAACATACTAAGAAATATTGGAAAATATACAATTTCATATATCTAGTTTTAGTTTCTAAAATCTATGATAATAGATGCAAATATGGGCCAAATTAGTGATGTTAAAATAAGCCGGCATGGACACGATACGATTATAAGCTGGCACGGCACGACACGACATGATACGATTATTAGCCCAAAATTGACAACTCAAGAAGGGAGTGAATTGGGTTTTAAAACTTTTTAAAAAACTTTTCAACAATATAAAATCATAGACCACTATTTTGAGATTTTTAAGTTAAATAAATAATAATACCAAACATCTAACAAAAATACCAAGTAAATTAAGTACACTAAATATCAAATAAATAATCAAATAATTTGCAATAAAGTAAAGAGTGTAGAGACAGAGAAAATATAAACTCAGTTTTACAAGGTTTGATAAACACGACGATTTACCTACGTCCTTGGCCCTCGGTAACTTGCTTTGAGCTTTCTGCTCTCGGATCAAGATTGTGGGCTTGATCGACCTTTTTTATAAATAGAGTGAATTTTTCTTAGGCTCACCCATGCCTTTACAATAGTCTTGACTCCGGCTCTGTCATGCCTAACCTCAGATTATTTAGACTCAGGTACCAACTTCACCTATATGAATTGTTTAGACAATGGTGCTAATCTCACTAACTCACGGGTTATTTAGACTCCGATGACAACTTCACCTAAATCGGGTTATTTAGACTCCGGTGGCAACCTCACCTATATACGGATTGTTTAAACAATTATGCTAACCTCACCAAGTCATGGGTTGTTTAGACTCCGGTGACAACCGCATCTAAACTTAAATATTTTTCAATAAACAAGAATGAACATTTACTTACAGACTCTCCCATAAAATAATGAATACAATTTTGGCTTAGGAGATTTGAGAACATTGTACTTAAAATATAGATTTATTTTTATATAAAAGTTATCTCAATTTCAAATAATTTCTTTTTATTACATAATAATTAACAATTCGTAATTACTTAAAACGAAATATGTCTAATAATACTAAAATAACAAAATTTAAAAAAAAAATTAATAATAACGAGAATGATTATAGAACAAGAACAATAAGAGTTTGAAAATGGAAATAAGTAAGCTTGAAATCATATATGATATGAAAAATAGGCAAAGTTAGATACAAGAATAATATAATAAAAAATAAGCATGATTAGGCATGGAAATACCATAGTCTTTAAAACGGGTGCAATTAGAACAAAAATAACATAATATCGAAAACGGGCATGTTTAGGCACGAAACATGCACAAGTACGTAATGGGCTGAGCACGGTACGACACGACATGATTAGTAATCATGCTCAAGCCAGTACGACACAATTACTAATCGTGTCTAGGATGACACAGTATGAGGCACGAATGTACCACAGCTAAATGTGCCTTGGCCGGTACGACACAACCCAGTTAACATCTCTAGGCCAAATCCCATAGCTAGTCATCCAACACTTGGCAGGCTCGTCTTGGCCAACATAAAATATACAGGTCAAGCTGGTATTACATATCATGGCCTGCGGATCAACCCATCTTACAAAACACGATGGGGTCCATCCTTGCTCGCCTATCTTTTTTTAATCTTAAAAAATGACTTTCCTAATAATTTTCTTTAAAAAAATGGTTTTTAATAATTAAAAATATCGTCCATGGGCCAATCCAAGTAAGGCCTTGCAGGAATTGTCTTAATGATGTTCCAAACATATTATAGAGATGCAACAACAAACGGATATTAAACATTTGCTGTAAATGTATGTATGCTAATAGGATCTTTAATTACAGAACAATCAATTCTTAATTACAAAATCGTTAGCTCAATCGCTTTTGATTACCACGATATATTCTTGTGCATTCTCTCCGCTCAATTCGGTCGCTCAAAGTGTGTAGGGACCTTCAATAGTGAGTTGTAGAATATATGAGAAATCGCTGAGAACCTCGAACACTTGGAATCACCACAGTTATCGTACATTTCGTCGATTTTTGGAACAGGGATGAACTCTTGGACACTCCGGAGTGTACGGCTGACTCTTTCTCTCTCTTTCTCAGCCGAATTAATTAATTAATTAAGAGCCAATATATTTAGCAATTTTTATTCTTTGTTTTGGTTTATACCACTGTAAAACCAAAATTGCACTACTCTTACTTAAAACAATATTTTACATAGGCTAATAAACTCTTTGATTAACTTTTCTAGTGTAACATAAACTATACCGACATTCTATCTCCGTCATGTATATTAATAATTGGAACAGAGTGAAATTACTATTTTATCCTTCTTATTATGTATTTTTAATTTTGGTTACCATTTTCTCATGTAATGGATAACTTTACGTTCATAATCAATACTATGAATATTATCAGTTCAATAAACTCAATTACATGCCTTTGCTATGGTCTTTAGTTAATGATTAATACTATGGGGTACTTAAGGTGTCAAACACTACAAAACGTGTCAATTTTTCACTGAAAAATGGAATGACTCTTCAGATGAGACTCAGTGTAAAACCCAATTTGTGATACTTCGGTTTTTCATTGTTTGTAATTAGATAGTTCAGGGACTAGTTGTGTTTTTTTCAGTATCTAATAGTTCCTACATATGTTCCAAAGTTTATACTTAATCTATTAAAGAAAGTGGGAAAGTGGGGTTTTTTTTTTTTTTTTCCTTTTTTCTTTTTTTAATCCTCCGAAGTTTTCAAAACTTTACAAAATTTACGTACATCACTGGTACTCTCTTTTGTCACAGCTTTCTTCAGGCTTTGTTTTACAAAATCACTTGTAATTGTTTTCATCGTGTGAATCTAGTGTTCATCTGTGGTTTTTAAACGCATGCTTACTTGTTTTAAGAAAAAAAACAAAACATCTATTTATGGGATAATGTGAAAAAAGAAATAACCAGCATTTTTAGTGTTTTGTCAAGAAAATTCACATATTTTTTTATATCAAATTAAATATTCATTTTGTATTTTCCTATCAAATAGGACCAGGTCCACAAATTTGGTTAAAATTGAAACCTTAGATTGTTAAAAAGATACTTTTGCCCTTAAAACTCATAAAATATAATAAATAAAAATTATTAAGAATAAAATAGTTTAAATAATTGAAAGCACTTAAAAATAAGGAAAAAAACACAAAAGATGATTTTTTTTTTTTAACTTTTTCATTCTTCTGTTTTAACTTTTAATTGTTTTTAGTAATTTAAATGCTCTTTAGTTTCAATAATTATTATTTTCGTCTAAAATGATTTTTTTTTTAAAAAAAAAGAAAGATGAATTTTTAAAAACATTCGCCATTCACTTTTTTTTAAATTTTTTTATTTTAGTTGTTTTGAATAGTTTAAACTCTTGAAAATAAGAAGACAAAATGCGTAATTTTTTTTTAAACTTCTGTCATTCCTTTTTTTAAAAAAAAATTATTTTGAATAATTGAAACTCTTTTTATTTTAAAATTTTCTATTTTTACTTAAAATATTATTTTAAAAAAGAGAAAGACAATAATCATTGGTTTCGATAACTATTACTTTTAAGGGATAATATCAAGAAGAAAATAAACCAACGATGTTTAATGTTTCAGCAAATTAAAACTTCAATTTATGTTTTCTATCAAACAAGACTGGACTCGCAAATTTAGTCAAAACTAAAAGCTTAGATTATTGAAAAAATTGCTTTTTCCCTTAAAACTCATAAAATATAATAAAAAAATTGTTGAGAATAAAATTGTTTAAATAATTAAAAGCACTTAAAATAAGGGGGGATGGACAAAACGAGATTTTTTTCTTTATCATTTATTTTTTTAAAAACTTTTAATTGTCTGAATAATCTAAATCTCAATTTAGTTTCAATCATTATTATTTTTACATAAAATGATTAAAAACAAGGAAGGACAAAACAAGATATTTTTTTTAAAATTTTGTAATTCTCTTTCTTTCTTTTTTTTTTTTATTTTAATTGATTTGAAACTCTTAGTGCAGGGGAAAAAAAAGGATAAAATAGAAATTTTTTTTTTAAAACTTTTGTCATTCCTTTTTTTCTTTTCATTTTAATTGTTTTAAATAATTTAAACTCTTTTTATTTTAATTATTTTTCAATAAAGAGAAAAACAACAATAATTAGTTTCAATAATTATTATTTTTAATATATGTTTTATAAGTTTAAAGAGTAAAAGCATCAATTTTCAACAAACAAAATTTCAATTTTGACTAAATTTGTGGCCCAGTTTGATAGGAAAAATCAAATTGAAGATTTTATTTGATATAAATGAAAAGATATTTTTTTTAGCTAAAACACTAATGTTGCGAGTTTTTTTTTTTTTTTTAATATATATGTTATGAGTTTAAAAGGTAAAATTTGTCTCTTAAAATAAAATAAAGTTTCAATTTTGAATAATTTTGTGGGCCCAATCTTATTTGATAGGAAAAAGCAAATTGAAGTTTTTATTTGAAGTAAATGAAAAGGTGTAGGGTTCTTTTTTTTTTTTAATATAAAATATATACTATCCCAGGTTTGATACGATGAAAACCAAAAAACCAAAAAAACTAGGTTTGATAAGATGAAAACTATGTCATCTCCTGTTTGTTTTGGCTTAATAAAAGAATGAAAGAAAAAAGATACTTAATCCTCCTCTAGAAACAGCGTAAGCTTCAGCTCAATTATTTTCACACATATATTGAACAAGCATAATTGTTTATAAGTGCCTTTATATATTAAAAGCTAACGATATCCACAAATAATAAACGCCATTTTTGACATGTATAAATTGGAAAGCTTTTCTTTGGCAATTTAAATAGAAATTAAGACAGTAGATATTAAGGGCTGGAAACCCAAGAAATACTCAAGAAAGCTTTAAATAGTCTCTCTTAACTTTGTGGGATACATCACCCCGCAAAATTAGTCCCTCGGTTTCCTTTTTGTATCACCATTTGCTTCTTCATTCTTCTTCAAAGCACAATTTGGATGAAGACCAAAGCAACATTGCTCACACTGAAAATACCATCCAATGCCCGTCTCAAGACACCCATCACACCGATATACAGACACGTGACGAGTTAGTGAAAACTCATGTTCAGCATGAAGTTCATGCCTCAATTTCCTGGGCCACCCTTTTGCCATTTCATCCATGTGTTCTTCTAGATGCTGCAAATGCTCCTTAGTGAATGGGTAAGCATTTGCACCATAAACATTAATGAGCTCTCTGGGTTCCCTTGTGGCTACTCTACCAGAGGGGCCAATAACTATGAAACCCGTTCCTCTGATTTTGAGTCTGTACATGAGGTGTTTATCCCTCTCATCACAAAAGGGTAGAGCCAACCAGGGCATGCTGGAAAGGAGCTCATTGAAGGTGTCCTCATCACCTGAAAGTGCGATGAAGATCACTTCAAATCCATCATCTTTTGCTTTTATGTCATGATATGTCTCAATGAGCTTGGGTGTGAATCTTGTACATACTTCGTCGAAAGGACATAGAAAATAGAACATAATGGTCTTTCCATCTAGTTCAGACACGTGCACCTGATCAAAGATATGAAATATGTACTCATTAAAACATAAAACTTTCACGTATGTAAAAGTAACAAAGAAAAAAAAAACATAAACTTTGGAGGTATCAGAATAAAATCATCCTACCTTGGAACCACTGTTGTCAATTACAAAATCTCTGTCTCCATAAACTAATAAGGACTCTAATGTTTGGGATTCTTGTCTTATTTTGTCGATCTCTGCGAGCTCATCAAGCCTCTTGGGTGTAAAAGGATAAGCTTCTGCACCATATTCGTCAAGGAGTTTAATTGCATTGGAGTTCAAAATCTTCCCATCTGGCCCTATTATAACTAGAGTAGGGTACTTATTAGTGTCGAAGTAATAAATTAGCTTCTTAGGAGCCTTGTCCTTGAATGGCAAAGCCAACCACGGTATCTTTTCCATTTCTTGGTTGAACTTTTCTTCATCTTGTTTAAAAGTCCAAGATATTGAGACGATCTCAAATTTATCACCTTTCGCCTTGAGTTTATTATAGATATCGATGAGAGGTGAAGTAAATTGATCAAGAGGCCAGAAATAGAGGGCCACCGTCTTTCCTTCAAGCTCAGAAATAGGAACCTGTAAATATGTATTACAATCATGAAAAAGTATAATATAACCAGTTATATATGTGATCATATCAAAAATAAAAATGTGAGAGCAAGGTGATAATAAAACTAACACAAGTTCAATGTAATAACAAAGAGTACTCCACCTGATTCCTATCCTTTGAAATCAAATAATTACGTGACTTAAATGTCAAGATAAAACTTATAAAATTATTCTTCTTAGCTTCTTCCTCTTTATCTAACAAAGAATTGATTATTTCACGCGTAAATGGATAAGCATCAATTCCATATTCCAGTAGAATTTTGATCCCATCAACAGTTGTAACATTCCCATGCGAGTCGAAAATGATAATAGTAGGAGCCACTCTCACGTCAAAGAACTCCATCAAGCGTATTCGAGTGTCTAAATCAGGAAATGGTATGGCAAGCCATGGCATTTTAGAGAAATAGCATTTGAATGAGTCATAATCTTCATAACATGTGCATATAAAAACCACTTCAAAGTCCCCTTTTGATGCCACTTCTTGGTAGAATTCCAACAACTCATCCAAAGTGAAACTCTGAGGACCACTACAACATGATAGAGAAAAATATAACCCCACGACCTTCCCATTCAAGCTACTAATTTTGACCTGTGAATATCAGATCCCCATAATTAATATTGAGACGAGGTGGAATAATAAAGGCAATTCAAAACTACATGAACAAAAGGCTATATCTTCTTCAACCAATCATTTTATATTAAACTTCTATTTTATTCTGTTTTTTTTTTTTTTGACGAAAAATTCTATTTTATTCTACAACCACAAGAAATGAACAAACGGGTCTCGTTCTCAATTAAAATTCTACCATATTCTAAACGGAAACGCACGTGAAAAAAAGATCTGCAATTCTCGTGAACCAATTTACTTTCTTTTTGCCATAAGAAAAATGATTAAAAAGAATTACAAGATTATTATTAATTAGATATTTGATGCAAGAACCCAACCTGGTCGCCATTGTTGCGTACAAGATAGTCCCTTTCCTCGGAGGACAAGAGTGCGGAAAAATCATGAGTAACGCCAAAAACATCACCACTGTCAGCCATGCCTCTATGTTTTACGTACTTCTCTCTTTTTTATTTGCCAGTTCGTTTTAGGTTTGAAGACCTGACTGCTATTTCATTACGTCCTATATATACACATATGCAAAAAGTATTTGTTTTTATCTATCTATAAATATTGTTTTATCTAATTAAAATTAGTCAAAAATATATTTTTTTATGATAAAAAAATAAAAATAAAAAAATATTAAATAATGTATATTAATTTATTTTTATTATTTTTTTGTCCAACTACTTAAATTATGGTAATCGTTGAATCATATGATCCTACAACTAAAAAAAATTATTTATCGACATGTAAAAAAAAGTACTTACTAGATTAGGAATATTTATATTCTCTGTGTTTTTTTATTTTGTTCGAAACAGAAAACCGCGCCTTTGGTTTACTGTTTTTCTTTTCCGTTCTAGATTATTATTACACTAATGAGGTTTTTTCTGTTGTCTAATTTTTATTTTTTCACATAGGAACAAATGAAGTTTCTTTATTTAACCTCAATCATATTAATTCTTGTATCTGATATATCCTTCATTTCTACTTTTGCATTCTTGCGTGTATGTCTTGAATTCTTAAATTGATATCTTTATTCATGATTTGATTTTGTACGTATCGAGTGTAACGTAGTAGCTTAAGAGAGTAAAGGATTGACTATCGAAAACGATTAGGAAATCTAAACCGAATATATTAGTATATGGAAACATAACCATAATAATCAATCAATTATAGGCACAAGGACAACAATTGACAGTTTTTGGTTAATAAAATAAATTACGCTATATTCATATTAGGAATTAATTGTTTGGGTAATCTTCATAAACGGGTATATGGCTAAAGAGTTTATTTTTTATTTTATTTTTTGGATCTGGCTCATAAAGTATATTAGTTGTATTTTTTTTATTTGTTTGGTTTCAATTTAAATAATAATTGTATAAATTTACTATTAGTATATTTAGGAATAATGGTTATGAAGCAAAATTTATTTGGGTGTGATAATATCTTAAATTTATAATTTTAGCTTGATTATAGGACTATTTACATTTGTTTTTTCAAAAACTCATTCCATAAATGAAAGATTATTGTCTAAATTACAATTTGCTATTAAATTTTTTTTTTTTTACCTAAAACACACGTGAGAAGTACGTGGTAGCATCTGAAAATACATTTTAAAGATAATTTAGGAATTTCAAACAATCACAGAAAAAATTTATTTAAATTTGTAGCCCAAAAATTCTAAAAAATGCAAATAATACATTTTTTTTTTCTTTCCAAATGTTTCATTCAAATACACTTTTGGATGCAACAACTTGTTCCTCACGTATTTTTTCTTTTTTTTTTTCAGGAGTCTAGTAGTATATTATAATTTAGATAGTTCAGATACCAAATTGCTTCAAATTAGAAAGTTCAGGCTAAATTACCTCAATTGAAACTTTGAAGACCAAATTGCCACAGTTGGTTGGATAGTTCAAGGATCATTTGTAACATAAACCCTTCTTATATACGACATCAACTATGTAGATGAGAGATCATCCCTTGTGGATCATCTAACCCTCAATAAATGACATCATAGACATCTCAGTAATAGAAGGGAGAATTAAAGCTACAATCTCTATTAATATTACAACTATTGTCACTACAAGAAAAAAGGAGCAACAGCTAGGATAGTAATATATAGCTAGGACTTATCTCCTAGCTGTTACCCCTCAAAAAGTGAATCTGGCTTAGTGGTCAAGAATATCTGAGCCAAACACATATTTACGAGGACAATAAACTGTGCCCATCTCTACTCTCGCATTTTTATATGACATGTTTTTTTTATAAAAAAAATTTCCCATTAAAATAGTATTAGCGAGGACTTTGTCCTTGGTAAAATATTTGGTGGAATTTTAAGCGCCCACATGGGAAATATATGTGCCTATGCTAGATTTTGGAGTTATTGTTTCCCACTAAAATAGTATTAGTAAGGACTTTACCCTTGGCAAAAAATTTGGCGGAATTTTAACATCCACTAAGAAATTTATGCCCTTATACCAAATTTTGGGAAAAATGTTAAAAGTACTACTGAGGTCATTGTCCTCGGTACTATGCTGACTATAAACCCTTTTATAACTCGTCTTCTTCCCCATATGTTTCACACCCTCTTTCTCTCTCTCTAAAAATGTAGATCGATCTCTCTCTCTCTCTAAAAATTGGCTCCATTTTTTGTGACCCCTTTCGTCTTTCTCTTACTCTAGCTCTCCCTCTGCGTAAGCGGTACTTGACGCTCCCCCTCTCTCAGCTCTCTCTTGCTACTCGGCAGCTGATGGCCCAGATGTCTCTGGCCAGTGGCGTTCACATCTCGCTTCAATAGTTTCTCTTATGATTTTCTGTGTTTTTCTATTAATATATATATACACATATATACTTGTTTGTGTGTTTTTCATGTACATATTGCTTTGGACATTTGGTCACAAGTTTGGGCATTTCAAATTCGAAGGCTTTTTGGCCAAATGATCTATTTCAGCACTCAAAAGTGTCAAAGTTTAAGTCTGTAGAAGTAAAAGTAAGAGATTTTAAATGAATTCATTTTTCCAATTATTGATACTTCTTTTTTTCACTATAGGTCATAGCTTGGATAATCTTGTGGTAGGTTTGACTCCATTTGCTTAATTTGTATTAAAAATGCATTCATGGATGCTACTTAAGCCTTCTGGGCAATTCAGAATTACGAGGAAATTCTCGAAATCAGATTAGAGGTTGAGAAATACCATATTTGTTTTAGGTGAAAATGTTGATGGAATTATATTAATGTTGCCTTTTTCTTTAAAAAAAAATAAATTATGGGCAGTTGTAATCAACAATACTTTATGATACTTGATTATTCTAGGCATCCAAATGCTTGATTAAGAATTAGTGTTGTTTATTCTTCTCAAAAAAGATTTGGTATTACTTGTATATTTTTGGATTTTGACCGATGGGTTTGTTTAGAAGAATTAGTTCAGTTTAATATTGGAGGTAAAATTGAAGGATTCATTATTTAAGCATTTTCTCCTATTTAGTCAAACTCATTCCAGTGAATTTTTGGTGGATTCTTCATATCTCTTTTCAGAAAATGGTTAGTTTTGTATATTCTATCATGAGATTTTCTTGTTTGTTTTGACCATTTCTTCAGATTATTGCTATTTAATGATTTGTTTCCCAACAAGAGGAAAACAAAAGGTCTATATTGGATGGATTTCAGGTAGGCTGAAATCAAGTGCATAATCCAGGCAACAATCACAGTTAAATGAACCTAACATTAATAACTAAGCAGTTAAAATATGATTTGAACTTATATTTTTGACCAAAACATATAAAGCATCATGATTAGTAAATTGTGCTTTTATTTGAAAGCATGCTTTATTCTATTTGCTTCTTTTTATTATTTCTATTTTGTTGAAGATGTATTATTTTTAATATTTTTATGCATGTGTTATTAAAAGTATAGTAAGTTAGAGATTATGTTTAGTTATTAAGTAAATAAAAGGAAAAATAATTTAATAAAAAATCAATATTAGTAAATAATATAAAATTTGAAATAGCTAAAAACAGTAACTTAGTCAATATTTGTTGATAAACACTGTAAAAAAAAAAAAGAAAAATGGTAAAGAATAAAAATATTTAAATATTATTAATTAGATAAGTGAATATTAAATATTTGAAATAAATAAATAAATATTTAAATAAATTTTTAGACAAATAACTAATATCATCAAATAATAACTAAAAATAAGTACTTCATTAAATATTAAATACTGGTTAAGATTAATAAAAATCTTTTAATTAGATAATTATTAAATAGTAACTTAAAATAAATAAATAATAATTAAATATATCAAAAGACTAATAGTGAATTTCTTCAAACAATAATTAAAAATAAATAATTAATTAAATATCAAATAATATATTATAAAAAATAATTAAATAATTAAATGAAATAGTAAAATAAAATAATAAAAATATTTAAAATATTATTAATTAGATAAGTGAATATTAAATAATATTTAAAAAAATAAATAAATAATTAAATGTATTTATGAAAAAATAATTAATTCATCAAATAATAACAAATTTAATTAAATATTAAATACTAGTTAAGATTAATGAAGAATAAAAATCTTTTAATTAAATAAGTAAGTGTTAAATAGTAATTTAAAATGAATAAGTAAATAATTAAATAAATCAATAAACAAATAATTCAAAATAAATAATTAATTAATATGTGGATGCAATTTTGAGACCTAAATTGTATTGGTTTAGTTATTTCATTTACCTAGTTATATTAATTGCAATCACATTTTTGTATATGTATACAATTTCGTGACCTAAATTGTGTTTTAGTTTATTTCACACTTGCTTCACTTTCATCCTTGATCTGTTTGGAGATGTGTAAAGAGTTTGTACTCGTATGGACTCTATACTCATATTTGAATTGTCCCATTTGGACAGTTTGGGATTATTCTTTATTTATTGTTATTATTTTGATGTACTTATCGTTTCATGTGTGTAGAAATTTTATGTATCTGCCTTTGTTCTCTGGGTATATATTATAGGAGATATAATTTGCATACTTGGGAGAACTAAAGGGAGATATTGCCAAAATTTCTACATACATGAAACGATATCATTATCTGTTGGTTATTATTTACAAAAAATGTGACAAAATCAAAGATGAGCGGAAGTATGGAAAACAAAAAAAAAATTTGGATTATAGGTTTTCATGAAACCTTTTAAGATATTTATTATGAGGGCGCGTCTACAGTAGGGGTGCCCCTACGTAGGGCCCTGTCTATTCACCGTTGGATGAGAATCTGTATATAAATAGATTCTCTACAGATTCCCGTTATTCCCCACAGATTCCCATCCAACGATAATTAAGGCATGACCCTACGTAGGGGCGCCTCTACCGTAGCCATCCCCTTATTATGATCTAACTACATATAAGAAATTGTGTACCTTAAACAATTAGTCTTTCTGTTAGGATATTTGCCCTAAAAAGCAGATTTCTAATTTTATCCTTTTGAGTATAAATAACTTTCTCTTATATGCAACTATGATATTTGCTAGACTAAACTATCTTAGTTGAATAGTTTATTTATCTGAAAAAGATTCCATGACTTTATTTGTGTATACAGAAACAAACATAATTAAGTGTTAATTATGGGGAGACTTGTTTCTTTATTTAAGTCTAAATGAATTAGTTCACAATCTGTAAATAAAGATGGAATAGTTTATTTACTATAGGTTGTAGTATTTGTCTATCTCAACAGGAATGATGTGTCTCAAATCATTGAAGTATGTGACTTTTGATAGAAATACTAATACAATATAAACAAGTTATGTGTATTAAACTAGACTAGGTGATATAAAGAATTGGAGTGCCGTAACTCAATTCTTATATTACCACAAACTAGCTCGTAGCATGTAGATTTTAATCCTTGATATTTCATTGGACTTACTTTCATAGGTTGTAGCCTTTTAATTCGTTAAAAGACTAACTTCTATGAAAATTAGAGGTAAACTCTGGCATATTGGAGGTTATGGCTTATGAATTGATGGGAATATCAAATAGTTAAAGACACTATACATTAATGCCACTTTAAGTTCTTTCAATATTCATGGAATAATTAAATCTAAGATCTTAATATTCACTTTATGAATTGGTTGATAATTTTGTCTAAATGGCTATTGAGAATAAAATTATCGACAACATTATTCCTTGATAAAAAGATAGTAACTTGAAGGTAAATAGGTATTGGAGGGGTATTACGGTAATTTCACCTATCCAACTATGGTATTGTATAGGGATTCTATGTGTGGTATAGAATATGCTAGATGGATCGATTAATCAAGGTTAGTTGATTAAATCTCTATAAAATGCATGATATTTAATCTAAGAGTGCAGTATTAGGCCTTTAGTAGAGTATCCCTTTTACTAATAATATTTATATAAAGGCACGTCTACAGTGGGGGCGCCCTACGTAGGGCCTTCTCTATACACCGTTTGATGGGAATCTGTGTATAAATAGTTCCCCATAGATTCCCATCAAACGGTGTATAAGGGTGGCCCTACGTAGGGGCGCCCCTACCGTAGCCCCTCCCTTTATATAAATACCATAATAAGAGTTATTATGTATTTATCATATTATTAGAGCTTAGATTATTTGGATCCATTAGGTCCCTTGTCTAACTCAATAAAGCTCATTAATTGGTTGGTGATATTTGTGAAATTAGTTTTATGAAACTGTGTAAAATAATGATTCTACACAGAAGTTGGTATTTTTATAAATAAGTTTCATGGGTTGGACATATTTATAAAAATACACCCAAAGCCCAAATTGGAGAACAAGCTTAATCCTAGCTGGACTAGGGTTAGAAGTTTTTGGCCTCATATATATAAGATACATGAGAGAAAAAACTACATAGTAATATTAGGAGTGTTATACGAAAAATACAGAGAAAGAGAGAGAGAGAGAGAGAGAATTCGGCCAACCTAAGGCTTAAGAGGAGAGAAAAAGTTTCTTGTAACCTCACACTCTCATCTCATGTCCCGGTGTTCCATAGGATCAAGAAGGTATTTTTGATTGTCCTCCAACAAAGGATTCAACTTGGTGCCCACTCACTTAATCAACCAAGAGCAAGAACATAGACAAAAAGATCTAGGGTTAGAGGTTTGATCACCGTCAACAAGGAGATCAAGAAGGAGCATGCTACAAGAGGTAAACCCTAATCTCATCTCTAGGGTTTATGCATCTAGATTTGATTTATGTTATACATGATCCTTTATATGATATATGCATGTAATATGGTTATGAAAACTGTTTTCATATAAAAAATTTTAAAACCTAAATTCGATATTTTTTTGCTGCGTTCATGATGTGATCATGTGTTTTATATAGTTTGTATGCATGTATGTTTTTGCACTGAGTGTTAGGCAATTCTAGTACTTTCTTCCTACGCACCAAGCTTGCAACTGCAAAGGTGAGTGGGCACCTCGATCTTGATCAACTTTCGAGTGAGAATCCATTAACTCTTATAGCCTCCAAAGGTGGATCTAAGAATTTCTCTCTCGTACTTTTCTCCCAGTTTTTTAAAGCATCCGCCAAACTAATGTTTCAGCAAAAACTGAATCAACAATACAACAAGGGGAAGGCTCCTCCTTAAGGAGATTTTTGGCCAGCAATAGAGGCCATGGGATAGCCGAAAATCATTGCTAAATTAGCAGTGAGGTGGGCTCCGATGACCCACCCATCTATCCGACCTTTTTCTCCCTTTTTATAATTATCTAGAAAACTGTTTGAGTCTACTTATTCTCATTGAGCCCAAGATTTTGGTATAGGTTGGGGATTCAAATAGATCTATTTAATTCAAACTCTAATAAAAAAGACCCAGTTACAATTAACTCTTAATACAAGTGGGCTTTTATTATTAGTTATGGACTTATTCCACTTAAAGTTCAAACTGCATTCTTGAATTAAATAAATATCGCAAGATACTTTAAAATTAAAATTATGTCCATTAGATAATTAACATGTGCATGTATTTCTCCGCATATATACTGATAATTGGAGCTAGGTAAAATTGCTGTTTTGTCCGTCTAATTATATCCTCTAATTCCTTAATACAAGACTATATCCAATGGATGACCAGACTTACATAAAATCTTTAATCAATAAAATATCCAATTTTATTAATTACTTAGCTAAGATTTAAATTATCCAAGCTCCTATAGCTCATCAAAGCAATGTTTGCTTCTCTATATAATAGAGTTGTGAATTCCATATCTATATGCATAAGTTCACAATACCCACAATAATGCATTACCAAAGTGTCAGGGTCTAGATCATCAATTTCTTGATTCCTACATTTTAACATCTAGAATAATACAAATTATGAACATGAGTTCATTACCTATTTCAAGATTAAGAAAGACATGTGTTAATCATCTAGTTTATGAGAATATGTTATTGTCAACGACACTTATTACAAGAATATATTTTAAATAGTCCATGTTTAATGTTTATACATGAAGACTTTTTATATATAGTTAAACAAATATAGATTAAGTCACACAATAAATGTACAAAGTCTTGCAATACGATCCAAGAGAAGTGTCCCACTTCTCTTATTAGTTGTGAACAATCTTGTTTGATTTAATTAGATAAAATATGTCTTAACTTTAATAAATAACTTTATTAAAATCACGGAACCTTTATGACATTTACTATTGTACCAATAATCAAAATATTATCACAAATACTATGCATGAATTATAGCTCTATTAAATATCTAAAATATTCAATAAATATCTATAAATAATAAATATTTTTTGGCATAATCCTAATATTATTAAGTTAACTTAATAAGTAGAGAATAATCTTGAATGGGACAGGGCCTTATCCTTTAGAGTTGGAGTGAAGAGTTTGAATTAGGACACTTTAAAGAACTTTGTATGCATAAATATTGCAATCGAATAATTTATGTATTTTAATCTTGGTTTGAAGCAGTACTATGATGCCAATTAACAAGAGTTGGAAAAACATCAGAGATCGAAGGAAGCGTGAATATTTCGATGGTGTTAAGATATTCAATGAACTAGCAAAGAATCATGTAGATGACACTGGAAAAATTAGATGTCCCTGCAGAAAATGTTTGAATTTTTTTATTTGATAGAGTTCATATCATTGAAGCTCACATTTTTTGTAACGAATTTTATGATGCCTATAAGAGATGGGTTTATCATGGGGAAAATTGGGAAGATGAGGATGTTGTAGTTACTGAGAATATTGATGAAGATGAGATAGTCGATGTCTCAAATGACATTCTTGAGCCTTCTAATATTGGAGCTTCTGAGGATGATGGTGTTGAAATGGGAGAAATGGGATCTAAGAGTCAACACTATGACGATTTATTTGTGGAGTAGAGACAGAGTTATACCCTAGTTATACTAAATTTTTGTCTCTGAATTTCCTAGCAAAGTTGATGCATTTGAAGTTATTGATTATGTAGACTAACAAGTTATTTGATTCTTTTCTTAAGTTATTAAAAGATGTATTACCAGAAGGGAATAGGTTGCCTGAATCGCATTATAAAGAGAAAAAGAGGATGAGAAATTTGGGTTTGGGGTACGAGTCAATCCATATATGCAAATATGATTGTGCTTTATTCTAGAAAGAACTGAATGATGGGTTCCAAGTATTAGAGGGAGTTCAAGTATACAGAACTAAAGACACGCTGAAGTAAAAAAAGATTGATCCAGCCTTTGAAGATAGTTCAAAGCATAGAATCAAGTAAACCGAGTAGAGCTTGTAGAATGTACGAGTGATAGAGTCAAACATACTATGTCAAGAAACAAAAGTGAGTTTTACTTTGAATAAGTCAATTGGTGTTTGTAAATATTGATCTAGTTAGTGTTAAACCACGTAAAAAATCAATGTGTCTCACCATTATATTTTATTATTATAACGTTTGCACTCTGTGTTACAGCATAATTAATTAAGTAAAATTAATTAGTAAATTAGGTGATATCTGAAAAAAGAACCTAGCAAATAGTACCATAATCTTTGCCATACTTTGACCAATGCCTTATTTTATTTCTCAATAATCTCATCCAACTTGTTGGCATCTAGATGCATTTCAACATTAAGGATACCCACGTCAAATAATTGCTCTCTATTTGTTCAATGACATTGATCATAATCGGATAAATTCTCCATCCAAATATATACGAAATAAATATTTCACAAAATTCTAATCTACAAAGTATATACATGTTAGTAAAGTCGTAACACAAAAAGTTGTACATATAACTATTACTAAACATAGTCAATAAAATTGCTCAAAACTTTACGTATTGGAATAAATCATCATGATTATAAATAAGCTTTTTCGTTGTATTCAAAATTTGATTTTTGGTATAACACAAATAGAAAACATAGATATGTATCGAAAGTATAAATAACTCCAATACCAATTAAAAAAAATATTACAGCCACCAACATAAATAAATTTTAGCAACATCCATCATAATTGGCATGTATCGACTTTCGGAAATCCATTAAGATATGCAACATATATATGCACTGTAATAAAGAGAATTAGGGAAAAAGAACAATCCGCGAGAGAGACAACGAAAAGAGAAAACAACTAATATACACAGCAATATAGGCCCAATTTCGCATTATTCTCCTCTTATCACCGTAAGCAATTTCGAGTTGGTCTTACTTGCCTTAAAAAATTAAAATAAAAATCTGTTAACTCCATAAAATTAGAATTATCTAGTGCTATTATGTCTTAAGTTATGCTATATTTTTATTTGAATTAAGTTATTTTAAGTACTTATCTTGTTATTTTGATGTTTTATTTGTTTATGTTAATAGGAGAATGAAATAAAGGTGTATGATGCAAAGTGAGGTCAATTTGTGTCTCCTAAATCGGTTTTTCAAACTATTGAGATCAAATTGAATCTGATACAATCGTAATACAATGAAAATAAGGCAAATCGAAGCTAAAACGACGAAATAGCACATTCAGAAATTCGCGGTGCCAAACCAGTAAAAAAGTGGCACTGTAGTGCCAAAAAGCGCCAACTCTGGTAGTGCGGTATCACCTCCTATGTCCTAGGTCAATAGACGGTCAAGATCAACTTTTTAACGATCCAAAGGTCCAAATTCAACCTGCCTTAGGTTTGGACGAGCCACCTCTTTAAAATCCTATTTTTGGGTTGAAAGAAGTATGTTGAGATAGAGAGAAAGAGAGGGAGGCAACTATGGAAAGAGAAGAAGAAGATGAAGAAGAAGAAGAAGAAGAAGAAGAAGAAGATATACCCGAAGCCTCTATTTCTTAATTTCTTACACAACATCAACATCATTCTTTATTCATATTCTTTATTTTCTTGTGAGTTATTCTGTGTATTTTCCATATTTAGAGAGTAGTATAGCTGAGAGCAAATCCTAGATAGAGGATTCAAGAGAGCAAGAACCAACCTTGGAGGAGGAGCTTGACAACCTCTATGAACACCTTCAAGCTTTTCTAAAGGGGAATTCTTTAGCTTTTCTCTCTTTGATTTTGTATTTCTTGAATTCATTGGTTTATAATGTTGTTGTTCTCAATTTATTATGAACTAAATCTTTCTTTGTCTAGTTAAACTATGTGAACTAACCTAATATCTTTCGTTTGTATATTTCTCTCCTATTTTATTAATCTAAGCTATTGTTGAGTTATTTGTTTTATCTTATGCTTATTGCTTTTATTTAATTGATCACTAAATAGAACGTTGAGTGAAACCTTATGAACTTGGGAAGGGGAATTTAGGTTTGAACATAGGTAGAATAACATAAGATCACCTAATATGGGGTGATTTTATGTAAAAACCTGGATATTCAAGGGGTATTTTGGTCATTTTAGTGATTTTCTGATTATTAAATTAGAGGGATTAATTTGCAAAAATTTTGTGTAGAGGGACTAAAATGCAAATTTCAAGGGGACTAGTTTGAAAGGGATTTGAACATTTGGGGATTGTTGTGCAATTATTTAAAAAATTGCACAGTCCCCCATAATAGGGCCACGTGACCCTGTCTTATTCCTTCTCTCTCTCCCTCCCATCGACACACTCTCTCTCGCTCGTCTCTCTCGCTCGGCCTAAGACTAGAAAAGCTACCGCCGCCGCTCTGAGCTCCATCCGGCCCGTCGACCACCTGGCACAATCTCACCACGTGCCAGGATGCCCCGCCGCCTACCTAGTGAAGCTGCGGAGCTCCCCCACCGGAAAACGCCATTGTTGGCCGTTTGGAGGTTTTCGTCACTAGCGTCATTTCAGGTCATTTCAGCTCGCGTTCTTGGGCTCGCTGGATTAGTCTTGTCGAGAGGAAGCTCAAGGTCTATATTTCATGACCCCATACTGTCCGATTTGGATTTGAAAGTTGCCATTTTTTTATGTTTTGAGCTTTAAGTTTGACTTTTTATTTCGGCTGTCGGATCGTGTTTTTGATGTCATTTTTTGATTGTACTCGGAAAATAGGGAAGATTGATATATTTATTGCCTATATTTGGTGACCGGCATGAAAAATGAAATTTGACGGCTAAGATTTGCCTCGTTTTGCATGCCACTAGTTCGGTGTGGGTTCGGACCCGAATTGGACGAATTATATATTTGACCTAGCTATTTTGGATGCTAAGAATTCAGTGAAGAGGTTCGTTTATAGATTTGAAGCTCCGTTGAGAAATTAGCTTTTCACAAGAGAACGATCGAAGGCTTGGAATTGGTTCCCAACCCTCTGAGTGATCGTCAACGACATCTTGAAGATCCAATAGTGTGGTATCGCTATTCT
This sequence comes from Trema orientale, assembly GCA_002914845.1. NCBI lineage: Eukaryota > Viridiplantae > Streptophyta > Magnoliopsida > Rosales > Cannabaceae > Trema > Trema orientale. The sequence continues at coordinate 3,696,019 of JXTC01000003.1, forward strand.
AGTAAGGTAGGGATTCAATGACTTATTTTTTGCGACAAATGAGAACAAATATGATTTTAGAACTATTTAAGTATCTGTGATGGAATTTGATTATATGATATATATTGTATTGTTCTGAGAATTTTCTAAGTGCAGGTTATTTTTAGGTATATCAAAAATAGGACCGTTATGCTGCCCGATTTTCTATAAAACCTAGTATGTTTATTTTATTGAAAAACCAGAGCACAATGATTTTTACACTTCAGTTCTATATTGTACGTGTCATCGGATCATACATGAGCACCGTGCTAGCATCGTAGATTTATAGTGTGGCACTGCATATCCCACATTCAGTGTAGAGTCAGTAAACCCACGCAGAGTTTGTTACTTCTTATTACCTTTCTATTTGGCAGGTGTAGGCAATTCGGTTGCCCCTCTAGGTTTATTAAAGGACACATGGGTGTCCCCTTCGGGTATGGGCTTAGGTGTCAGGCAGGCTGTTAGGTGCACTTAGTGCTATCATTTTGGGTTTCTATAGATGAGAGGATGTGAGCTCATGGGTATAGGTTGATTTGTATCATATGCATATGAATTGGATGTTTCATATATACATATACGTATAGATTTTCGGTTTTGGATTATTATATATATATATATACACACACATTAGATTTAAACTAATCATGCAAGAACTTTTCATCACTAAAATATTTTTTATCGAGGTAACTGTCTTTCCTACTGGGCATTGTATGCTCATCTCCTACCTTCCTTCTTCAGGTGGTGTTCAGTGTGACTTGGGTAATCAAGAGGATTAAGAGGCCATCTTGACTGTAGTTCGTTATCTTTGTAATGCTAGAAGTCTGTTGCTATGGTATTTGGATTGTTTGGATTTTGTATTAGTATTGAACCAAGATTACTACTTTCTATATATGCTATTTTGGTATTTGACTTTTATTATGGATGATGATGATGCTTGCACTCATTTTCGATTTACATTTTCAATTATTATTCGATCTATGTTTAATGGTGTATACGAACTGCGGGAGAGGTTCACGGGATGAAATTCTAAATATTTTATTTAAATGGATTATTTTTAAGACTGAAACATTTTAGACACTTTTCAAATAAATCAAAGAATTTTCCATTTTTATGAAATTCTCCTTTTGCCATTGGCTCGGGTTTTGTGTCTTGATAGTTTACATGGGATAGGAATATACTTATGTGACTTGTGCAACCTTAATTTGAGAATTACCAAACTTAATGAGTCCAGTCAATTCTTGTTAGGAATAACATATTATCTTATCTAGATATTTTCACTTATGTCTAGAAAGGAGTTTGTGAATACAAATAAATTCTCGGTTGACAACTCTAATGGATTAATTAATTTAAGAAGGAAATTAGGAGATTATGTGTTTAAAGGGTGGTTAGAGAATTAGAAAACCTAGACATTTAGCTTATTGCTTGCGTCCATTTATTTTGCATGATAGTGTAGTTTCTTTAGTTTTATTTCTTTAAAATCTGTATTTCGGATTGACCAATTTTAATACTTAACTTAGAATTAGAAATTTATCCATATGGATTCGATACTCATTTTACTTCCATATCTATAATATTTGTGACCGTATCCATTTATACGAGAGTGTGTGAATTTATAGTTGTACATTCTAACTAACAAAATTCAAATCTAAAAATTATAGATCCGTAATAATACATGGGCAATCAAAGAGAACAAATGAAGAATTAAAAGTGACATCTAAAATCGCATTGGAATAAATGCCAATATTAATTAATGTGTACTTGTATATAAGTTGAGCAATTTGTTAAATACTTTACAATAATTCACTAGATTAATTAATTAATGATAACGTGTTGTAAATCTACTTATTAATACAGCGATTCGAGCAGAAATTTTGAGAACATAACGCTAATCATAGTAATAATAACAATAACATAAAATATTATAATTTAGAGAGTAAGAGATAGACAACAACAACAAAAAAATGGTGGAGTCCATCTTATCGTTATCATGGAACTCTCTATTTATGAGAGTAATTAACTAGCGTTCAGGTATATAAAATATTACAAAAATAACCCCAAAACAAAAACTACTCATATTATAGATCCAATATATTTTTTTTTAAAGTAATACCCACATAGTAATCTATATATTTATGAGCGTATTTAACTTTAATCAGTTGCCAGTAAAAGACCACTACATTCCAGAGTTCATAATCAAGACCCCATCCTATTAATCAATTGCTATTAATCAAGTCATACACTCCACAAATTTGGATAATGTCCGGTCTAACCATCTTTTAACAAAGATACAGCATGTTTTACCACAAAATCAATTAATGAGACCCCACAACTATTATTCTTCTTATTATTGCTTTTTTGTTTCGGCCTTGAAGTGGCCAAGTACAAAAGACTTCTCAAAATTTAACCATCAATTTATAGAACAAATTAATCTAAGATCTTATGGAAGTAGATATTCATTTTACCACGACATTTAGATTGAAAGCCTGGTGCCGTGCATGGCATTAGATGATTGGTAGTACTGTTCACACACAAATAAATCTCGTGTAATTGGACTTGGTTTGAGTTCGCCGTATGAATGCACTTGATTTTCGGAGTTAATCCAATTGCACTTCTTACTGCGTTCTTCATTGCCCACAACCTATATGATTTTCCATTTGGCTCAATTCCTGCAATTTTTTTAATTTTGTGTGTTTCTTCGATAACTACTGTCGACTTAAAAAATAATCAATATGTTATTTTTCCTCTAAATAATAGACACATAGATAATTAATTACCTGCTCTTTCAAAGGCGGAGAGGATATTCACTTCCATTCTCAAGTTGAGAGTTGTCAGAAAGTAGTTCCTTTGGTTTAATAAGGATTCTGAACAAATGCCATGTTTCATCCACTCGTGAGACCAAAATTTTCTACCATCATTACTTGGGCAGCTCATTGAGGGCCAATATTTTTCCATACTCCCAATGAAGTCAGAAACCTATGCAACATATCCTAAAAATTTGTTAATATTACAAATACGATGTAATTAAATCTAAGGTACTACATACATTTTTATAATAGAAAAAATACGAGAAACTTCCAATTTTAATTTGCTGAAAATTGCACCTGATTTTTGTCAAATGGACTCCTGGGATCGCAGTAGGTAGGAAATGAGCCATTATTGAAATTAGGCCAAAGTCCATGTATTATAAAATCAGTTGGCTTCTTGTCTGTTTTTGGATTGCAACAACTTCTTTCATATGGGTTCAAGTTGCATAATGATTGAGGCCACTGCATGTATATATATATATATATTTATATATGATCTCAATTTGAAAAAATTAAAATAAGTCCATCAACTGTAGTATACTAATAATTACTTTGCGTAAAAGATTTTGAAAATGTGCTTCAAACAAATATCATATCAAAACTGAGAAGGAAATTACCGTGAGAACAAAGTAGTAAAAGTCAAATGAAGCACATTGTAATACTACTCCATTTAATGTCACTATCATGCATAAAAAGAACTGTTTGCTATTCATCTTAACTCATCAAGATAAAGATCCTACAAGGTATGCAGAATTTTTTTTTTTTTAATGAATGAGAGTAGACGAGAGTGTGAGACTATTCAATTCGATGTTATAAAGGTATCTATATATTCAGGTGGCTGGGAAGATGAGGGCGCGTAAAGATACACATACTCCTCCCCAAGGGATATTAATTAATGGACCCAAAATATTATGCATATATTACGTAATTAAGATCCACTCACATTAATGTATTATCTATGATATATATGCTAACTTGCGGAGGTAAATTTTATCCCTATCAACTTCAGATTGGGATATGTCGCTTAAATACATATAGTACTTGAGATATTGGATTTGTGCATCTCTGTGACACTACACATGTTTACAATTATATCTACACACTATCTTTTTTTTTTAAATTATATATTTGGCTAGAAAACACAATTATATTGATCCATACTTGATTTTCAGATATTGCAGGTTCTGTGTAATAAAGTGGAGAAACAATCACCTATTTTCACGTGATAAAATTAAAGTTGAGTTGTACAAACGTACTTTTCGAAGCTACAACATGCAAAGAACTTTCATTAAAAAAAAACGCAAAGGAACATAGAATAGTACATATATAGAGCAACAGTATGGTATTTTGTTTTTTTACTTATCTACAGATATGCCCAATTAAATTAGTCACGTATGTCTTTTCATAGTAAAAGATAAAGAGAGAAAAATATTAAGTAATAATTTTTTTATTTTTTTTTCCAACTACTCAAATTATAATACCCGTTATATCATGATCTAACAATTGAAAAAAAAAATACCTATTGATAGGTAAATAAAAAAACTATTGAATTCAAAACCATATATATATATATACACACACATAAATATGGGCCATAATCCTTAGGTATTTTTATTTTTTATCTATCTATAGATTTTTTTTTCTATCTATTAGATTATTATCTAATGACTATTATGATTTGAGTAGTTGAAAAAATAATAATAATAACAATAAATACACATTATTTAATGTTCTTTCTTCCTCTACCTTTTATCATAAAAAAAGGTACATGATGAATTTTAATATGACAAAATAATATCTACAGATAGGTTAAAAGAAAATGTACCTACTGGATTGGTACCCAAATATAATAGTGCCACTAAAAAATAAGACGTGACATGTGTAAAATAAATATATGTATATGGTCAATTCTTTTTCTTTTTTTTTTTTTTTTTTGAGTGGAGTACATTCTCAATAATTAACAGTTAATATATGTTAAAAAGAATTTAAATGAGAAATAACTATAGTGAAAATTAATATTATCATAAACCTGCATACTGGCATAAGGTACGTACTTTTGAACTATATATAACACTATTTAATTAACCCAAAATCAGAAACTAATCAAATCAAAATAAATTCAGTAGGTCTATCACAAAAGACAGGCAATAGGCCAAACTTTCATATATTTATTTTTTGTTTTTTAAATAATTGTGCGGACGATAGGATCACATGATACTAATATATTAAATGAAGAAAAAAGGGGGGAAAACTACGTACATGTTCCATCCGGATAAACTTATAATATATCGAAGAGTTTTATTAGTTGTATCACTATAATTAATCAATACATGACAGATTCTTTACTTGTTGCTTTCAATCACGGATAGATTTGGACTCTTAATTATGCCCGCCCCTAACAGAATTTTTGAGTAAAAACCAGAACCCTTATCATTAAATCGAGTACTGTAAATTGTAGTAATTTAAGAGAATAAATGATCAACTATACATTGAAAATTATGATGACAGAAATCTAAACTGCGTACGTTATATTAGCGTAAATGGAAACAAAACCATAATAATCAATGCATGCATCATAGGCGAGGAAACTAATAGCAAGGCTCATCCAATCTGCATTGATGATCGCCACTATGAAGAATACCAGGAGACGTAGACGTATAAGCCATTACATTTCTTTCCCAACGGAGATATATTTTTTGTTTGTAGTAAACACAAATTGTATGCTAAACTTAGAAATAAACTGTGTTTGGATTTTCTTTACCGCGGGGAGTATGGCTAGTAAATTACATTAATTATACTTTTGTATTTGCTATCTGGGAGTCAATTAAATAATAATTATAGTAACAAGTTAAGCAATTAAGCAAAATCTTAGGGAAATGGGATAAGGGTTGAATTATTTGGGTAAGAAAATATTTAAATTTAATATCATAATTTTAGGTAGATTATAGGAATAGTTATTGTTTAATTTTGAGAAATTTAGGTAGATGTCCAATTTTTTAAATTTTGTTAAGTAGATGATCAATTTTTAAGTTTTATAGCTCAATGTCTACTTATTTTAAATTATTTTCTGCTTCTTCGTTTTTGCCTCTTTTTTAATAGCATAGTTTTTTTTTCCCATACTCGTTGGTATAGCAAAATAATACAAAAATTTTCAGATTCTTCTTCTCTAAGCCCTTTGATATTCCCGAATTTTGAAAGCTTCTTTTTATGGCGGGTCTCCTGTACAACTTCTTCCCCACTGACTTCTTTTACCTATGTTCAGCCGACTCCGTTGCCCCGTCCAAATCGGTTGCTCCGGTTCCGATTCGTAGAAAAAGACGTTGCAGACGAGGATCTCCTCCTCGAATGACAATGAACTATTTGGGAAATGGTTCCGTTGAGAGAGAAAATGGGAGAAATGCAGAGAAAATTTTGGGTTGGGAAAATTTTGTCATAGTGGTTTTGGGCTTATGTGTGTGTTTGAGGGGCGTTGTGGACATAAATATTCCAACGGGTTTTTTGCTGGATATTCAACTATGAAGATTGGGCTTTGGTCATATTCCAACTTTTGGGCTAAAAATTGGACAGATACCAATGCAGTCCTTTAATTTTGCCAGAGACTCATTCTATGAATAATAAGAGTCTTACTCATGTAAAAGGAGATGAGTAGGACATGTCACGTCTACTTATGTAAAAAAATACTTACCAGATTGGTGTCCTAAATGAAAAGATATGTTTTTTAGCTAAAGTACTAATGTTGTGGGGTTCTTTTTTTTTAATTTAAATATATGTATTATAAGTTTAAAGGGTAAAATTTGTCTCTTTAAATAAACTAGGGGATTTTACGTAAATACAAAAAAATATGACATTCAGTATAAATGTTTAGAAAGATACAGACATATTGATGACAGCCAAAAATAAAAAGCGCTCTATTATTAAAGAAAGGAAAGGCATTAATAAGTGCGATGTCAGCACTTGCACACTTCAGCTAACAAAAATATATGATGTTTGTTTTAAAAATAAAGGAAAATAAAAAGTGATACTGCAAAAGGACAAGGCAATGATCAACGCCTGTAACTATTCTTTATTTCTCTTATTTTGACGTTTTTACACTTAATTTTCTATTTTATTTGTGTGATTATTTTTTATTTCAGCATTTAGAAATCTTTAACTGCAATATCACAAATATTTTGAATAAAGTTTTTCAATAAAATGAGTTCTTAATCATGTTTATTTTTTAGTAATAAAAAATTCAAATTCTCATACTCATTTATACGATACTATAGATAACATGTTATGATATTTGTTTTTTTTTTTAAGTAAATACTAACTCTCAATCCAATTTCTATGAATATTATAAGTAACATAATAAGATACTTATGGTAACTTATTATGATTTTTTTTAAATACAATAAAGAATTCTCAAACTCTTCTTTCAATTTCTAGTTACTACAAATAACATGATATGGTACCAATCTTTCAATTTCTAGTTACTACAAATAACATGATATGGTACCAATGGTAACTTTCGAATTTTCTTTTCTCATATTGTTTTATTTTTTTGAAATAAGAAATACACAATTCTACTTCTAATTTGTGGATACCAAAATAACTTGATAGGATACTTATGGTAATCCTTTCTTTTTAACCATGTAAGATACTTATGATAATATTTCCTTCCTTATTTATTCATTTGTTTTATTATTTACAAGGTATGATATTTATAGTAACCAGATTTGATACTTATGGTAACTTATTTTCTTTTTGAATCTGGTAAGATATTTATGGTAATCGAATAAGATACCTAATAAGATAATCCTTTCTTTTTAACTATATAGGATACCTATGATAAATTTCCTCCTTTAAAAAGGTCCATTCATTCAAAAGTAATTTTTATTTACCAGGTATAATACTTATAGTAACCAGATATGATATTTATGGTAACTAGATAGGGTACCTATAGTAACATATTTTTTTCTAAAATTGGACAGGATACTTATGGTAACTGGATAGAATACCTAAGGTAATCTTTTCTTTAACCATATAGGATACCTTTGGTAATATTTTCTCTTTTAAAAATGCTCATTCATTCAAGTACAATTTTTATTTTCCAGGTATGATACTTATAATAATCAATATGATACTTAAGATAACCAGACATGATATCTATGGTAACTGATTTTCTTTCTAAATCGGGTAGGATACTTCTAGTAATTGGATAGGAAACATAATATAATCCTTTTTTTTAAATCATATAGGATACCTATAGTAATATTTCCTCCTTTAAAAATGCTTATTTATTCAAAAATATTTTTTATTTACCAGGCATGATATTTATGGTCATCAGATAGAATTCTTATGGTAACTGGATATAATACTTATAGTAACTGGATAAGATACCTGTGGTACTTTTTTTTTTTAATAATCTTATTGGATACTTATGATTACCAGGTAAGGTACTTATGGATTTTTTTTATTTACCGAATAAGAAACCTTTAGCAAGTATGTACAAATTTATTCATTTATTTATTTATTTGTGATAATAAGGAACGCTAAAAGTTACTATAAATTTATTTATTTGTGATAATAAATTTATTCATTTATTTATTAGTTTTAAAAATAGTAAGATAATTATTTTTTGTTCAAAAAGTTACTATAGCTTGACATAAACTAAGGTTTATTAGTATTTTTTTATCTTTTTTGAATTTGGTTTTTAATTGAACTGTTTGCTTTATATCCGTCTTTAAATTTTAATTTTCTTTCTAAAAAATTGGCAGATGCAATATTGTTAATTGGAATTATGAATACAGAAACAAAAATTAGGGACTAAATTATTAAACTATTGAAAAATCGAGATTAATGGTGTAAAATTTCTCTTATTCAAATAAATTTTAACAAAATCTAGGATTAAATATGCCAAAAGACCAATGATATCCAAAAGAAGAAATGTTTAGTATTTAAATGCCACAAAAAATATATTGCTGACCAATATGACAAAGTGGTAATAGGTTGGAGACCAATAATGCCATTAACCTTGAAAACTATGTCATAATCTCGTGTCTGTTTTGGCTTAATAAAAGAATGAAAGAAAAAAGATACGTAACGCTCCTCTAGAAACAGTGTAAGCTTCAGCTCAATTATTTTCACACATATATTGATCAAGCATAATTTTTTATAAGTGCCTTTCTATATTAAAAGCTAAAGACATCCATGAATAATAAACGCCATTTTTGACATGTATAAATTCGAAAGCTTTTCTTTGGCAATTTATATAGAAATCAAGACAGTAGATATTAAGGGCCGGAAACCCGAGAAATACTCAAGAAAGTTTTAAATAGTCTCTCTATATAGTCTCTCTAACTTTGTGGGATACATCACCCCCCAAAATTAGTCCCTCGGTTTCCTTTTTGTATCACCATTTGCTTCTTCATTCTTCTTCAAAGCACAATTTGGATGAAGACCAAAGCAACATTGCTCACACTGAAAATACCATCCAATGCCCGTCTCAAGACACCCATCACACCGATATACAGACACGTGACGAGTTAGTGAAAACTCATGTTCAGCATGAAGTTCATGCCTCAATTTCCTGGGCCACCCTTTTGCCATTTCATCCATGTGTTCTTCTAGATGCTGCAAATGCTCCTTAGTGAATGGGTAAGCATTTGCACCATAAACATTAATGAGCTCTCTGGGTTCCCTTGTGGCTACTCTACCAGAGGGGCCAATAACTATGAAACCCGTTCCTCTGATTTTGAGTCTGTACATGAGGTGTTTATCCCTCTCATCACAAAAGGGTAGAGCCAACCAGGGCATGCTGGAAAGGAGCTCATTGAAGGTGTCCTCATCACCTGAAAGTGCGATGAAGATCACTTCAAATCCATCATCTTTTGCTTTTATGTCATGATATGTCTCAATGAGCTTGGGTGTGAATCTTGTACATACTTCGTCGAAAGGACATAGAAAATAGAACATAATGGTCTTTCCATCTAGTTCAGACACGTGCACCTGATCAAAGATATGAAATATGTACTCATTAAAACATAAAACTTTCACGTATGTAAAAGTAACAAAGAAAAAAAAAACATAAACTTTGGAGGTATCAGAATAAAATCATCCTACCTTGGAACCACTGTTGTCAATTACAAAATCTCTGTCTCCATAAACTAATAAGGACTCTAATGTTTGGGATTCTTGTCTTATTTTGTCGATCTCTGCGAGCTCATCAAGCCTCTTGGGTGTAAAAGGATAAGCTTCTGCACCATATTCGTCAAGGAGTTTAATTGCATTGGAGTTCAAAATCTTCCCATCTGGCCCTATTATAACTAGAGTAGGGTACTTATTAGTGTCGAAGTAATAAATTAGCTTCTTAGGAGCCTTGTCCTTGAATGGCAAAGCCAACCACGGTATCTTTTCCATTTCTTGGTTGAACTTTTCTTCATCTTGTTTAAAAGTCCAAGATATTGAGACGATCTCAAATTTATCACCTTTCGCCTTGAGTTTATTATAGATATCGATGAGAGGTGAAGTAAATTGATCAAGAGGCCAGAAATAGAGGGCCACCGTCTTTCCTTCAAGCTCAGAAATAGGAACCTGTAAATATGTATTACAATCATGAAAAAGTATAATATAACCAGTTATATATGTGATCATATTAAAAATAAAAATGTGAGAGCAAGGTGATAATAAAGCTAACACAAGTTCAATGTAATAACAAAGAGCACTCCACCTGATTCCGATCCTTTGAAATTAAATAATTACGTGACTTAAATGTCAGGATAAAACTTATAAAATTATTCTTCTTAGCTTCTTCCTCTTTATCTAACAAAGAATTGATTATTTCATGTGTAAATGGATAAGCGTCAATTCCATATTCCAGGAGAATTTTGATCCCATCAACCCTTTGCAACATTCCCATGCGCGTCGAAAATGACAATAGTAGGAGTCACTCTCACGTCAAAGAACTCCATCAAGCGTCTCCGAGTGTCTGAGTCATGAAATGGTACTGCAAGCCATGGCATTTTAGAGAAATAGCGTTTGAATGAGTCATAATCTTGATGACATGTGGTTAGAAAAACTACTTCAAAGTCCCCTTTTGATGCCACTTCTTGATAGAACTCCAACAACTCATCCAAAGTGAAACTCTGACGACCAGTACACCATGATAGAGAAAAATATAACCCCACAACCTTCCCGTTCAAGCTACTAATTTTAACCTGTGAATATCAGATCCCCATAATTAATACTAAGACTAGGTGGAATAATTAAGGCAATTTAAAACTATATGAACAAAAGGCTATATCTTCTTCAACCATCTTATTATATTAAAATTCTAGTTTATTCTACAACGACAAGAAATGAACAAATGGGTCTCGTTCTCAATTAAATTTCTACCATATTCTTTAATGGAACCGCAATGAAAAAAGGATCTGCAATTCTCCTGAACCAATTTACTTTCCTTTTGCCATAAGCAAAATGATTAAAAAAATTACGAGAATTAATTGTTAATTAGATATTTGATGCAAGAACCCAACCTGGTCGCCATTGTTGCGTACAAGATAGTCTCTTTCCTCGGAGGACAAGAGTGCGGACAAATCATGAGTAACGCCAAAAACATCACCACTGTCAGCCATGCCTCTATGTTTTACGTACTTCTCTCTTTTTTATTTGCTCTACTTTGTTCTAGGTTTGAAGACCTGCATGCAACTATTGCATTATGTCCTATTAAATACGATTAGGAAATCTAAACACTATATATAGCATATATAGAAACATAAGAATAATAATTAATCAATCATAGGCACAAGGAAGACAATGACATCAAATTTTTGGGTAATCACATAAATTACGCTAAATTCGTATTGGGAATAATTTTTTGGTTAATCCTGATAAGCAGGTATGGCTAATAAAGTTTATTCTTTTTTTTCACTTTTTTTTTTTTTAATGCGAGGGCTCTGGCTCGTAAAGTACATTAATTGTACTTTTGTGTTTGTTACGTGTCAATTTAAATAATAATTGCAGTGATTAAAGTTACTGTTTTTTTAGGAAAATATATTTAGGAATAAAGGTATGAAAGGGTATCAGGCAAAATTTATTTGGGTACGATCTTATCTTAAATTTAATATCATAATTTTAGCTTGATCATAGGAATATTTTTATTATCCTTTTTGAAAAATTCATGCCATAAACGATATATAGATACTACAAGAAAAGTGTCTTCTACCGACGGAATTCGAACATCGGGTCGGCAAAAGAGTTAATCACCAACGATCTACAAGACCACCGTCGATTAAAAATGGGTGAGAAAAAGAACCAGCAATTGAAACCCTATACCGTCACGGGACCGTCGGTGAAAGTGTTGGCGTGTAATGTACGTGCCATTTTTTGGATTTTTTATTTTGTGAAAAAGTTTTAAAAATATTTACCGACGGGTTGTTTCGTCGGTATAGGTAATATTTAATTAAATACTCTTAAAAAAATAAAAATTTAACTAGAATTCACTATTTTGGGACAGTCATATGTCGACGGAATGTGCCCGTCAAGAAAATCTTCAATCTCTTTCCTAAACTCAAAAACCAAGAAACAATAACTAAAACCAATTTTATGCTAACCAACAATGTTCTAGTTTTGTACATAGACGTGTCCTGCATATACAAAATAGGCCAAATATGGGGCAAAATCAGCCAAAGTCGATTGTCTCTGGACAAATTATAATACTTAAACAAGAGTCGGAGGTAAATAGGTAATTTGACCTAAATCTAATACGAGGCTAAAATAAACCATTTTAAAAGAAGAGTGGAATCAGATTAAAAGAATTTATCGTTGGAAATAATTAATATTTAAAAATAAACCATTTGAAAAAAAGAGTATCAAAAGTCAAATTATAAGAATATATCGTTGGAAGTAATTAATTTTGACTAGAATTAAAGTGGCTGGGAATGTAATTTTGCTATATGTGTTAAGGACACATACATTACACACAAATATCACATATATGATCTGGTATTTCTTTTTTTCTTTTAACTAATTATCTACGTGGCGTAGTCCCACTATAATTAGATTGTGACATGTAGCTATGTAAGGAGAGTTTGAAGTTCTACACTTGCTCACATGTAAGAAATCCAGATCAATGATCATATAAAATATTTGACATTCAACGAATATTTAAATGTCCAATCAGCTAATTACTTTGAAACTTTCTGCTACGTCTTGTTTTGAAATATATTCCCTCTATTTCGAGAAAGAACGATGGTTCAGCATATATTAATTGAAGGAGTAAGTATTGAATGTAATTAATTAATGGGAAAAAAAAAAAGAGCGAACGTTCATTCAACTTACAAAATCAAAAGAGCACGATTAGAATCCGGTCTAGAACTGGAACAGACCAAACAAATGATTACTCTGTACATCTAGAAGAGTATAAAGCACATCTAACATCGTGAACAACAAAGGAGATGTTAGATTCCGACATAAAGGAGTCATTAATCAAACTTACAACATAAGAACAATCAGATCAGACTCTACTACAAGAGGATTGAATCTCAAGCTCATACCGTCATTCAGAGATAAAGAGCTCGGTCAACTGCTGTTGAATATATTTAATCTAACTATTGTTTTCTAATGTAGTGGTCAACTATTGGCACGTTAGACTAGCATAGTCTTAAAATTGGAATATTAGTTTATTTATTGGACGACTTTATTCTTCCAATTGATTTTGGTATTGGAAAGATAGATGCTTTTATAATAGCAGATTTGTTTATTTAAAGAAAAAAAAATCTCATTTTTATAAAAATTAAACACTAGAATAAACTGATAAAGTACATTGATCATATTTATAGACCATTGTTAACAACATAGAAATTTATCCAACTCATGAAAATTCGGTATTTGAAAACATAGCCTGATGGTAACAGGCTGGGAACAGACTTCATCCCGATGTGGATATTATGAGTCCGAAACCCCCCACCTAAAGAATAAAATGATCAAAATCTGACAATTAGGATTATCACTATAATCCGAAAGCAGAGTTTCCACAAGTTAATTGCTTTCCATTCTCCAGCTCTTGCAATTGCAGAACAATACCGTTTTGGTCAGGTGATGCCTAGGCAACGAGGCCAAAGGTAGCAATGTCACAAGGAGATGGAGAACTTACGCGTCTGTGCTCTTCCCCTTCGTCATTCACATGTGAGCAGTGGCTTTGTATTTGGCTCCATTGGCCTTGACATACCCAGACAGAAATTGAGTTCCCTGAGTCCGGTATCAAATACTGGTAATACTATCAGCAAGAGAACGTTCCCCTATGCAAGTGACTTCAGGAACAAGTGGATCGCCAACAGAAAGCAACACCTGAAATACATGAAGTTCACGTTAAAAACCAATCAGAAGTCCGCGCTTTCTACAATTATTAATTGTAATATACTTTAAGGAGTGGTAATGAAACAGTCCTAGAAAATATTACCAGAAAGAATTCAAGGAAATGAAATTTAAGGAAATGAAATATAAAAACAACCAAGCAATTCTTAGAGACCATTTCCCATAGGCGATGTGATTGTTGGGATTAGGGATGGTGATTTTAAAGCAGGATTCCTTTATTCTTTAGGAATATCTAGACATATGCAACCTGCAACTTCAGTTTTCTCAGCCCTTAAAACTGCATAACAATGGAAGGTAGATTGAATATGTGACAACTTACATCCACAAGAAGAAAACGGCTGAGAAACAAATAAGATAACCACACTCTCAGAATTCTAGAAAAAATTTCCTAAATATACAACTATGGAAATATCTTTGAAAGAGGAATACCATTATCATCTCTAACGTATCGAAATATAGCAGTTACATGATTTTATGAATACATAACAGGCCTAAAAATCTTGACTTATATATAAGGTAGATAAGAGCAGCTTCATAGTCACATAACACAAGTGCCTTTCAATGGCATCTTTCTGTTTATCAGTCATCAGCTAGCCTGAACAAGATCACATAACCACAGCTTGAACAGAGTCGTATAACTTTAAAGAGAAAAATACAAGATTGGGAAGTGCAGTTAAATTCATCAAAGTGGCTTTAAAAGTAACCAAGTAACATATTTAGTGTTCAAGTATCATTCGACGGTCAAGAAATAGGCAAATATTAAGTGCAAGCTAGAACTGTGGTATATTCGCCACATTAATCTATCAATAATGAAACTTATATTAGAACAGGGAAACCACAGGTGATGGATAAAAATAAAAAGAAGGGAAGGTTGGGAAGGGAAACCTTTAGGAGCTTGAAGGAATAACCTGGAGAAAAATAAATTGAGGCTAGGAATAAGCCTCTTCCATATGAGCTATTAGCAGGCCCTTATTATTTCTTGGCAGTTGACACTCAAACGTTCTGCAGAAACAGGACCTACAATAGGTCAGGAAACATTCATTAACTTCATTACATATTAATTAAATTGTTAAAAATCATGTGCAACATGCATAAAAGAGCACATAGTAGGGTACAAGAAAAATGCAAAGACGCTACTTTGACTACTTTGCAATTCATCAAAAAACTATAGGTTAAACACAGTGAGAACTTTAAACCAAGACATAAAATTTATAATCTGTTTTTCACAGTTCGTCACATTTTGTTCAACAAAAGAATCAAGCACCTCCGTCAAAGTCAAAACGGATTATTCCCAAGAAGAGCGTCAATATACAGTTGCAAGAGGAAAACAAGTGTGAGAGATGGTTCATAGCAGGTCTCTTTCACTTGGTTGTGAAACTGCGAACTTCATCAACCTTGCCAACCGCCTCAAGTATGGATGAGTAAGTGATAACATCATACTCAAAACCATTTAAATTCATCTCTTTCATAAGCTTTGCAGCATCCTCAAACATACCAGCACGACTGAAACAACCAAGAAGTGTGTTGTAAGAAATTGCATCCGGCTTAATCTTAGAACGCTTCATTTTTGTAAACATTTCCACGGCCCGCTTTGGGCCCCCTATCCTAGCCAAGCCATTGAGGATAATGTTGTGAGAATTTAAGTCTGGAACACAGCCATTTTCTTCCATGGATATAAGTAAGGAATGAGCTTCATCTACCATACCAGCCCTCACCATTCCTGACATTAGTGCATTATAAGCATAAACATCAGGATCACAACCAAGTTTCTTCATCTCGTTGAATAGGTCCACGGCTTCATTGAGATGGCCACATTTTCCAAAATGTTTAATCATCACAGCATACACCCGAGCACTAGAACGTCCGCAGTTCTCTCTCAATTCTAAAAACAACTCATTTGCAGCTTCATACCGTTTTGCTTTTCCAAGACTATTGATCAGGCTGCAATAGGCAGCCGGACAAGGAGGAAAACCCTTTTCATCCATCTCTTCAAGAAGCAACAAAGCTTTCTCAACTCTGTTTCTTTTACAAAATCCATCTATAAGAATTGAGTACGTAAATGAGCTAGGAGCAATACCATTTGCCTTCATCTTCTCAAACCATAAAGAAACCTCAGAAGTCGGAGCTCTGGATTCAAAAAACGCTTTTAGGATAGAGTTGTACGTCACAACATTAGGTATACACCGAAAAGACTCCATCTCCTCAAAAATCCTAAGAGCATCTTCCAGACGACCTGCCTTACCAAACATGTTAATCAAAATGTTTATGAGCACTACATCAGGTTTACAACCATCCTTTAGGAGATTCTTATATATGTTGTAGGCATCTTCAATCTTCCCAGCTTTACCAAGACCCTTTATTAACTCTGTATAAGTAAAGACCGTAGGGGCACATCCCTTCTCCTTCATCTCCCTGACAAGACCTAAAGCTTTTTCAACCTTACCCAACTTGAAATATGTACCCAATAAGTTGGTATATATCCTAGCAGTTGGCTGTAGGCCATTCTCCTTCATCTCATCAAACAACCTGATGGCAAAATCAAAACGACCCAGTTTCTTAAATGCTAATATAAGTGCATTGTACGTAACAGTGTCCGGAAAACAGTCTCCCTCATTACACATTTCATTATAAAGTTCATGGACTTTTTCAAGAAGACCTTCCTGCATCAACATCAAGATCATCGAGTTGTACGTATTCGCCGTCGGCTTGCACTTGCGGCCTTTTAGCTGGTAAAAGATGGCTAAAGCCTTGTTAACCATCTTAGCCTTTCCCAGTATATTTATGATCTCAGATAACTGAGCAGGATCTAGCATAGATACAGACCGAACCATCTCCTGGATGGTCTGCCACATTTCACCAAACAACCTCGCCTCATCTAAGCAGCGGACTAAAGCCATGTAAGTGGTTGAGTCGTGCCGAAAACTCCTCCTCTTGGAAGCCCATTTGAAAAACTGAATCTTAACAATGACCTCAACATCTATGTTCAAAACCTCGAGAACCAAGCGCTGATCCAATCTCAGCTTTAGTACTTCCATTGCCTTCTCTGCATCGGGTCCCCACTTGAAAATTCTCAAGATCCTTATGAACCTCTCGTCCAATTTCCGAACCGAGGGTTCCTTTCTTGGGAGCCTTCCATTCACAGGCAGGCTTTTCGTCGAGTCCCTCGGACTAGGCAAGTGGAACATTTGAACTATCTCATTTTCTACATTACAAAACCAAAAAACAAATAACAAAATGACACTATTAAATCAATAATGCCTCATAGTAAAAATTATAAGAATAAAGAGAATCAACTTCAATCAAAGTTTTACCGAAAAAAAGTGACTTATATGTACTTTTCAAGTGAGCATTTACCTGTCTGCTTAAGTCTCTCACAGAGATGGGGCAAAGTCGATATCGATCGTTTCAAAGAAAGAGATCCCACTGTCATTTTTCTCTTTTCCGCAATCAGATAAAAACCCTCGGCTCAGCTAAGCAAGAATCTTCTAATAGGTCCAACGATCTCCCAGCCGATTGTCGCGCCACCCAACCCACGCATTACCTGGAAGAAAGCCCTGCGGCCGCTGTTATTCCACCTCTCCGCCACAACGCTAAACCATCGCGCCCTAGTTTAATGCCCTCGGGACAAAATTGTCAATATAAAAATAATAACTCAAACTAAAGCCACTGAAGAGAAGATACCCCCATCAAAACCGCAACCTCTCTCCCCTGTCGTCCTCACCCCTGGTCTTGCCATCTCACATGAATGTCGCTGTCACCCCACCGCCACTGGGGTCCGTCTTCGCCGCCGCCACCTAGTCTCACCCTTATTTTCTCCTCTCCAGCTTCAGGTTTGCCTCTAGCTTGTTTTCACCCCAAATCCATACTGTTGTGATTTGTACGCATGGAATATAGTACATATGGATCATAGACTATAGACTAGGCACGAATCAACCAAGTTCCACTGACATTTGTTAGCTATGATAGTATCCTAACTAATAATTTATGATCATGCAGAAAAAGGAAAAGTACTTTTCTGACCAAAATGAAATTGGTGGTGAGTGCACTCATAAAAAAAGCCAATTTTTATGCATAAAACTATACTATTCTTTGTAATGTTACGTGGAATGAGAATAGCTTTTGAATATAGTAGTGGAAACCACTACCTTATGCTTCCTTAACTTTATCATCATCACCATCATCATATATTTATGTCTTTATCGACTAAATACACAAAACGCAAATGCACATTATCTCTCGAAAGTAATATTGTTCCTCCTCAGGTGCCTTTTCCTTTTACACATATTTTCATTACTCTACTATCCACAATATATGATGACTTCTCTCATTGAGCCCTCCCGTTGCCTATTTATTCTCATCACTACGTTTCTTAATTTCCTCCTTACAGCTCGAACTAGCTAGGACAAAATCTAACAAATATGTGTAATTATTCCTTCAGCAAAGAGTACGGAGAGAACTGAGAAGCATAGAATGACTGATATATAAACGTCCTAATTTTGGATTTGGATATACCTTCATTCAGTAAAATGGCTTTGTACCCTTAATGCTTAGACAAGCAATGAATCTAGATTTAAACTTGGTAGACATTGGTTTCAAAGATCAAATGCCTGAAGGTGTTAACAAGTATAGGAATGATTCTAGAAACCCAAAAAAGAAATGTATTGCACTGTAAATAAAAATAAGAGTTTCATAAACGAGACAACTGAGAACCATAGAATAGATTTTTCAAGTTTCAACCTCCTAACTCAGCAACGATAATCAAAACCCAAGAAATATTGAAAAGAAAATCAAAACCCAAGACTCTAAGAGATAATAGAGAGTGTGTACGTACGTGCTTGACTGCTTGAGTGCTTGGCAGTGCCGTTTCGAAGCTGGAGTTGTGGACGGTGGAGGAGCGACTGCGTTTGCCGTCTGCGGAGCTGCGCGGAAGTGGAGCCGCGGAGGTGCGAGTGGCTGTGAAGGTGGATCGTGGAGCAGTGAGGTCTGGGCAAATCTAAGTGTGAGAAAATGGAGATGTGAGAGAGAGAGGGAACAAATGTGTGTGTGTGTGTGTGTCGGCTGAGAGTGAGAGATGAGTGAGTGTGTGAGTTGATTAGGTCTTTAGGGTTGCTCGTGGAATAGCTTTGGGTTTGGGATTAAATAAATAAGTAGACAATTATCACTTTTTTCAAATGTTTAACTAAATTTATCACCAGTATTAGATTCTACCACTTTTAGGAGGAAATTAGTCAAGAATCTATCAAGAATTCATCAAGAATCCGTCAAGAATCTGTCAAGATTACCACTGACGTCAAGAATCTATCAAGAATCTATCAAGATCATCAAGAATTCGTCAAGAATTCATCAAGAATTCATTTCAAAAAGTGGTATGGTGGTAGATTTAATTTATGAAGAAAAAAAAGTGGTATTCACCTAATTTATTCCGGGTTGAATACTTGAATTAGCTTAGTAACAATTATGTAGGCTCAATATGACAAATGCCAAAAAAAGAAAAAAAGGGGGTGAGAGGGGGCTTCTTACAAAATTCTAGGCCAAAGTACTAAAATTAAAAAATTCTGGATAGACTAATTTTTTTAAAAAATTCCGGATTAATTTAGAAAAATATCATTTTTTTTAAAATATTATTAGAAAAATAACATTTTAAAAAAATATTTAGAAAATACCATTTTTTTCTTCAAAATTGTGTTTTTCAATGGTATTCAAAGTAACAGTCAGATTACTTAGAGCAACCAATCCAGTTACTTGAAGTAACTACTCAAGTTACCTCAGATAACTCGACTAGCTACTTTAAGTAACTAATCAATTAATAAAAAGTGGTATTTTTTTAAGTACTTTTTAAAATGGTATTTTTATAATTAAATTCGAGATTTTTCAGAACAATTTCAAATTCCGGAATTTTTCAATTTTTTTGAAAAATTATTATAAAAAATCAAATTTCCTAAAAAAAAAATGATATAATTATAATCAGATCATTTCTAGATTAGTGAGTTCAACTCGAACCTGACCTGTTTAATAATTGGGTTCACGAGTTCAACCCGAAAATGAACCGAACCCGTTTATACTAAATCCAAACTCGCTAATTTCTCGCGAGTTTTGAGTCGTATTGTCGTGTCATGTCGCGAATTGTCAACCCTACTGTCAAACACGCTTCCGTCAATGCTCTAACAACACTTACACGTTACTTTAAAGTTTTTCAAATTTTTTTTATTTCTTTGTTTTATTCCTTTTCAACGTTTTACCTTGACAGCCTAATACGTTACTTTAATCTTTTTATTTCTTTATTGTTTTCTTTTTCAAATTTTTACTTCGTTTTATCCGAAATTTACCAAAATTTGCTTTTTATTTCGTAAATTAATTTTATATTAAGCTATGTGAATATATAATTTTTTTTGAATAAACTGTGTGAATATTTTTAGCACTAGCTTAAAACTTTTTTTTTTACTAAACTATCTTTAAATTATTTTAATAAATTTAATTATGCTTACATAATTTTTCTTTTTTCAATAATAAAACAATATCAACACTTCTCTTTCAATTGCTTAAATATTATAAGTAAACAGCTAGATTACCTATGATAACTTTTTTTTTTCTCTTTTTTGATGTAGAATGCCTAAAATATCATCTTCAAAATTACAGTTGAAGATATTATAGATAACCTGCTATGTTATAATAAGTATCTTCATATTGTAAGTACCTATTTAGGATACCTATTGTAACAATTTTTCCTTTAAAATGCTTATTTCAGCCTTAATTAATTTTTTTCTTGAATAGCGTTAGTAATCAAATAGATACTATAAGTAACCAACTAGCATATCTATGGTAACTACACAACTCTTTTTCCAATTTACCCATTTTATAACCATAATAAAAACAGTAACAATGTTTTTTCTTCCAATTTCACCAAATAATATAGATACCTATAATTACCTCTTACATAGTTACCACAAGTAACCTCATATGATACTTATGGTAACTGTCCAACTCTAACAATTTTTTTT
The DNA here is from genome assembly GCA_002914845.1 of Trema orientale. Lineage (NCBI taxonomy): Eukaryota > Viridiplantae > Streptophyta > Magnoliopsida > Rosales > Cannabaceae > Trema > Trema orientale. The sequence goes on from JXTC01000003.1 coordinate 3,717,191, forward strand.
TAAATTATTTTAGGTAATCAAGTGGAGACCGTCAGTATCTATGTGAAAGACTATTGGTATTCCACAAAAAGCTATATATGCTAAATAGATACTTAGAGTCTAGTTTACGATTTTTGCGGATATCATAAGTATCTTATGAGATACTTATGGTAATGTGGGAGATCATCAGTACTTGTGTGAGAGACTGTAGATAAATTACCAGATTCAAACCAATAAAAAAGGGTATCCATTAAAAACTAGATATGTTAAATAAATACTTAAGAGTCTAATTTGTAATTTTCACGGATATCATAACTAATCTTGTAATATACTTATAGAAAAATTGAGACCATCAGTATCTAAGTGAGAGACTGTAGATAAATTATCAAAGTCAACTAATGAAAAGGGTTATTCCACTAGAAACTGGATATGTAAAATAGATACTTAGATTCTAGTTTACAATTTCCGCGAATACCATTAGTAACCTCCTAAGATACTTACGGTGATTTATCTTCTTTTTTTATATAATTATTTTAAGGAGACCAAACACCATTTCAAGTACTTCTCAAATGAGACAGGTAGTCGGGTGATAGGATTAGGAAACACACCAATAGCTAAGTATCTTTGATAGATAATTTTATATTTTAGAGATAACATCGACAATTAATAATTAAAAAATAACTTCCTTTAAAAAAATACTTAAAAAATAACTTTGTCATAACAAAAGTAATCCTTTATTATATTCTAGAAACATTTGATCCAATGCTCTTTAAAACAAAAAAAAAAAAAGTGAAAAAGCCAAAAACAAAAAGTGAAAATTACAATTTTTTAAAAAAAATCAAAAAAATTTAAGGTGTTAATTAAAACTAAAACTAGATAGAAAATAGATTAAAGGAAAAAATAAGTTTATCCCAAAAAAATAATTCTATTCTAAAATAGTTTTAAATCTACCATTAAAAAAAATTAAAACACATGAAAAAGATTAAAAAAATTAAAACTAAAAATGTATATCCTAAAAATAGAGTAAAAGAAAATCAAAATCTATTGGAAAGAATATTAAATTTAGTACCTGGACAAATATAGAAATAATATATTAAAAAAAAAGCAACTTGATGCTTTTAGTACGTCCGAGATGCGCTGTCAGTGCGTCTGAGAGCGCACGTGTTTTTTTACTTTTTGTTTTCCTGATAGCTCACACATACGTTTTTTTACTTTTTTTTTTTCCCGATAGCCAATGTAAGTGTCGTAAAATTCAAAGTTTTTTAGGATAGAAGTCGTACAAAAGTTAAGATAGTATCCATACACCATATAAATTTTTTTTTTTTGGACAAAATATCACACTGCACCTAATTTCCTATTTTTTCAAAGAGTGACCCAAAATTCAACCATTTGGCTTAATTGCCATTTTTAAAACTAATTATCCTTAATAGTTTTTTTTAAGTTATATTTTAAAAACAAAAATCAAGTGAAAAATTGAGGGAAATCTTTTTTTTTTCCATTTAAAGAAAAGTACACAAACAACATTAACGAGCAAAAGAGAAAAAAAAAATAAACATAACAGTGCGATGAAAGAATAAGAACATCAATGTATGCCAAAATTTTCTTTGAGCAATCCCATTTAATATTTTTTGATATGCACTTTATGTAGTTTAAAAGTTTAAAAGGGTTAATCCCATTAATCCCATTTTTAGCTGAACTATTTCTAAATCTTATTTTTGTCCTAACTTCAAATTTTCTCAATTTTGGCACTTGAATCTTTTGTTTTTCCCATTTAACATCTTTCATTACTTTTCTATTATAAACGATGGAAAAAGTCCTACCTTGGCTCCGAATTTATTACAAAATCTCGTATTAGCCCCAAATTTTAAAATATTTCTATCTTAGCATCCGATATATTAAAATATCTCATTTTCATTCCCATCGTCACTTTATTGTTAAAACAAACAAAAAATAGCATATGTTACTCATATGAGGATTTTGATAAAAAGATTTTTAAGTAGTTTGCAAGAAAAAGTGAGGTAATAGAAACTTTTTATTTTCTTTTAAATATAAATATAAAAAATAAATTTTATTGTCATACACAATTTTGAAATTTAATGGTCATGATTATGGTTTTGAATGATCTTTAGATCTTTCTTAGACTCATTATACGAAGTGACTATAACAAGTTCAAAGAATAATGCTAGGTATCCCAAGATTTGTACTAATTTTTAATATAAACATATGTGGCATATGAGTTATCACCATTCAATTAGTGAATAGGATTAATATATTTGTGATAAATTCTAATACACTAATTAAAAAAATAATAACTCATATGTCACATAGGTACATATTAAAAATTGGGAACAAATTTTTGGATACATAGTATTATTCAAGTTCAAATATAAGTAAAATGCATTGCTTTCTTATTATTTATATCAATTTTAAAAAAATTATCAAAGATAACTTGTGGTTTCTTTTCATGTTTCTTTATAAAATTTTAAATTAGCTAATTTTTTAAAAAAAAATTGTTTTATATATGTATATTATCCAATTACTAATTGTCACGACCCAAACCCCGTGACAGTAACAGAAAGAGAATTTCACTAAAGTTGAAAATTCTTTGATTAATTATGAAAGTGTCTAAAAGTTTCAATTTTATAAAACAATCTATTTTAAAAGAAAATATTTAGAATTCCAACTAGCGAAATTTTCTTACAGTTCGTATACACTATTAAACATAGATTGATTAATAATTAGAAAACATAATTAAGTTCAAGTCCATGCATCATCATCCAAATTCAAGTATCGAATACTAATATGACATGTATAGGGTTTACAGACATAATCGAAAGTAGTATTCTTGGTTTAATACTTAGTCAATCTATAATTCAAACAAAACAAATCAAAGCTTAATCCAACTCATAGCATTACCAAGACAATAAACTACTATCAAAGGGTGACCTTATATTCTTCCTGGTCACCAGGGTCACACTGAACACTATCTGAGGAAGGTAGGTAGGGGGTGAGTATAACAATATCGAGTAGGTAAACAGTTACCTCATTTAAAAAAATTTTTTTGATGGAAAGTTCCTGCATGGTTAATTTGGTCCAAAACACATTTGCAAACCATATATATATATATAACAGTTCCAAAACCAGTAATCCATATATATATGAAAAGATAATAATAAAACCAATTAATTCACAAGCACATGACATAAATCAACCCATATCTATTAGCTCACATCCTCTTATCAAAGAAATTAGGATGCTGGCACTATGTGTACCACATAAGCTGCTTGACACTTAAGCCCATACCTAGAGGAGACATTCATGTGTCGCTTACCAATCTTGAGGGTCAACCGTATTGTTTACACCTACCAAAATTGGGAGGTAATTAGAAAAAAATCCCACGTGATTTTACAAACTCTGCATCGATAGTGGGGGCACAGAGCTTCACATTTAAACCCATGATGCTAACACGATACTCATGTGTGATCCTATGACATGTGTATTCTGAACTGATGTGTAAAAATAAATATGTAGTATTCTAGTGCAACATGCTCTAGTTTTTCAATAAAATAGTCCTTAGTTTTCTGAAAAAATGGGCAGCATAACGGCTATGATTTTAATATACCCAAAAGTAACCTATTCTTAGAAAAGTCTCAGAGCAATCTAGTATATATAATATAAATCAAATTTCTATCACAGTAATGTAATGATTCAAAAATCATATTTTTCCATAATATGCAATAATTTTTATCAAAATAATATAAAATCGAGGTAACCAAATCCCTACCTCACTACAATAGTGATACTATGTTGTTGGATGCTCGGGGGTATCATTAGGCGATCATTCGTAGGATTGGAACTGATTCCAAACCCTTAATTACTTGCTTTGGAGGGTTGACTTCTCAACGGAGCCTCAATTCGAGAAACTAATGACACCACTGAAATCCTAACACTCAAAATAGCTACGTTAGATATATAACTTCACCAATTTGAGTTTGGACCAAAATTCGAACACGAGCTGGTCGATCCCATTTTCTATGCCCATTATGAAGCATAATCAATATATATGTCATTTTTCATCGTTTCATGAGTATATCACAAATACGACAATCTCAACCTAAGTTAATTGTCAGATCGAAAATTCACTGTTCAAACTTTAACGCCTTAAACAACCTAACATAGAAAATTTCAATCTGGGCAATTTCAAGTTGTAAAATACATACCCAGATATTCCTTGCATCGAGACGAATCTGAGAAGCCTAAGGTCGCAATCTGAAGTGGCCAGAATCGACGCTTGTGGCCGATTTTCTCCGCGGGCTTTTTAGCTCCTTACCGGCAACTGAGATCACCAGTGGCCCTGAAACTCTAATGGAAGCATCATCTGGAGGCGGCTCGTCGGCCTGGATGGTTAGTGGTAGTCGATGATGGCCAAAGGGGCCTAATCCAGTGGCAGCCGCTTCTGTCAGTTTCTGGCTGAATAGAGAAAGGAGCGAATCGGGAGGTAGGAAAGAAAAAGAAAGGGTGAGCTAAGTAGGGTGGCATGTGGCCCAAATTTAGTGGGCAATGCAATTTTTTAAAATTACACTTTGGCCCCTAGGCTTTTACATCTCTTATAACATGGTCCCTCCAAAAATTGCATTTTGGTCCCTCTTTTGAAAATTTTCTCACTTAAGTCCCACTTCATTTTATTCTGAAAATTCCAAAAAAAGACCAATTTGCCCTTGAAAAATCCAGGTCCCCAAACTAATAGCACAAATCTAACCAATATTTAGATAAATAAATATTTATGTCCAATTTAATTTACCACTAAAAAAACAACTATTTGTTGTTGTTAAAGTTTTGAGGATAACATCTTTAAATTTTTAACTAATAAACTAGTGAACCTATTTAACAAATGTGAAATATCTAAAATAGTCTTTTTAAAACTCTCACTTAAGTGTCTCATGCTCTTTTACACATGTTTTAATAGTAAAACAATTAAGACAAATTACATATTTTCTCCTCGATCTATTGCTTATGTAGAGTTTTGCCCTTGAATTATTTTTTTGCTGCATAAATCCTTCTTGTATAATTTATTTGTTGCAAAATTAGTCCTTCTATCAAGTTCCCTGTATAACTTGAGAAATTCTTGAAGAAGACTTGGGAGAGATTCTTGAAGATTTGAAGACTTAAAGTTCATCTCCACAAGAGTTTTTCTTTTTCTTTCTTTCCATCCTATTCTCTATTGAATTTTGTATTTGGAATATTTTATGAAATATTTTCATTTATAAATTTCTTGTTGAGATTAGCCATGGATTCTTTGTGTTTAGCTAGATTTTTTATGCTAGGATTCGGATGTACCCTTGTTATACTTATTTGGATTATTTTATTTATTGCTAGTCTATTTTCCATCTATAATTCATTTATGTTTCTCTTTACTTATTACTGCTAATTTATTTGGTCAATGAATTAGTTAAACTTAGGTTGTGATTTTGATACTCTGGAGAAATTGACTTTATTAACTGGAATTAAGAAACATAGTTTACGTTGTTATGAAACCAGGAGAAGATCAATGCCTAGATAATCACTTTTAGAGTTTGGATTATTGTGAGACTAGAAGGTGAGTGATATGTTATGAAATAATTCCGCAAGTGTACAGTGTCAACTTTCAGTAGTATAAAAAGAAATAAGGATGCCGTTTCTACAGGGATTGAAACCTAATTACTATTAAGTACTATAATTAAAATTAATCCTAATTTTATCTAGAAAATCGAATAATAAAAATAAAATATTAAACTAAAAAAACAAAGAAAATAAAACTAATATTCGCAGCAGAGAAAACAATGAATATGTAAAAACTCTAGAGGTTTGATTTTAACTAGTTGTCTACTATATTTTTCATGCCAATTTATTATTGATCAATCTCCTAGTTTATAAGTCAAGAATCCCAAAGTATTCAACTCCCTCTCCCGAATACTGAGCCAAAATTATTCATAATATCCGATTTCAATATCCCTATAAAAATCTAAATAATAAGTATTTATTAAGTACTGTGATTCTTTTTAATTAACTTCAAAGAAATTATAGGCTTCTTCCGAACTCTATAAAATTCTAAGTTGTATTATCTAATGGTCACATCTAAAATTCTCTCTCTCGAGTGCAGAATTTTAAATACCAAATCAATTCATTAGTGATCAAGTAATTAAAAACATGAAGAACAAGATAATACAAATAAACTGAATGAAACTTTCTCAAATAATAAAATTGGCAATCAAAACATAATATCTAACATAGGCTACATCATTCCTCTAGATAAAAAAAAATTAGTTCATGATAAAAATAAGAAAACAAAAAAAGATATTCTTATACATATTGAGGAAAAAAAAAAAAGAAAAATTGGATTTGAAAGGCGAATTTAGCTTCTCCGTCTCCGAATTCTACTGTATTCGTCTCCTCCTCTCGGATTTCTCTCTTAATATCTCTCTTACTACTCACTAATTCTCTCTTTAGAATGAGTATCTCTCTCTGAAATTGTGTTGTGTCCTCTTCCTAAACTGGACTATTTATAACTGATGAAGAGTGCTCTCCAATTCTTCTGCTCAAATTTGATTGATTGTTTAATGTGGTAGTTTCCCTTCATTTTTCTCCTCTTCTTCCTTCTCTTTTTCTTTTGTCGCAGACCCCCTTCTGATTCTCCACACTAAATTTTTTAAATTACATGATTAATCCTAGCTTATGTGATAACATGAAGCACGACACCACCTAATCACCAAGCTTTCCTTTTATTTATTTCTTCACGTGAATATGACATCCTGATTCCAATATATAAGCATAAAATCATGCTAAGCCCGATTCACCATCTTAAGTGTAGAGCAATACTTAAATTGGGCCTAGTCCATTACTTTCTTAATTTTCCGATAACCGAATGATTGCCCTTTGTTTCCTTTTTCATTTATATATCACTCAAATACTTCATTTCTAATTTGTTTTTTCCCAATTTTGTGATTTGTCATCTAGTAGACAATGTTTGTTCCCAAAACGTCCATTAACTCCAATTCTTCACGTGCACTTCTTTTGGGATTCCTACGTAATTAGTCTTCTAGTATTTAATAATTTGAGCCTCTATTTAATTTTCCAATGGGCTTCACCTATTCCTCATTGAGAAATTTAGGTGGATGGCTAAAATTTTAAATTTGATTAAGTAGATGTTCACTTTTAAAATTTTATAGTTAAATATCCAGGTATATATATTTTTACCCTTGGTAGATACACATATCTACCAATTTTAGTTACTTTTCTGAAATGCACTGGATATATAATTTTTAATACTTAGTATATAAAATTTTACACTTGGTATATATGTATATATACCAGACATTTTGCTATAACATTTGACAAAGGGATATTTACTGAAATTGGGCCCAAAATTTGGTCATATTTCTATAAGCCCCTTCTTCATTTCATCTTTTTCCAACTCTCTTTCAGAAAAATGTCATTTTAATTTCCCTTTTGCATGAGATGTTTCATAACCTGCTCAATTCAATAAAATACCAAAAATTATGATAAAGACTTTTAGAAAATTACAATTAAGCACAAAATTAAGTTTGATTTGGTACATAAATAATGTATAAATATGAGCATATCAAATACCTCCAAACTTAATATTTTGCTAGTCCCGAGAAAAAGAAAATAAAACCTAAAACAAAAAGATCGAGTATTAATTTAATTTAATCTTGGAAATAGGCCTCAAAGATTGCATATAATTATAGCTCAAGGAAAACTTCAAAACATTGTCAATATCTAGAATTTCAATGCCAACACTAGTTATACCCTTCTCTTGATTCTTCATGTGTGTGTGTGAATAGCCAATTATATCTAAACACTTGTAACTCATATTAGTTTATGCAAATAAGTGAATTATGATTGATCTCTAGTTAATAAATTGCCAATCTCCATAAGCTTGTTTTTCTAACCATTCTCCACTGATGCAGACTAACATATCTCTAAATATCAATAGGACTTTATCAAGCTTGTAATGTTTGGCCAAGATAAAGGTAGGATAAGGATAATATTTTAGCTCAATTCACCCTAAGCACATGTTTTATTCTTGGATCTTTATCTTTTTCTCAACCCTTAAATTCGAACAATTCACAACTCCCCCAAACTTGTTTTCCATTCCCTTCTTTTATAAATCAAATTTTTTTCAAACTACTATACCTCCAAACTTATGATTTTTCATATTTTTTCTCTTCTTTTTTTTAACACTTTTTTTTCTTTTATACGCACAAAAGTATAGTACTTTCTTCTATTTTTTCTTTTTCAAAGGCCTCAATAGGATTCTTTTTCTTAACACCACACTTCCTCCTATATTGTCACATAAAAAAATATGTTCAATAAAGATCACATGTGCTCATAAGTGCAAGGTAAAATGTTAGAAACTATTTAAAAGATAAGCTAAAAATATGGGTACCAAAGAAAAGGTCAACAGTATAAGCTCAAAGGGGTAAACTAAGGATGTTCAATCATCATAGATCGGCTTGAAAGGCTCAAATGATCCAAAAAGGGCCTAAATCATATCTCTAATAATACCTTATCTGGGATTTTACCTCAAATAGTTTTCAAACAAGTTCTAGAATACGATAAGATCATTAAGGAAAAATTTAGTTCACATAAACTTTCTCTAAGTTTTCAAAGTAGCTAAATGTGCATGGCTATATGCTCAAGTGTGCAAGGAATCTCAAGTAAAGTAAAACTAATATTAGAGTTAAGTACACATACTAAGTCAATATTTATCATTTTCTAATAGTTATATTCACTTCAATCATATTCTTATCATCGGTCCTAGACAAGAAAACCAGACCAATACTCAAAAACTTTTTTTTTTGGGTAATTTTTTCTGATTATTTATTTTTTTTGAATTTTTTATTTTTGCAAAAAAAATTTAAACGAAAAACAGAAGAAAAATACCATTTTGTCCCCCCCAAACTTAAACTACAGATATTGTCCTCAATATAAAATAAAGAAAAGTAAAGTACGGAGGACTTCCTTGACAGAAGTGGAGGTCTCTTCATCTTAGTCTTCATCCTTAGGAAACATAGCTGGAAGTAGATCGCAATCTCAAATAGAAGGCACACTGAGTAAACCAGAGAGCAAGAAAAATTAAGAACTCAAATACGTTTAAAAACTAAACAAACTAAAACAAAAATGAAAAACCAAAAATTAAAAAGAAAGAAAGTTTAGAAAGCTTGTGTTGCCTCCCAAGAAGCGCTTTGTTTATAGTGCTCAGCCAGACTTCTTCTTCTTCTTCTTCATTTTTTTTCCCCAGTTTGGGTCTCCAAAAAGAATGCTTTCAACATTTCATTCTTCTTGTCCATAGTAATGCTTCAACCTTTGGCCATTGACTCGAAAAATCCGTCCGTCATTGCCCTTTACATCGACAGCCCCGAACGGAAATACCTTCTCCACAACAAATGGTCCCAACCACCTTGACTTTAGCTTATTAGGGAACAACTTCAGACGAGAGTTACTTTGAAGAACTTATTGTCCTAAAGAAAACTTGCACCTTAAGATTTGTTGTTCATGCCATTTCTTTGTCTGCTCATTTTTTATCTTAGCATTCTCATAGGCATCATTGCAGAACTCCTCTATTTTATTTAATTGTGGCAATCACTACTCACTTGCTGCCTTTAAATCAAAGTTTAGCTTTTATTGGGTAATTGGCAGAAAAAGTCTTCGATCTTTACCTCATTTCATATTTAGGTCCTCAGCCTTTATTTTTCAGCATTTAAATCCCCAGTCTCCTAGTCTAGTTCCACATGTTAGTCTTCCTCTCACTTCCATTTCTTCCCACATTAAATGATCAAATTTTTTACATGATTTTGCTTATTTTGTAACAATCTCATAGATCCTTTCAAAGACCTATGTGTACCGCACATTCTTTTGTAGCAATATTAATTCACTAGCCATGTCTTAATAATAGTACATTTACATCTTTTAGGAATGAAAAAATGGTAGTCCCAAGTCTTAAGAGTAATAATTTATCTAATTATGGTAAGCTCTGTGTTTGTTCATGTACGAGTTTCAAATATTTTGAGGAAAAAAATTAAGGAGTGAGAGAATATGCCTCCCAAATGGGTCACTTGCATAAAACATGATCCATTTAACATGGAAGACAAATGGAAATGAGAGAAGAACTAACGGGTGCAAGTGAATAAGGAGGTTCGGGATTTAAATACCACAAAATAAAGGTTGAGGATCTAAATACTAAAGAAGGTAAAAGTTGAGAACTTTTGCTACCAACTCCCCTATCTATCTATACCACCAAATATAAAAGAGGCAAGGCTCTTTTTTTTTTCTGTTCAAATTTGATCTAAGTTATTATTTCTTTTGGCTAATTCTTTTTCTTTTTTCTTTTTTGTTCTTTTTTTTAGAATCAATAGGCTTTATTAATAGTTAAAACATTGTTTTAGTTTTTTCTTCTATACGTAATAGTATTGCAAGTGTAAAGCACGTGCAGCCCATCTAATTTGTGTAAGGGTTTTTAATATGATTAGTTCCTGAATTTTTTATTGATTTGCAATGTGTTCTCAGAACTATTTTTGAAGTTTAGCATTGTTAAATTGAGTATGTCATTATAATTTATAGTTATTCTATTTATTCCTTAATTGTTCAAAAATTTGAGTTTTAAAACTATTTTTTCCCCTCTAAACTCTCATTTGTTATTTTTGCCTCCAAAATGCCCTTAAAAACTTGCATATGACTAGTACATGTCTAAATCCATTCAAAATTTGACATTCATTAACAGAAATAGGTAGATTGCAACAATTTTATAAATTCAGGATTCTAATTGCCCAAAAAAAAAATTCAGGAGACACATTACAAATCAACGAAAAATTCAGGGTCTAAACATGCTAGAAACCCTTTGTATAATGTCAAAATTATATTTTCACATTTTGAATTTCTACAAATTTGTATATTCTGCGAACACGGATCTGAATTAAGGATATCTTATTTCTGTTAACTAACTAATGATGGAAAAATCGACATTGTCAGTGATTCTATAAAGAGGTCCAGTATAACTACACCGTGTAAGAAAAATAGATCACAATTTCGGAAGAAGTTCAGATAAAGATCTGTAAAATTGGTTTTGATTTCAATTTCGATAATTCTGTTCATGGAAGTGCAAAAAATCATCAAAATTTAGGTCAACTATCAGTAAATATTGTCAACATCGTAATTTTTATCCCCAAAAAAAATCATTTTGAATATTTTTTTCACTTTCAAATATACCACATATGGCAAGTACACTTCTTCAGGCTAAAAAAAATAAGTATATGCTAAAGGCGATAATTATTAAAAACTGACACACTACATTGAGTTATATGCTATATATTTCTAATATGTATACTAATTCATTTTTTTGTAAGAAGAGTACTTTAATTGATGAATTATTGAATGCTTAAGTATTTTTTAAAATTTTATTAAGTAACTCTACAGTTTTAGGTAATTATTTATGATTTCCATGAATTTTTGAAAATTTTCGATGATATCGATATTTCAAAAAAAATTAGAATACTAATATTTCTTGTCTTTGTGACTAACACAAAAATTATTGATAAATAATTTAAAACTGTTAGCACATATCACCACAAAAAGGTACAAATTAAAAAAAATTTGAAATGTAAAGGTATAATTTTACACAAGTCAAAAGACAGTATTAAAATTACAGAATTATCATATTTTAGTGTAAGTAGTTATCCCTTAATAAATAGATAAATTTCAAAGTTTCTTCTTGATTTGCTTTTTCCATGCATAAAATTTATATTCAGATAATTATATTTTTTTTCCTTTTTTTTCGTTTGGGGTTGTAATTTGAAATTTTTATCTATCAGCAATAATTTGATTTTTTTTCCTTTTTTTTTTTGTTTATGAATGAATTTGGAATTTGTTATGACAAAATTTATATGTGCAAAAAAATCAGTTACACTTATACCCTTGTTAAACAGTACTCAAACATTGACCTCTAAGAAGAAGCGAAAAAAAAAAAGCACAAACACTTCATAAAGTAAAAGAAATAATTCTACTAAATCTATTTTAACCTTATATTTGCCAATTTAGATTTGAGTATGAAAATGATTATATGGGTACATGATTTATGATTATATGGACATGTTCTGCTTTTTATTTATTTATTTTTCTTAAGAACACATGGGTAAAATTCTACATTGTAATTTTTTTATTTTTTATTTTTTATTTTTTTACTTACCAACATTTTTGAAGAAGTAATGGATTTATGCAACAAAAAAAAAAATTCAGGGGCAAAACTCTACATAGGCAATAGTTCGAGGAGAAAATATGCAATTTGTCTTAATTCTTTTACTATTAAAACATGTGTAAAGGAGCATGAGACACTTAAGTGAGAGTTTTAAAAAGACTATTTTAGATATTTCACATTTGTTAAATATGTTCACTTGTTTATTAGTTAAAAATAAAAGATGTTATCCTCAAAACTTTAACAACAACAAATAGTTGTTTTTTTAGTGGTAAACTAAATTGGACATAAATATTTATTTATCTAAATATTGGTTAGATTTGTGCTATTAGTTTGGCGAACTGGATTTTTCAAGGGCAAATTGGTCTTTTTTGGGAATTTTCAGAATAAAATGAAGTGGGACTTAAGTGAGAAAATTTTAAAATAGGGACCAAAATGCAATTTGTAGAGGGACCAAATTGTAAGAGATGTAAAATCTAGGGGCCAAAGTGTAATTTTAAAAAATTACATTGCCCGCTTAATTTGGGCCACATGCCACCCTACTTAGCTCACCCTTTCTTTTTCTCTCCTCCCTCCCGATTCTCTCCTTTCTCTATTCAGCCAGAAATTGACAGAAGCGGCTGCCACCAGATTAGGCCCCTTTGGCCATCATCGACTACCGCTGACTGCCCAAGCTGACGAGTCGCCTCCAGATGATGCTCCCATTGGAGTTTCGGGGCCACTGGTGATCTCGGTCACTGGCAAGGAGCTAAAAAGCTCACAGAGAAAATTGGCCACGAACGTCGATTCTGGCCACTTCAGATTGCAATCTTAGGCTTCTCAGATTCGTCTCGATGCAAGGAATATATGGGTATGTATTTTACAACTTGAAATTGCCCAAATTTAAATTTTCCATGTTAGGTTGTTTAAGATGTTAAAGTTTGAATAGTGAATTTTCGATCCGACTATTAACTTAGCTTGAGATTGTCGTATTTGTGATATACTCATGAAACAATGAAAAATGACATATATATTGACTATGCTTTGCAATGGGCATAGAAAACGGGATTAGCCAGCTCGGGCTCGGATTTTGGTCTAAGTTTATTGGTCTAAGCTTAAATTGGTCAAGTTATATATCTAATGTAGCTATTTTGGATATTAGGATTTCAATGGTGTCATGAGTTTCTCGAATTGAGGCTCCGTTGAGAAGTCAACCCTCCAAAGCAAGCAATTAAGGGTTTGGAATCAGTTCCCAACCCTACGAACGATCACCCAATGATACCCCCGAGCATCCAATAACGTGGTATCACTATTATAGTGAGGTAGGGATTTGGTTACCTCGATTTTATATCGTTTTGATAAAAACTAATAATATATTGCATATTATGGAAAAATGTGATTTTTGAATCATTACATTACTGTGATGGAAATTTGATTTATATTATATATACTAGATTGCTCTAAGACTTTTCTAAGAACATGTTATTTTTGGGTATATCAAAATCATAGCTGTTATGCTTTCCATTTTTTCAAAAAACTAAAATAACTATTTTATTGAAAAACTAGATCATGTTGCATGAGAATACTGCATAGTTATTTTTACACATTAGTTCAGAGTACAAATGTCATAGGATCACACATGAGTATTATGTTAGCATCATGGGTTTAATTGTGAAGCTCTGTGCCCTAATATCGATGCAGAGTCTGTAAACCCGCGTGAGATTTTCTTATAATTACCTCCCAATTTCGGTAGGTGTAAACAATATGGTTGACCCTCAGGATTGGTAAGCGACACATGGGTGTCTTCTCTGGGCATAGGCTTAGGTGTCAGGTAGGTTATGTGACACACATAGTGCTAGCATCCTGGTTTCTTTAATAAGAGGATGTGAGCTAATAGATATGGGTTGATTTATATCATGTACTTATGAATTAATTGGTTTGATTATTATGTTTTCATATATGTACGAATTACTAGTTTTGGAACTGTTATATATATATGGTTTGCAAATGTGTTTCGGAACAAATTAACCATGCAGGAACTTTCCATTAAAAAAAAGTTTTCAAGTGAGGTAACTGTTTACCTACTGGGTATTGTTATACTCACCCCCTACCTTCCTTCCTCATATGGTGTTTAGTGCGACCTTGGTTACCAAACAGAATAGGAGGTCACCCTTTAATAGTAGTTTATCATCTTAGTAATGCTAGGAGCTAGATTAAGCTTTGATTTGTTTTGTTTGGATTATAGATTGACCTAGTATTAAACCAAGAATACTACTTTCGATTATGTTTGTAAACCCTATACATGTCATATTAGTATTCGATACTTGAATGCGGATGATGATGCATGGACTTGAACTTGATTATATTTTTTTTAATTATTAATCAATCTATGTTTAATAGTGTATACGAACTGTAGGAAAAGTTCACTAGTTGGAATTCTGAATATTTTATTTTAAAATAGATTGTTTTATAAAATTGAAACTTTTAGACACTTCTAAAATTAATCAAAGAATTTTCAATTTTAGTAAAATTCTCTTTCTGCTATTGACCCAGAGTTTGGGTTGTGACAATTAGTAATTGGATAATATACATATATAAAATAAATTTTTTAAAAAAATTAGCTAATTTAAAATTTTATAAAGAAACATGAAAAGAAACCTCAAGTTATCTTTTATAATTTTTTATTAAATTGATATGAATAATAAGAAATCAATGCATCTTACTTATATTTGAACTTGAATAATGCTAGGTATCCAAAAATTTGTACTAAATTTTTAATATGTACACATGTAACATTAATTAGTATATTAGAATTTATCACAAATATATTAATCTCATTCACTAATTGAATGGTGACAACTCATATGTCACATATGTTTGTATTAAAAATTAGTACAAATCTTGGGATACCTAGTATTATTCTTTGAAAGAGTCTAAGAAAGATCTAAAGATCATTCAAAACCAAAATCATGACCATTAAATTTCAAAATTGCGTATGACAATAAAATTTATTTTTTATATTTATACTTAAAAGGAAATAAAAACTTTCTATTACCTCACTTTGTCTTGCAAACTACTTAAAAATGTCTATTAAAATCCTCATATAAGTAACATATGCTATTTTTTATTTGTTTTAACAATAAAGTGACGGTGGGAGTGAAAATAAGATATTTTGATACATCGGATGCTAAGATAGAGATATTTTAAAATTTAGGGATAATATGAGATTTTATAACAAATTCGGAGGCCAAAATAGGACTTTTTCCATCGTTTATAATAGAAAAGTGATGAAAGATGTTAAATGAGAAAAACAAAAGATTCAAGTGCCAAAATTGAGAAAATTTGAAGTTAGGGGCCAAAATAAGATTTAGTAATAGTTCAACTAAAAATGGGATTAATGGGATTAACCCTTTTAAACTTTTAAACTACATACAGTGCATATCAAAATATATTAAACAGGATTGCTCAAAGAAAATTTTGGCATACATTGATGTTCTTGTTCTTTCATCGTAATGTTATATTTATGTTTTTTTTCTCTTTTGCTTGTTAATGTTGTTTGTGTACTTTTCTTTAAATGAAAAAAAAAAATTTCCCTTAATTTTCACTTGATTTTTGTTTTAAAAATATTACTTAAAAAAACTATTAAGGATAATTAGTTTTAAAAATGGCATTTAAGCCAAATGGCTGAATTTTGGGCCACTGTTTGAAAAAAGAGGAAATTAGGTGCAGTGCGATATTTTATCAAAAAATAACTTTTACACGGTGTATGGATACTAGCATAAGTTTTGTAAGACTTTTATCCTAAAAAACTTTGAATTTTACGATACTTATATCAGCTATCAGGAAGAAAAAAAAAGTAAAAAACGCATGTGTGAGCTATGAGGAAAACAAAAAGTAAAAAAATGTGTGCGCTCTCAGACGCACTGACAGCACATCTCGGACGCACTGAAGTGTCAAGTTGCTTTTTTTTTTTTAATTTATTATTTCTATATTTGTCCTGGTACTAAATTTAATATTCTTTCCAATAGATTTTGATTTTTTTTACTCTATTTTTAAGATATACATTTTTAGTTTTAATTTTTTTAATCTTTATCATGTGTTTTAATTTTTTTTAACGGTAGATTTAAAACTATTTTAGAATAGAATTATTTTTTTGGGATAAAGTTATTTTTTCCTTTAATCTATTTCTATCTAGTTTTATTTTTAATTAACACCTTAAATTTTTTTGATTTTTTTTAAAAAAATTGTAATTGTAATTTTAACTTTTTGTTTTTGCCTTTTTCACTTTTTTTTTTTTTGGTTTTAAAGAGCATTGAATTAAATGTTTCTAGAATATAATAAAGGATTACTTTTGTTATGACAAAGTTATTTTTTTCATTATTGTTTTAAAGGAAGTTATTTTTTAATTATTAATTGTCGAAGATTATCTCTAAAATATAAAATTATCTGTCAAAGATACTTAGCTATTGGTGTGTTTCATAATCCTACTACTTGACTACTGATCTCATTTGGGAAGTACTTGAAATAGTGTTTGGTCTCCTTAAAATAAATATATAAGAAAAAAAAAGAAGATAAATCACCATAAGTATCTTAGGAGATTACTAATGGTATTCGCAGAAATTGTAAACTAGAATCTAAGTATCTATTTTACATATCTAATTTCTGGTGGGATAACTCTTTTCATTAGTTGACTTTGATAATTTATATACAGTCTCTCACTTAGATACTGATGGTCTCCTATTTTTCCATAAGTATCTTACAAAATTACTTATGATATTCGTGAAAATTATAAATTAGACATTAAGTATTTATTTAACATATCTAGTTTTTTATGGATACCCTTTTTCAATGGTTTGAAATTGGTAATTTATCTATAATCTCTCACACAGATACTGATGATCTCCCACATTACCATAAGTATCTCATAAAATACTTACGGTATCCGCAAAAATCGTAAACTAGACTCTAAGCATCTATTTAGCATATATAGCTTTTTGTGGAATACCAATAGTCTTTCACATAGATACTGAAGGTCTCCACTTGATTACCTAAAATAATTTTTTTTAAAAAAATTGTTAGAGTTAGACAGTTACTATAAGTATTATACGATGTTACTTGTGGTAACTATGTAAGAGGTAATTATATGTATCTATATTATTTGGCTAAATTGGAAGAAAAAACATTGTTATTGTTTTTATTATGGTTATAAAATGGGTAAACTGGAAAAAGAGTTGTGTAGTTACCATAGATATGCTAGTTGGTTACTTATGGTATCTATTTGATTACTAACGGTATTCAAGAAAAAAATTAATTAAGGCTGAAATAAGCATTTTAAACGAAAAATTGTTACAATAGGTATCCTAAATAGGTACTTACAATATGAAGATACTTATTATAACATAGCAGGTTATCTATAATATCTTCAACTGTAATTTGGAAGATGATATTTTAGGCATTCTACATCAAAAAAGAGAAAAAAAAAAGTTATCATAGGTAATCTAGCTGTTTATTTATAATATTTAAGCAATTGAAAGAGAAGTGTTGATATTGTTTTATTGTTGAAAAAAGAAAAATTATGTAAGCATAATTAAATTTATTAAAATAATTTAAAGATAGTTCAGTAAAAAAAAAAAGTTTTAAGCTAGTGCTAAAAATATTCACACAGTTTATTCAAAAAAAATTATATATTCACATAGTTTAATATAAAATTAATTTACGAAATAAAAAGCAAATTTTGGTAAATTTCGGATAAAAAGAAGTAAAAATTTGAAAAAGAAAACAATAAAGAAATAAAAAGATTAAAGTAACGTATTAGGCTGTCAAGGTAAAACGTTGAAAAGGAATAAAACAAAGAAATAAAAAAAATTTGAAAAACTTTAAAGTAACGTGTAAGTGTTGTTAGAGCATTGACGAAAGCGTGTTTGACAGTAGGGTTGGCAATTCCCGACATGACACGACAATACGACTCAAAACTCGCGAGAAATTAGCGAGTTTGGATTTAGTATAAACGGATTCGGTTCATTTTCGGGTTGAACTCGCGAACCCAATTATTAAACAGGTCAGGTTCGAGTTGAACTCACTAATCTAGAAATGATCTGATTATAATTATATCATTTTTTTTTTAGGAAATTTGATTTTTTATAATAATTTTTCAAAAAAATTGAAAAATTCCGGAATTTGAAATTGTTCTGAAAAATCTCGGATTTAATTATAAAAATACCATTTTAAAAAGTACTTAAAAAAATACCACTTTTTATTAATTGATTAGTTACTTAAAGTAGCTAGTCGAGTTATCTGAGGTAACTTGAATAGTTACTTCAAGTAACTGGATTGGTTGCTCTAAGTAATCTGACTGTTACTTTGAGTACCATTGAAAAACACAATTTTGAAGAAAAAAATGGTATTTTCTAAATATTTTTTTAAAATGTTATTTTTCTAATAATATTTTAAAAAAAATGATATTTTTCTAAATTAATCCGGAATTTTTCAAAAAAATTAGTCTATCCAGAATTTTTTAATTTTAGTACTTTGGCCTAGAATTTTGTAAGAAGCCCCCCCTCACCCCCTTTTTTTCTTTTTTTGGCATTTGTCATATTGAGCCTACATAATTGTTACTAAGCTAATTCAAGTATTCAACCCGGAATAAATTAGGTGAATACCACTTTTTTTTCTTCATAAATTAAATCTACCACCATACCACTTTTTGAAATGAATTCTTGATGAATTCTTGACGAATTCTTGATGATCTTGATAGATTCTTGATAGATTCTTGACGTCAGTGGTAATCTTGACAGATTCTTGACGGATTCTTGATGAATTCTTGATAGATTCTTGACTAATTTCCTCCTAAAAGTGGTAGAATCTAATACTGGTGATAAATTTAGTTAAACATTTGAAAAAAGTGATAATTGTCTACTTATTTATTTAATCCCAAACCCAAAGCTATTCCACGAGCAACCCTAAAGACCTAATCAACTCACACACTCACTCATCTCTCACTCTCAGCCGACACACACACACACACACATTTGTTCCCTCTCTCTCTCACATCTCCATTTTCTCACACTTAGATTTGCCCAGACCTCACTGCTCCACGATCCACCTTCACAGCCACTCGCACCTCCGCGGCTCCACTTCCGCGCAGCTCCGCAGACGGCAAACGCAGTCGCTCCTCCACCGTCCACAACTCCAGCTTCGAAACGGCACTGCCAAGCACTCAAGCAGTCAAGCACGTACGTACACACTCTCTATTATCTCTTAGAGTCTTGGGTTTTGATTTTCTTTTCAATATTTCTTGGGTTTTGATTATCGTTGCTGAGTTAGGAGGTTGAAACTTGAAAAATCTATTCTATGGTTCTCAGTTGTCTCGTTTATGAAACTCTTATTTTTATTTACAGTGCAATACATTTCTTTTTTGGGTTTCTAGAATCATTCCTATACTTGTTAACACCTTCAGGCATTTGATCTTTGAAACCAATGTCTACCAAGTTTAAATCTAGATTCATTGCTTGTCTAAGCATTAAGGGTACAAAGCCATTTTACTGAATGAAGGTATATCCAAATCCAAAATTAGGACGTTTATATATCAGTCATTCTATGCTTCTCAGTTCTCTCCGTACTCTTTGCTGAAGGAATAATTACACATATTTGTTAGATTTTGTCCTAGCTAGTTCGAGCTGTAAGGAGGAAATTAAGAAACGTAGTGATGAGAATAAATAGGCAACGGGAGGGCTCAATGAGAGAAGTCATCATATATTGTGGATAGTAGAGTAATGAAAATATGTGTAAAAGGAAAAGGCACCTGAGGAGGAACAATATTACTTTCGAGAGATAATGTGCATTTGCGTTTTGTGTATTTAGTCGATAAAGACATAAATATATGATGATGGTGATGATGATAAAGTTAAGGAAGCATAAGGTAGTGGTTTCCACTACTATATTCAAAAGCTATTCTCATTCCACGTAACATTACAAAGAATAGTATAGTTTTATGCATAAAAATTGGCTTTTTTTATGAGTGCACTCACCACCAATTTCATTTTGGTCAGAAAAGTACTTTTCCTTTTTCTGCATGATCATAAATTATTAGTTAGGATACTATCATAGCTAACAAATGTCAGTGGAACTTGGTTGATTCGTGCCTAGTCTATAGTCTATGATCCATATGTACTATATTCCATGCGTACAAATCACAACAGTATGGATTTGGGGTGAAAACAAGCTAGAGGCAAACCTGAAGCTGGAGAGGAGAAAATAAGGGTGAGACTAGGTGGCGGCGGCGAAGACGGACCCCAGTGGCGGTGGGGTGACAGCGACATTCATGTGAGATGGCAAGACCAGGGGTGAGGACGACAGGGGAGAGAGGTTGCGGTTTTGATGGGGGTATCTTCTCTTCAATAGCTTTAGTTTGAGTTATTATTTTTATATTTACAATTTTGTCCTGAGGGCATTTATGATTGAAATGGCTCTTAGATGCAGAGTCAATATAAAAATAATAACCCAAATAAAGCTACTGAAGACAAGATACTCCCCATCTAAACCCCACTCCTATGTTGTCCTCGCCCCTGGTCTTGCCTTCTCCTATGAACGTCGCTGCCACCGCCACTGGGGTCCATATTCGCCACTGCCGCCTGGTCTCGCCCCTATTTTCTCCTCTCCATCTTCAGGTTTGCCCCTTGCTTGCTTTCACCTCAAATTCATATTGTTGTGATTTAGCTCTATTGTTCCAAATGAACAACTTATTTGATTTATTGAAACCTTAGAATATTTGTTTTTTTTTTAATGTTATTTTCTTTATTGAAAGTTTTTTTCTTGTTCATTTCAGTTGGCCATTATGATTGTTGAGAGTAATCTATTGGTGATATTTATAAAATTTTAGGAGACGAGTAGATTTTAATTGGCTTATTACGAATTTGAACATTAAACTGGCCAAAACCCGAAAAAAAAAGTGGTTTGTTTGTTTGAATTTTGACTTAGTAGGGGTTTATATCCTGTAATGGTAGTTTATGTAGCTTCTTGCGGATATATTGTCCATCATTTAGAGCTACTGTCATCTGGGGATTGAACGTTCTGAGTGCTTTGCTTGATCACGGTACATTGGAGAACACATGCCTCTCCGAAAAGCCGCATTCTAACAAAAAATTTTGGAGGCATGAGCAATAGGGCTAATCCCCAAGTTCTCTATTTGCTATTCCCTAATCGCCTAAGCTCATGCTCAAGCAGTAGCCATACCAAGGCGCGAGCATCTCCGCCGTCTATTCAAGGTTTTTTGTATTTTTTTTCTTTTATTTCTTTTCATTTTATGTTATAAATTATAAGGTTGCTATGAGATTTGACTTTAAAAGAGTTTGCTTCTTGCTTACCTTGCTTTGTGATTTTGTGTAATGCTTCGTTTCTTATTAAAAAAATTGTACGCATACTTAAATATTGTTTTAGTTTTCTAATTAAAGGGGCATATATCCTTAAGAATAGGAAGTATATTGCTTTGTTTAATTGATAACCATTAGACAAGGTACATAGTATCAAGACTCAAGTTTTAAGCTGTTATATGGCATATTGGCATGTAATGAGAAATTCTTGAACTTTTTTACTTTGACACTTTATTGTTTTGGTTTAGATTGTTTTATGGATTGACATGTATTGTAAAACTTGCGGGACTTAGTTATTTGATTTCATTGAATATTTAATTTCTTTTCTGACGTGTGTGAGATTTTACGAGATTTCGAGTTTAAATAATCCAATTTTGCCCTCCAAAAGAGGTAAATTGGCTAAACTGAACCGAACAACAAACAAATTGTTTTCTACAAGTTTGCTTAGTGCAATTTTATTGCAGTATTTAAAAAACTAATGTTTCGTTGCAGGAATTTGGGTCCAGAGACTAGGAATTCCTTGTTGTATAATGTTCCTTTGTGAAGTTTTTAGGATTAGTCGCTCAAGCAAAATTTGCAAGTGTGTTCATGTCTTGGTGAAATTTTATTCAACTTGTGCTCTTCAAGCTTTAGATTTCATAGGAGAGAGCAATGTGAATCATAGTAACTACAAAGAATTACAGCTTAGGATGCAGAATTATGCCAGATCTGGTCTTTTTCAAGAAGCAATGGGCACCTTGAGTTCCATGAGAGAAATACATGAGAAGCCTACTGTCTATGATTATAATGCTTTGATGTATTTTTTCCTAAAATCGCAAAATGTATCGTTGCCGATGTTGGTTTACCTGTATCGTTCCATGAGCAAGTTTGGGCCTTATCCTAATGCATCGACTTTTAACACACTTTTCAATGGGATGTTATCTCTTGGTTGCCTTCAAGATAGCTACATTATTGCTAAAGAAATGTGTGCAAGTGGGTTTACACCATCATTTACCTCTTTGTCTAAAATGTTGAAGAAAATGCTTAAAGCGGGGATTTTGGTTGATTCACTTGATGTTTTTGAGCTTATGTTGAGATTAGACTATTATCCAACTGAAAGCAGTTTGAATTCGTTGATTTCAGAGCTTAGCAAAGTTGGTATGATTCGAGAGGTATTTTCAGTAAGCTCTGCTCTTCTGCATACAGGTTATCTTCCTGGTGCATATCTTCGTAATCAAGTGCTATGGGCTTTGTGTAAGGCTGGTCAGAGCTATTTAGCTCTAGTATTGTTTTATTGGATGAAGAAGAAGGGTATTGTACATGATGTTTGTTCTTATACTGCTTTAATTTATGGATTTGGTAGAGAAGGCTTATGGAAAGATGTTTGTTGGTGTTTAGATGAAATGAAAAGTTCTGGGTGTAAGCCTAATGTCATAACATACACTATACTTATAAAGTTTTTTTGTGATGTTGGAAAGATTGAGGAGGCATTAGACTTGTTGGCTGAGATGGAAAGGGAAGGATGCGATCCAGACTTGATCACATACAACATAGTTTTTCGTGGTCTTCTCTTTCAACATAGATTGGAAGACATCTCTAGGCTCTTTTTGATGATCCATAAGAAAGGGTTTTTTCCTGATCCATACACTTATGCTGCTTTGTTTGGAAATCTATTAAAAAGGGACAAGATTGAGATTGCTTTTGAATTGTTGCATGATGTGGTTTCAAGTGGCTGTATTTTGGATGTGGCTGTATATAATATTTTCATCCATTTTTTGTGTTGTACAAATAAGTCAACGAATGCATTATCTCTGTTGAAGTACATGAGGGAAAGAGGTTTAATGCCTAATAATGTATCATATAACTTAATTTTAAAGGGGTTTTGTAGGGAGAATGATATTCATATTGCTTCTCAGCTTTTGGACCGCTTTGATTGGGATGCAAATGGGCCTGATCTTGTTTCCCTTATTACACTTTTGTCTGCTGCATGCAAGGAGGGCAACTTTTCCACGAGTCAATGGATCTTATGTCGCATGATAAAAGGACATCCTCTGCTTAATGCTGTTAGTTTGGGTGGTTTGATTCAGTACTTTGCTAGGGTAGGGAAATTTTCTGAATGTTTGAAGTTATTGGATTATATGACACATCACAGATTGAAACCCAATCTGACCACTTCTAATTTGCTTCTTCACAAATTGTGCAAGAATGGGTTGCTCAGAATTGCATGGCCACTTTATGTACATTTTAGAAATAATGGTGTTCTTGTTGATATGATTTCCTACAATGTTCTCATAAATGCTTCCATAAGAGAGGGTAAAGGTATGTTGGTGGATCAGTTGTTTAAGGACATGTATTTCCAAGGATTAAAACCAGATCTTTTCTCCTACAGATCAAGGTGACAATGTTAGAGAATAGGCTTACAACTATTGTAGAAATTTACAATACCATATTGGAGGCAATGTTATGGAGAGGTAGCTTTTGTGAAATTTCGTCATTGTTGAATAGTAAAGGAGATCTTAATGTTGCAACGCATTCGGGAAATGTAGCCAACTATTGTTGTTGAGGAAGTTAGGACAATACTTTTTCACCCAAAATAATTGTTAAATACTGGGCTATTTTAAGTTCTGATTTATACTGTACAGTGTTTTAAGAAATAATGTAAAAGAGGATACATTTCTGAATCAGCTTTCCTCCGTCCATATCCAAATCTTTCCCACTCTCTCTCATTCGTATTTGATCTTCTACTTCGGCAGAGGCGTCTCGAGCTGGTTTCGCTTTGCAGTTGGAGCTCCAGTTTGCTTGACATGGGTTACTGTGGCAGGAGCTCTCCTTGAGATTCTGTTGATGCAATCGCTTGTGGTGTTTTCCTCCTGTGGAAAAAAAAGTTGTTGGCTGTGTCTCTCGTCAACGCACCACCATCCATTTTTCCTCAAACCCCCCGACAAAGGTATTAGTTCCCTCAACCCCTTCCTCTGCTCAGTCGATGAGCCAAGCCTGGGGTCTTCTTCCACTTTGGTTCATTCAAGGTACTCACTTGAACTCAATGTGTTTGTACATCTTTGTTTATTTAATTATTTCTGTACATTTGTTTGATTTGATCTTTTTTTTTTCTTTCTTAATTTAACTTTTTATTTTGAGAATTTATCGAACAACTTTTCTTCACTCTCCCGAGTGAAGAAAAATCGAACAGATATGGAAGCTGTAGAATCAAATCATTTGGAACTGTTCAGTTGTCTTATTATATTAAGAAGCTAGATGGAAGATACTTGCAGGTATCTGTCTTCATCATTATTTTTGTCATTCTACCATTTTTGAGAAGTTTTTTAAGTATTTGCATATAATGTTGTTGTGATTTCATGATTTGTCTTATGACCTATTTTGAGTCTTCCCATTTGGCCCTTTAATTTTTTTTTTTAGGTTGCATTTTTGTGATTTTTGCTTTTTTTTGACCCTTGCAATTTCTCTGAAAGAGGAGATTAAGATCGATTGTTTGATGCAGTAATATTTTTGGAGGTTATTGTGTTTTGCTTAGAGAGGTGAAAATATGATATTGGAATCTCTTGATTTGTCATCTTGCTTGTGGGTCATTGTATGAAATTGTGATTTGAAGTACGTAATTATTGTTCTTGGTTGCCCTGATAAAAAGCTCTTCTGATCTTAATATGTGAGGATTGTCTGCTTTTGGGTAGTTAATATGAAAAAATATATGTAGATGATTTTAATGTGAACTTGTACAGAAGTTGTTGCTTCTTCTAGATCTTGAACGCTCTCGTTTGTACTCTGGGCATATTAGAAGTATTTGAAAAGTTCCGCTTAAGATAGAATTTACCAAAATTAAGTTTATCTAAATTTTTATACCATCACATGTGGCAAGTGAGATGTCACCATTTTATTAGTGTATTAGAATTTACCACAAATAAGTTTCTATTCACTAATTGAATAGTGACAACTTGCAAGCCACGTGTTGGTATAAAAAATTTATTAAACTAATTGAGACACCATTATCCTTTTTTTCCCTTGATAAGTAGAGGAGAGAAACCTGTTTTAACCTGTTTTCTTTGTATGTGACGTCAACAAAGAGCTGCATTTCTTGAACTTCACATAATGTATTTGTGTGTGTTAAATCATATTGAAGCTGTAGAATCTGAGTGAGCTTAATCCTGCTTGTATTACCTCCATTTTCAGAGTTCATAATACTTCGTCTTAGAAGCCCAAATTTTATAAGGGTGCACAAAAAATCCGCTAATCCGCACCGCTCGCCCAACCCGTTTTAATCTGCACCCGCCAAACCGCTTAAAAGTAAAACCGCACAGCCGCCAAACTGCTACAAGTAAGACCGCGGGTTTTGGGTTGGTTATGGGTTACATATTTTTCAAACTGCTCAAAAATAAAACTGCCAAACCGTCCAATAAAATTACCATGCACTCTTAATTGTAATTTATATTTTTATACAACATAGTATATGAAAATTGAAATTTAATTTAATCACTAGATAATTATTTGATAACATTCTACTAAGGTTTTTTAACACAATCTTTATCTATTTGAAGTTTTAGTATGTATAAGTGTGTTTATATTAATGTTCAATATATTTTTTCTTTTCAATTTTCGATGAATAGTCTTTACCAAACACATATATTTGAGTTCATATGATATAACACTTTAAAAATTCTAATAAGAGAATTAAAATACTTTTAAAAAATTTTAATAATGATTTTTTTATATCCGTAAAATATGTAATTATAAGTTTTAGATAACCCAATTCGCCCAATAAACTGCTAAAAATTGCCTAATAAACCGCACACTAAAAATTGTCAAACCCGTAACTTAATTGGGTAGTTATGGGTTAGACATTTTCTAAACTGCATGAAAAAAAAAAAAACTGCTTAAACTGCCTATTAACAGCCCAACCTGCCCGTTGTGCACCCCTAAAATTTTCTATTTTCGTGCATTATGGACATCCATGTCAGTTAGGGATGCTTTAAATTCTTCGGGAAGTTGCATTTTGGATAATTAGATTTTTAAGAAATTTATTAACTAGCCACGAGTCGGACCTACTTACTAAATATTTTGCTGAATACATTTCAGGTCGGCATGGTTTTACTTAATATGAACGTATGCCTTTATACTCGATTGATGTTGGAAACTAAAAGAGGGGTTTTTTTTTTTTTTAATTATTTCTATGATTATGTTCTTCACATTTTTACTTTTATTGTTTCATGGTTTTTTATTTTAGGAAAGAGATTGAAGGTTTTCTTGAAGAAAGGCGCTTCGATTGCTGCACTTGCTAAAACCAATTTTATGCTAACCAACAATGTTATAGTTTTTGTACATAGACGTCCTGTATATACAAAATAGGCCAAATTTGGGGCAGAATCCGCCAAAGTCAGTTGTATCTGGACAGATGATAAAACCTGAACAAAAGTTGGAGGTAAATATGTAATTTGACCTTAATCTAATACAAGGCTAAAATAAACTATTTGAAAGAAGAGAAGCAAAAATCAGATTAAAAGAATTTATCGTTGGAAATAATTAATTTTGAAAAATAAACCATTTGAAAAAAAGGTAGCAAAAGTCAAATTGTAAGAATATATGGTTGGAAATAATTAATTTTCAGTAGAATTAAAGTGGTTGGGGCTGTAATTTTTGCCTTGTGTCAGGGATACGTGCGTTATACACAGAACATATGATGCGGCATTTCTTTTTTTCCTTTTTAACTAATGGTGTAGTCCACTTTCAACAAATATCACACATATGATGTGGTATTTCCTGAACAAATATCACGCATACGATGGTGTAGTCTTTTTTCCTGCTTCATCTCCATCACCATCTCCATCTCGTTTTTTGTTGTACTCTCTCGCTTCCCTCTTTATCTCCATCACCATCTCCATCTCTCTCTCTCTCTCTCTCTTTGTTATTAGGTAGCTATCATCTTCTACATTGAGTCATAGCCATCATCTCTTTCTCTCTCTCTCTTCGTTATTTGGTAGCTGTTATCTTCTTCATTGGATAATAGCCATCGTCTCCGTCATTGGACCAGTTGAAGAACGCCATTGATACATATACTCACTTTTTTGTCGTTCCTCATGTTTGAAGGTATGGTGTTTTGTTCATGAAATTTAGTTGTTTGTAATTGTGTCCTTAAGAAAATATATGTGAAACTATGATAATTACAATTCTTCTCATGGTTGCATTAAGATTCAAAGTTTTCCATTTGGATTGTCATATATATATATATATAATATGGGTTTGACAATGTTCTTAAAAACATTTTTAATGATTCTGTTTTCTTTTTCCCTATGAGTTGCATAGATAATATACTAAAATGAAATGAGAGCTTAAGTATTTTCAATGATTCTGTCAATTTTGAGCGCTTTTGTTGATTTGTTTATAATTTGGCATTTTTGAAAATTTTTGCTGAAATTGTAAACGCATAGACTATTTTCCAAATCTAGGAAAATTTAAAACATCAACCAAACTTCGACACTTGGCAAAACTCTACACTTCTCTTTTCCTCCCTTAAGCCCCCTCTTTGACCTTTCTCTCTGCAACTCGCTAGAATCAACCTGCCGGAGTCTCTAGTTGCTGATGCGTGATCACCACAAGTACGAGGATGTTTGGACAAACTTTCAGTGACTAAAAACTCCTTTGGCACCATTGTATAGGTGCGGATCTAAGACTCCACATATATACCAGACATTGTTATGCCATTTGATAAATAGATATTTACTTAAATTGGGCCAATATTTGGTCATATTTCTATAAGGCCTTTTATTAAACGGGTCGTATTCGGGTCACGGGTTACGTGTCACGGATCAATATAACCTGTTTAGTAAATGGGTTATACGGATCGTGTCCTGCCAATCCGTTTATAAACAAGTCGTGTTCGTGTCATAATTTCTGACGCATTTATTAAACGGGTTGTATTCGGGTTGATAATTTACTTATTATACATGTGCAGCGACACAAAGCGAGCACGACCCGTAGACACAAATTGCCAGTCTTAGTATCTTTACATTCAAACAATTAAAGCGGCCACTAATAACTTTGATGCTGCAAACAAGATCAGGGGAGGTGGAGGTGGATTTGGATCAGTGTATAAGGTATCTGCAACTTCATTATGTTTTCCTACATTGTTTCTAGAGAAATTTTGATTCCCAAGTATAATGTTTTTATTTTTTAATTTGTAATTCTCCTTACTAACAAGCGAAGGGTTAGATAACATTAAAGTTGGAAAGTACCAAAACATAAACAAATCATTTATTATTTCACCAAAAGTGAATCGTAAATCTTGAAATGTAAAAGGAGACAAAAATTGAGCCTTGTCTGTATCAAAAATCATGCTAGCTGCAAAATATATCGATGTTTTATTTCAAAATTTGTTTCTTGTTGTCCGTAAATCCAATTATGACTTCATAATCCCATTTTGCTGAACTAAGCTAAAATTTGCCATTTGAATCCACGCATACACAATAGTTCAAAATGTTAAATTCTCATCAGAGGAGTTTCGACAGGAACTAGCAGCAACTAGAGGTCAGTGACTCAAAAGAAACACATACTCGTGGGCAATAGGGAGCAACAGCCACTAGCAGTGATGATTTGGCCAGAGGAAGAGCCAACAACTTCCATGAGGCTACCAAAAGCCTAGATGTATCCTTGTGCATGATAGCAATTCAAGAAGAGATTGAAGCTCTTTATAAGAACAAGACATGGGATCTTGTTCCGCTACCACATGGAATGAAGGCCACTGGCAACAAATAGATCTACAAGATTAAGAGTGATACCAATGTTCAAGTGGAGCAGCATCGTGCCAGATTGGTGATAAAAGGATATGCTCAAAAAGAATGTGTAAAATTTTATATACGAAGTATAAAAAATTATATACACAGTACATTCAGTACAGTAACTAAAATTAGTAGATAAACATATCTATCAAGTGTAAAAATATATATACCTGAACATTTAGTTATAAAATTTAAAAAGTAGACATCTACTTAATCAAATTTAAAATATTGGTTTAAATGAGTCAGAAATTATAACACGAACACGACTCGTTTATAAACGAATTAACACGACACGACCCGTTTACTAAATAAGTCATTTTCGTGTTGGCGGGTCCAACCCAAACACGACCCGTTAATTAAACGGGTCAATATTTCCAACCCTAACACGATTAAGTTAAACCCAAACCTATTAATTTCGTGCAGGTTTCGAGTCATATTGTTATGCTGTATCACAAATTACTAGCCCTACAAGAAACCTGTTTGCAGGTCTAATCCTTTCAGAACTGTCAAAATAAGAAGCTAAAGATATGTTCAATAGTTTATTGACTAAGAATTTGAATCTCTTGAGACCAAATAGACAACAAGGGAAAGAATTTGTAAGAGCAATAGTTGGGAGTATAAATTGCTTGTGGTTATGTATAATACCTTTAACACTACAATTTTCTGAATACACAAACTTAAGTACAAACTTACTTTCTTCCCTAGATAATCCCCCTCCAAAGTAGCCTTTCCACCAAAGAATGACTAAGGTCATTAGAATAAGGAATAATGCAGAAATGACTTCAATAATAAATTTTTTAGTATGACTTCAACAATAAATTTTTTAGTTCTGCTTTCATCAGAAGGTTTGAAATCTACAAATTTGGGGACAAAATTCAATAAATGGTATGGTGAATATGTACTTTGAACTAGTATTCTGAAATTTAATTTTAATATATCATATATGTTGAAAAACTGTAAATGATTAGTTTACGATTCACTTTTGGTGAAATAATAAATAATTTGTTTACTTTTTTGCACTTTTAATGAAATTATATACCACTTGTTTATGATTCAGTACTTTTAAGCAATTTTGGGGAAATTGTAAACCATTTATACTCAACTAATTTATGGACTGCATTTTGAGAAAATTAGTCCCAATACTCCTTTTTGGGAAAACTATAAACTATTTGTGCACTTTTTGTTCCTAGTTACTTTTTTTATCTTGTTATTTGATTAATTTCTTAACTAATTAATGAGAATGTGTGGATTTTATTTTATAGTCCTACAGGATGGTTAAAAGTGCTCTTTCATATAAGAGCAAATGGCCAAAAGTAAATGTTATTGGCACTAAGGGAAAGGGGAAGCATAATAAAAACAAAAAAGTAATGGAGACATCAATTGAAAGAAAGGTAAACTAGTTTTCTACAAATTAAACCAATTATTTTCATTTTGATTTGTTTACATAAATCTGAACAACCAGCTTTCTTCAATTAGTATGATCATATTCTTTATAATGAGTATTGCTAATGTAAAATTTTTACGAGAAATACTACTAAAAATAAATCTTGAATACTTTCTAAAATAATTGTAAATTTTTTTGCAGGATGTTGAATTTATTGTACCAAAGGAAAATTGGTAGACTAGGAGGGTCATGGGTAAAAGTAACATGGATTGTTTGACCATTATTAAGAATTTTCTAAGAGAGAAACAACAAGAAATGTTCAGGACTTGTTCTTTGGGGCATTTGTTAGATATTGATCGTTCTTTTAAACTTGTAGGTCAAGTTGTCCATGCTATTTTTTTGTATGAGATTAATAGTACAAATAATAATGAGATGGTTTTTGATTTTAATGGGACATATTGTAAATTTTCTACTATTCAATTCGAGTCTATTATGGGTTTTAGATGTTGTCCTATTCCTTTAGATTGTGATGTTATAAATTCTAAGAATAGACTTAAAGAAACTTACTTTCCAAAAAAAAAAACTAATGCAAGTAAAAGGGATTTGAAAGATCTTCTTATTACTCATTAAAAGATTGGAAATGATGAAGATACAGTGAAGTTAGCCAAGGTTTTTATGGTTGAAAACATTTTGATAAGTAAGAGAGAAATTATCTTGATTGATGATTTCCTGTTTAAACTTATTGATGATGAAGATAAGTTTGAGGATTATCTTTGGGCGCGATTATGTTATGAGGAGACCATCAAATATTTTATCAAACTTTAAGGAATAAAAATATTATAGATCGGAAGAGAAGTTATGAAGTTTGTGGATTTTGTTAGGTTTTATAAGTTTGGACGTTTGAGATCATTCCAAGGCTTGGGTCAAAATTTGCTTCACGTTTTTGAGAAATTAACCCAAGTATATTGAATTAGAGGGAAGCTAAAAATAAACATTATAAAGGAGTTTTGAAGCTTTTGTAGAATAGATAACTGCATTTTTTTGTATTTCATCGTCAATATATTTCACTTGTTCATCCATTTCAATTTTTTTTTATCTTTTTTTCTACTGTTCTTTCTTTTGTTTAACTTATTTTATGTACTCAAAAAAAGGCGCGTCTACAGTAGGGGCATCCCTACGTAAGGCCCTGTCTATACACTATTTGATGGGAATCTGTGTATAAACAGATTCTCTACAGATTCCCATCAAACGGTGTATAAACAGGGGCCTTACGTAAGGGCGCCCCTACTATAGCCGCCTCCCTCAAAAAATTATTGTAAAAATATGAAAATGGTGGCTGCAATTATTTTTCTTGGATAGACCCACCCATGTGTGAAAGATCAAGAATTATCATATCTGAAAAGTCAAAGACAAAAGTTGTGGAGCTCAAAGAGAGGAATCGTAAATAAGAGAAAATCTTAATGATGAAGTAAAAAAAAAGCAGTTATCTACGCTACAAAAGAAGGAAGAATCTGGAGACTCCCATTACAAAACAAACGTTCGTTTCCACTTTCGACCAAATTGTAGTATTATTATAAATTCAAGGACGAATTGGTCACTTTATTTAGCTCAAGGATGAAATTGTCATCGTTTAAAAGCTTCAGGGACCACATGTGCTAAAATCCCTACTGCAAAAGAAATAAGAATCTAGAGGCTACGTTACAAAACAAATGTCCATTTCCACTTTGGATCAAATTGTAGCATTATTATAAATTTAAGGATGAACTGGTCAATTTTTTTAGTTCAAGGATGAAATTGTCACCTTTTAAAAAGTTTAGAAACCACAGGTGCTAAAAACTCGGTTATGAATTAGAATGTCGAATATTTCCAATTTGAGGACAATGCCAATATTTTATCAGAAGATATATAAGCATTCGAAATTAATTCAAACTTCAAACTCAAATGGTCGTAAAGTTTGAATTCTCTTTCCAAAAATAAAATAAAGAATTATTACATTTTTATTTTTTACATTTTGGTGTTTATTCACATTATATCTTGTGTGTTGGTTATTATTAACATTAACCTTCCAATTTTATACTTGTGATAAATTTATACATTATCTTGGTCAAATACAAATTTTGACCATTGAGTTTACTAGAATACTTTTTTTTTTTAAATTTAAACATGTATATATAATAAAATATTCAAATTTAAAGCTTATTAAAAAGTAATAACTCAATTAATATTATTTAAAAAAATTAGGTTTTTGCATTTTTTAATGTAATTTGTTATTTTAGTAGTTAATTTTAATTATGTTTAAATTTAATCCTTTTTACATATATATCTTTAACTTTTAAAAAGGTATTTTAGTAAACTAAATGGTCAAAATTGATGTTCGACCCTAAAAAAGTATAAATTTATGGGAAAAAGATACCTAGTACTTCTTTTTGATAAATAATACTAAAAATACTATATCCAAACTTTTACTTATTTTTGTACTATAATTTTTTTAGAAAAATAACAAATTCTTGCTAAGAAAGACCTAATAACATCTTAAAATTTCTATTTTTTCTTGTTTCTTTTTGCTACTAGTTTACTTGTAGCTGATTACTCTTAAAACTAATTACCAATTTATTATTAGAAATCATAAATTAATTAATTTTTAGAAATTAGAAACTAAATTGATTACTAAAGACTAACAATTATATTGATTTTCACCATAAATATCATAACTACTTAGTTAATAAAAACTGAAAACCAAATTAGTTTTTATCATAAACAGTAAAACTATTTGGTTAATTCAATTATTGATTACTAGAAACTAATTTGGTTATTGGAAATTAGTTGCCAGAATCCAAAAATTAATATATATTTCTATTGCTTTTACTTCAAAAATATAATTACTTAATTTGAGAACTTGATCATATTCTTCAGCGTTCTTGTTCAATGCCTCACTCAATTCTTACTATAGGACATTCTTCAAAAATGAAATTACAATAGCTTTCATGAAACTTTCATTATAACTTATGATTTGAAAAAGAAACCATAATGGTTTCTAGGAAATTTTTGTGGTTTTCTGTGATTTACTTAGTTACAGGGCATTCTACTGTGATTTATTTAGCTACAGGACATTCTGCAAAAAGAAAACCACAATGATTTTCTGGAAATATTCATGGTTTCATGTGATTTACTTATGTACAGGGCATTCGGCTAAAGGAAATCAAATTAGTTTCTAAGAAACCTTTGTGCTTTTCTATGATTTACTTACGTATAAGACTTTCGGCCAAAGGAAACCAAACTGGTTTCTAGGAAACCTTTGTGGTTTCCTGTGATTTACTTACTTACAGAATATTCCGCTAATAAGAAACCAAATTAAACCAAATTGGTTTCTAGGAAATCTTTGTGGTTTTCTGTAAAAAAAAAAACGATGACTTATTTACTAAAATACCACCACATTTTCTAACTTTCAAAGTATTTAGAAAAATGCCATAAAAAGTCGTATGGATTTTTATTATTTTTGAAAGGTCGTAAATTTGGTAATATTTTTTGAAAAATAAGTGTAAATATCCAAAATCCTAAATTTATTATAAAATCTAAATATAAATTTCAATATTAATAATAACAAAACTGCAAGTTTCAAATTGAACAAACAATTAAAATACAAAATACAAAAATGTAACTAACTCATAAAATAAAATAAAATCCGGACGTCTACTATCGCACCTAAATTTTAATAATAATGCAATGCTACCTCAAATGTGTTGTATAAAGTTATAAGCTATGTTAGAATGAGTGAACGAGTTTTAAAGGACAATAATTTAGCCGGAAAAAAAGGGACTAAAAAGTAAACAAAAATTTACTCTAAGTACAAGACATAGAATTCTTATTATGTCAAGTCAAAGGGAAAAAAAAAACAAAACAAAATCACACAAATTAGGAGTGGTAATTTATGTCAGCGAGTAGTGTTTATGTAGTGTTAATGTCTATATATCAGTATATACCTCAAACCGATTCTGACTCATTTAAAAATTGTGTCAGAAATTCTAATCCGAACCTAATCTCTAAATCGGGAAACTTTTTATATAATTACTCTGTTTTGATTCAAATATATATGGATTACCATTATTTAATATTAAAAATAACAATAAAACTCAAGTTACTCCAATATTACAAGGAAAATTGAACATTCACTTATCTCCTAAACCGTGTAACCTCTAAATTCTACAGTTATATCCGTACGATTTCTTTCTTTATTCGTTTAAACTATCCCAAACTAAACTATTTCAAAACAATAATGACACCATTAAATACTAATTGAGACCCCTGAATGCTTATTTCGACTAAATACGATAGACTGTTGCTTGATTATTTATAACCCCTAAATCGTAAAATCTTTTGTATAATTACCTTGAGTTAACCTGATACGACATGTTTGAACTGTTTATCCAAATGGATCATATTCACATCAAGTCAACCTGACACGACTCATTAACCTGTAAAAATCTAAATTAGCTAAAATAATTTTTTAACACATTTAACATAAATTCATACATATTTTATGACCTTAATATATTTACTAAAAATAAATTGAAACCACATAAAATCTCAATATATGTGCATAATAAAGTCTTAAAAATATACTAATATTTTCAAATTAGTATTACACGAGTCATAAATAGGTTGACCTGAAATTGAACAATTTAATAAATGGGTCATTGCGGTCAGTTTCGGGTTGGCGGTCAACCTGATCTGACCCGACCCGTTTAATGAATGGGCTTACGGGTTCAACCCGATTTTGACCTGAACCCATTTAAAGCAAACTCAAATTCGCTAACTCCGTTTGGATTTTGAGTCTTGTTTTTATGTCATGTCACAAATTGTCAACCTTAATACAAATGTCTTCTATTGTGTAGATTTTGACTACCACAAATAACTGATCGCAAAATTGGCCAAATGGCTATAAAAGACATCTAATTCATTGAAAAAAGATACTATCCACTATAGTGTATTTATCAAATCTCAACGTGATGTTGTATTTTATTATGTAGTCTCTTATTTATAAATTTAGAAAAATCTACTCATTCTCATCTATATAATGAGGCTTAGTCTCATTGTTTGACGCACACAACTCCTTCACATGCATAGTTATTACGCCAAAATTTATCCTCAAAGCTTTCACCTTGAACCATGCTAAATTTCTGAAACTGTCTGTGTCCTTTACTAATTTATTATTTTTTACGTATTTCATTTATAATATCTTATTACAATTATTTATTTGACAAAACCTTCATCAATATCTTCCAACTACCTCTTCAATTTAGAGTCGAAAGAAAAAAAAAAAAAACTACTTCAATAGTTGGTAAATAAAACTTACTCTAGTGCAAGACAAAGAATTCTTACTCACTCGGTTAAAATCAGGAAAGATGTCAAGTTGAAGAAAAAGAAAAAAAAAAAAGAAAAGACAAAGGTCTTCAAACTATCTCCTCGATTCAGAGATAGGGAAAAAAAACAAACAGCAAACTACCTCTTCGAAAGTGTTGGTAAAGTAAAAAAAAATAAAAAATAAAGAAATTACGGTGTAGAATTTTACCCATGTGTTCTTAAGAAAAATAAATAAATATATAGCAGAATGTGCCCATATATAATCATAAATCATGTACCCATATAATCATTTTCATACTCTGATTTAAATAGGCAAATATAAGGTTAAAATAGATTTAGTAGAATTATTTCTTCTACTTTATGACGCGTTTTTTATTTTTTTGGCCTCTTCTTAGAGGTCAATGTTTGAATATTGTTTAACAAGGGTATAAGTATAACTGGTATTTTTGCACATATAAATTTTGTTATAATTCATTCATAAACAAAAAAAGAAAAAGAAAAATCAAATTATTGCTGACAGAGAAAAATTTCGAATTACAACCCCAAATGAAAAACAAAAGAAAATATATATATAATTATCTAAATATAAATTTTATGCATAGAAAAAGCAAATCAAGAAGAAACTTTGAAATTTATCAATTTATTAAGGGATAACTACTAAAATATACCCTGAAATATGATCTTTCTGTAATTTTAATCTTGTCTTTTGACTTGTACAAAATTATACCCCTACAATTTAAATTTTTACAAATTTTTACATTATGTGGTGATTTGTGCTAATAATTTTAAGTTATTTTTCAATAATTTTTATGTTAATCAAAAGGACAAAAATATCGATATCATCGAAAATTTTCGAAAAATCACGAAAATCTCAAATAATTGCCTAAAGCTGTAGAATTACTTAATAAAATTTTAAAAAATGCTTAAGCATTCAATAATTCATCAATTAAAGTAGCTTTCTTACAAAAAAAAAGCATACATATTAGAAATATATAGCATATAACTTGATGTAGTGCATCATTTTTTAATAATTATTCCCATTAGCAAATACTTATTCTTTTTTTTTTTTTCAGCCTGAAGAAGTGTATTTGCCATATATGGTGTATTTGAAAGTGAAAAAAAAATGTTCAAAATGTTTTTTTTTTTGTAAAAATTATGATATTGATGATATTTACCGATATTTGACCTAAATTTCCACGTTTCTTTCATGAACAAAATAAGCGAAATTGATATCAAACCTGATATTTACTGATATTTCTCTGAAATTTTTCCGAAATTTTGATAGATTTTTCTTGCACGTTGTACTTATACTGGACCTCTTTCTGAAGCAAAATTTTGGCCGAAATATCACTGATAATGTCGATTTTTTCGTCATTAGTTAGTTAACAGATAAGATATCCTCAATTCGGATCCGTGTTTACTAAAAAAAGGTCAATTTATACGCAAAATATATAAATTTGTAGAAATTTAAAATAAAATTATAATTTTGACATCACACAAACTAGATGGGTTGCACGTGCTTTGCACATGCAATGCTATTATGTATAGGAGAACAAACTAAAATAATGTTTTGACTATTAATAGAGCCTATTGATTCCAAAAAAGAACAAAAAAGAAAAAAAGAAAAAGAATTAGCTAAAGGAAATAATAACTTAGATCAAATTTGAGCTTTGCCTCTTTTATATGTGGTGGTATAGATAGATAGATAGGGAAATTGGCAGCAAAAGTTCTCAATCTTTACCATCTTTGGTATTTAGATCCCCAATTTTTATTTTGTGGCATTTAAATCCCCAACCTCCTAATTCACTTGCACTTGTTAGTCTTTCTCTCACTTCCGTTTGTCTTCCATGTTAAATGGATCATGTTTAATGCAAATGGCCCATTTGAGAGGGTTATTTAGGCAAAAACGCTGTTTATGTAAGTTCCCTCACCTAACTCCGAATTTAGTTCCCAAGTAGAGCTCTCTTGTTCTCTCACTCCATAACTTTTTTCCTCAAAATATTTGAAACTCGTACACGAACAAACACATAGCTTACCGTAATAGGGTAGTTTATTATTCTTAAGACTTGGGACCCCTATTTTTTCATTCCTAAAAGATGCACCTGTAATATTATTAAGATGCGGTTAGTGTTATAATATTGCTGCAAAAGAATATGCGGTACAAATAGGTCTTTGAAAGGATCTATGAGATTGTTACAAAACAAGCAAGATCATACAGAAAATTTGATCATTCAACGTGGAAAGAAACGGAAGTGCGGGAGGGACTAATGGGTGCAATTGGACTGGGAAACTGGGGATTTAAATGCCGAAAAATAAAGGCTGGGGACCTAAATGCCAAAAGAAGTAAAGATTGAGGACTTTTTCTGCCAATTAGGCGATAGAAAGATGACAACGACGTATAAACAAATCCAATTATCCACAGCTTAAAAATATAAATATAAAATAAAAAACCGACTTCTTGGGCTTTGACCGATATCCTGTGCCGTGTATGCTTGGGGCGACTTTTTTAACCGCGGATCTCCCAAGTCCTAACTCCCAAGTTAGCGTCNTGTATATTCAATTTCACGCGGCCTTCTCGACCATTCTTGGGACTATTTCAGGTTTTCAATCTCGACTCCGATTTCGAATTTGTTGAATTTTCAGATTTTGTTTTCTTCATCGTTTACATTTATAATTTATTTATTTATAGCGATTCGATTTCATCGAATAAAGCTTGAACTGTCTGTACCAAGGGGTTATAAAGATCGAATTTTGATCGGAATCAGGTATATTGGGCTGTTTTTTTTATTTTCTGTTATTATTTTAATTATTTTATTGGGTTTGATTTGGATGAAGGTAAAAGGAGTTTTTTAATTTGACTCGCTTTGAAATTTTCTGTGTTCTTTGATATATATATATATATGGAGGACTTCAATGGTTACAATTTTTTTGGGTTTAAGTTTTGTTTAGATTATATTTAGAATTGTATTGCTCAGCTTACAAATTTGGGGCTTTGGGTAAAGTAGATTGCTTTGAATACAAATTGGGCTATTGTTTTTAATTATTATTATTTTTTTATTTTTACTTTATAAAGCATTTGGATTACTGTTATATATGGTCTCGATATGTGTAATGTAAACTTTTAACTGGGATTTCATATTGTTTTTTGAGATGGTGAGGAAAGAGACCTGTGATTTTAGGTTTTGGGTGTTGTGAATTTTGAGTTATACAAGTTTCAGTTTAGGAACAGGGTGCAGGTATAGTAATATTTCAGTCCAGTCCCATGTTTAGGATGCGAAAAGACTCAAAACAGCTCTTAATTAAGAGCTTAGATAGGGATAATTATATCCCATCTAAAGGGTGGATTAGGATAAGAATGGGAGGTCTCAAGTTCAATCTCTGTCCACCTTGATTTTGACCTGAAATATCGCAAGCTTAATGTTCCCAATGATCTGATCATTAGAGAGGAAGAAGTTATTTGCATTTCTCCCGGTGGCTTCTCTATTTATATATTCCTTTAATTTATTTAGGTTTTCTTCCTGTAAGTGATAGCAGCCATTTAATCATCTCCAACATTTTATTTTGGATTCTTTTATTTTAACTTATTTTGATTTTTCCATATTCTTTTAGATGTAATCTATATTTTTTTTTTTTCCGGTTTCCAACTACGTTATGTCATACTTCTTTTGGTTGTATAATTGTGGTCTGTGGTTTTTTTTTTTTTCATTCTTAATGNGAGAGAGACAAAAAATTGAATGGGATATTTTCATGGCTTTATGTCACTGCTATAATCCTTTATGAAGTTCTCTCGGTAAAGCTTTAATGCATGTGTCTACCTTTTTATGTGGCAGTTATGCAGAGCCAGCTTGTGTGTAACGGGTGTAGGAGCATTCTTCTTTATCCCAGAGGAGCTACTAATGTTTGCTGTGCAATATGCAACACTATTACATCAGTCCCCCCTCCCGGTATGTTTCTTTTCTAGTGTTTCCTGTATTTCAATGACAAATTTGTAAGGATCAGATGATTAGGTGGATACGTTATAGCTTTAAAAGATACAACGCATGAATGGAGTAAAATACAGTGGTAGAGATAATATTATTGGTGCTTTAGCTGTTTCAAAACATTGATGAAAGAAATAACTTTTTTATTTTCTTTTTTCCAAAAAAAAAAGATCAAAGCTTCACTCTTGAGTGTACTCTCTTAAGGGTGCACTCATAAGTTCTATAAACTGTTGTAAAGATTTCTGTCCCTTAGAAAAACTGCAGTATTGCACATTTTTTACAATGAAAAGGATTGAAGAAGATACAAAAATGAAGTGGTCAACAAGATAATGAGAGATAAAAAGATGGTGGGATGCTGGTCTACAAATATAAATATCTCTCTTTCCTTTTGCTTCAGCCTCTTTTCTATTGCTTTGTATGTTTATATATATTTTTTAATTTTAGTTACTGTATCAAGAGAAGACATAATTAGACATAGTGAGATCAAACATGAAAGTCAACCTGTTTAGTGCAAGTTTTCTAGTTGCCTTGTTAGTAATGGAGGGACAAATGTGTCGAAAAAGTTAAAATACAGGGTCGTTGACTTTGTAATTTTATCTTGTTTTTCCTTTTCTGTGACAACTCTTAGTGGAGAATGTGCGGATTCATCTGGAGAGGGAAAAAGAAGCTAAAGTCTTCCATGCATATCATATCAAACTACTTGCTTAATTATTAGTTATGAGAACATTAGTCATATTTAATTCTTTAAGACAATTTTGGTCCAAAATCAGAATTCCACTTTGCAGGTATTATTACCAAGATCCTTTAGGTCATCTCTTCAGCCGTTGTGTCCTTTTCAGCCTAGCAGTCCACTGTTGTTTTAAGCAGATGCTGACTCTAAGGGTATGTTTAGTAGGAGAGATTGAAACAGGAAGGAGGGAGAGGTATATAACCAGAGGAAGGGGAGGACCTTTCTCTTATTATGTTTTGTATGAGAGGAAAGGGAGAACAAAAATCACCTCCTTTGTTTGGTATGAAAATAAAGGTGGACGGAAGGAAATATTTATTTGCAGATATAAATTTTTTTGCATAATTAGTGTTAATGTTTATTGTATTGTAACTTTATTTAGGTTAAGTGGTTATTTTACTTGGTTGATTAGTTTACATTAGTTTCCTTTCTCCCCCCTCCATAACATGTCCAATCTTGGTTTGTATTGTGTTGTCACTTTAATTTATTAACTCTCCTCAAAGCTTAACCAAACAGGAGTGAGCCGACATTGGCTTTTATATTGTTATTACTCCCCATTCATGTGTTGGCTTAGAGAATTTGCAAGTTTCACAGAAAATAAAAGGGAGTTCAATTAAGATTTTGTTGGTTTAAAATCCCTGCAGGGATGGAAATGGCACAACTTATTTGTGGGGGCTGCAGGACGTTGTTAATGTATACACGTGGGGCAACAAGTGTTAGATGCTCTTGCTGTCATACAGTGAATCTTGCACCAGGTGCAGTATATGTTATCTTGTGCATTTTTGCCGTAAATGATGGAGATTGTAAAAAGAATTTAAGCACTTATTTTAGGCGTAAATATAGGGCTAAATCATAGGATATTATTTATTTATTAGGATAATTGTTTTGGTTTGTCTATTAGGAGTTATTAGAATTTTAGTAGGATTTGAAGTATTTTATTTAGTTTTTTAGTCAAATTAAGATTTATCATTCATCTATTCTACAAATAGGGCATTAGTGTGTTCGTAACTTTACACAATGGTTTTGAATTAATAAATTACAAGTTTTCTCTCTCCAATATTCTTCTAGTTCTATCTCTAAATTCTCTCATCTTCTCACTAAATCTCCTCTTCCTCTTCTTTTCTCTTTCTTCTTCCTTTTCCTCTCCTAGTGCTACATCAATTTGTACTTAAAGTCGTAAAATTTGTCTCATTACCTCATGACATTGCAAATCATATTCTGATTGCCTGAATAGTTTTCAGATTGTATTCATATTTGGGAGCACAGGAAGTCTGATCACGTTATATATTTATTACAACTTTAAGTTCAGTTTTTAGGCTCATGATACTGCTTTAGGAGTTCTGGTAAATAACGTTAAAGACAACATCATCATCAATTTCTCATTGGAAATGTCTGTCTCTTCTAAAAATGTGACATCATTCTTTTAAGAGATTTGGTAGCAGTTATTCTGAAAGCATATCATTTGTTTCTAACTCAAAATTCATCTATTCAATGAGCAAACAATAGAGGAAGAGTTTGATTCCACAGCTGTTACTAAAATCTCATAAATCGCTCCGTTGGTAACTTATTGTTATCCACAAATTCATATTTCTTTTAGAAGCTACCTTAAGTTTGAGTCTCTCATGCTTTCCTGGACCACGCATTG
Source organism: Trema orientale (assembly GCA_002914845.1). NCBI lineage: Eukaryota > Viridiplantae > Streptophyta > Magnoliopsida > Rosales > Cannabaceae > Trema > Trema orientale. Next base: position 3,759,624 of record JXTC01000003.1, read on the forward strand.
AATACTTCTTAAGGTTTAAGAAATATTTTTATATATGATTTTAAATATGCTTTTGGTTTATTGCTTCCCTTTATGTTCATTTTACATTGGATTTGCAAATCCTTCTGGGGAATGTAATTGTTCCCTTCAATGTTAATTTGGTTTTTCTTCCCTGCTTTATACACTCGTCTGCTGACTTATCCTTTTCTTTGTTGTATGACTGAAAAGGATCCAATCAGGTGGCTCATGTTAACTGTGGGAGGTGCCAGACGACACTCATGTATCCGTATGGAGCCCCATCAGTAAAATGTGCAGTTTGTCAGTATGTTACAAATGTTGGTGTAAGTACAATTGACCTTGATTAGTCTTTGGTAGAACACTTTTTACATTTGAAATTACTTCTCACAGAATGTTTGGCAAAGATTAACCATTGTTTAGTTTCAGTGCTCTCATTTGTGACTCGGTTAAAAGCTTGTGATGTTGCTACTCTTTATATAATAAACATCTTTTTCCTCATTGTATAGTTGACATTTTTTTTTTGATTTGAAGTAAGATAATCATGTAGGTTTGACATGTTTAAACTCTAGAAACTTATTCTGTTTCGATGAGTGGTCGCTCACATGTTATATCTAGGTAGTTGTTTGTGAATCCAAAATTTGGTTGTCTTGATGGTCTGTAGTTCTGATGCTTTGTCATTGACGATATATGTTTAAACTATGGTAGAAATAATTCCATTCCACTAAAATATAAATATATATATTTGTATATATATATACTTAATAGATATGCCATTCCTTGATGATGCATCATTTTCAGTATTTATCATTATCACTGGGGTGGCTGTTTTGCCATGTTCCCATGTTTTATGAAAAACATACGCTGCTTAATTTTATTGTTTCTTTTCTTCCCACTATTATTTAGAAAATAACCCTTAAAGATTGCAATTAAAATTTTCTTTTCCCTGACACTGCTCTTGCTACCTAAATTTTGGAAATTCTGTACCTTTGGTTCTCCTCTTTTAGCCTTTTCAAACCCGAAACACAACCAACATTGAAGAGACATTTAAACCATGTATATATCTTTTTTGTTCTTATGATTTTAGTGAAATTAGTTTTTATTCTTTGTTTGAATACCAGTATTTAGGATACATTTTCGTGTGAAAATAGGTTCATATTTAGGATTTTTGGTTATTGGATTTCTAGGGTTTTTTTTTTTTTTTTTAAATTTCTTGGAATAATATTTAACTGAGTGTGAGCAGGCAAAGGAGTATTGTATTATTACTAATTATAAACTGAAACCAAAGTGTTCCGCTGAATTTAGTCGTCTCTGAGTGCTTCTCAACTAAAGTCGGCATCATTCATGTACCGTTATCCTGGTGTATGTATTTGCTGTGCTGAGAGTTTATTGTTTGCATCTGCTTTCTCTCTCACCAATACCTCATTTGCTTGCATGATTCATGAACTATGCTTGTTGTTTATGCATTTTCTGTGTTGAGGGTTTATTTAATATTATTATGTTTTGCATCTTCTCTCTCTCACCAATACTTCAATTTCACAGATGGGCAACATGAGAGTTCCAATTCCTGTGCACAGACCCAATGGGACCAATCCCGGAACGATGCCCTCCACTTCAGCTGTAAGTTCTTGAACCTTTCCTTGGACTCCTACATGACAAAATGTACAATAATGGTTTTCTTTCTAAACTATTGGTTGCCATTTCTTGAATTCCCTAGCCAATGCCTCATTCACAAAGCCAAACTGTTGTGGTTGAGAACCCCATGTCTGTTGACGAAAGTGGCAAACTGGTTAGTCTCAATTGTCCATTTCCTTCTGATCCTTTTTTTTTTTTTTTTACCTCCAACTTGATTGGATTTATTTTTATTTTTATATTTTTTCAATCTCACAGGTGAGCAATGTGGTCGTTGGGGTTACAACGGAAAAGAAATAATCAACCTAAGATTCCAGATGTTCTGTTAGCATTATTTGGCAGGGAGCAATCCAAAGCTTTGTTATAAGTCACTCCTATATATAGACATGGAAATTGGTTATGTATATCTTGTGAGAGATTGATCATGATTTTCATTTTTTCGAGAACCTTATATCAAATGTGAGGTTTCTGTGATTAACTGGGATTTGTACTAAGACAAAGATTAGAGGTGAAAAGGGTATTTATTTGGTCATTCGTGTGATTGCTATCTCTTGTTTTCTACTTTCGATTCTATATCAGTGGATGGAATACACAAGAAAGGTATTTGGCCTTGTACTAGGTGACTCTATTTATTCTAAGTTTATATTTCATTCGCTAAATTAATAATAAGAAATCGACAAGAAATTCCATAAATATATTGGCATTAATTATATCACTCCTTAAAATTTTGGCTTTCTGCGGTCCTTGTTGAAAATTCTCAGGCACTAGTCTACTAATTTCACTTTTTCACTAAAGAACAAGAGTAAATACATTAGTTATTGAAAGTTTCACTGGTACTTAGAAAATAAATCTTAACTACTTGTTCAAAATAACCCAGAAAATTTACGGAAAAAATTAGGTTCACACCTCAAAATTATGACGCATTTTATAAGAGCTTTTAAACATTTACTCTTCGATGAATTCACGAAAATTATTAAATTATACAAGCATCCCCTCCGCTAATTAAACTTGACAAAACTTTATTTTTTGACAATCTAATTTTTATTAAATGATGAACTATTTTCATTAAAGAAGCAAAACTGGTTCTTTAAATTAAAAACTTAACATAGTTTAATGGTGAAAATATATTTTAACCTTTTAGTCACTGCACAAGTATATGAAGTGTCACTATAAATATTATCATTGCTCTATTAACATAATACAAGGAATCTGTGTGAGGAGCAAACTCAATAGAAGTATTTAATAATTATTCTTATAGGTAAGTAATTGGGGAATTAAAGCAAACTCAACGTTTGTTTTTGACCTTCATCACCTCATTCTCTCAGAACTGCCGCCTTCGGCAGCCAGCCAGCCAGCCAATCATTTTAACTCTTTTTTTTTTTTTTTTTCTTTTTATTATCATATTGTTTTAAAATAATTTGATAGAATGTTTTTGGTGCATATATTTCTCATTTGCTTCGTCTGTTCGTCTGTTTCGATTAAATAAATTATTTTAAGATATACCAATCCCATCTTCACTTCATATTTTCCTCCTCTCCAAAATCGCCCATACCATACCATACCTTGACTCTCTCTCTCTCTCTCTCTCCTCATTGGAATTGATTGGCCAGACCTGACTTTCTCGTTGTAAGTTTTTCTCTCACTCGCACTTATCCAACTTTCACATTTTGAACCTCGCAATGCGAATTTTGCTTTGTGGGATAAATTCTTCGGATTTGAATTTTGTATAATTGTTGTAACCACATAAAAGTTTCAGAAAATTGAAACTGATTCCATATTTTAAAATCAAATTGACCTTTTTTTTTTTTTTGTTGCAAAATTAGAGATACTGTATTTAAAATTTTAAATCGACGAAAGAGAAAAGAAAAAAAAAAAAAAAACATTTGTATCTTGAGATCTTCGATTTCTTTGAACATTAAGAGTCTACCTTTAAACATGAATTTCTTTTAATTTATTTCTGCCCCAGTTTTAATGCAAACCATAGTTTTTATATATTTATTTATTTATTGTTATTTTGGTGTCAAGTAGAGCTTTTGAACTTGAGCACTTGTTTCTGTTTTCAGGGATGGAACTATGTCTTTGTTGTGTGGTCATGGGACAATCTTGCCTTCTCGAAGGGTGCCCTTGCATATGTCTTTTAAATTCAAGTCACAACCAATGAAGCTTGACCTTTGCCATGGTCTTGGTTCACTTCAGTCTTTTCAGGTATGCCACATTTACAGTTTATGAATATGGTATTGTTTTTCAGGAATGCTTTTGATCAGAATACTGAGGAAGCTTTTACTGTAAAAACAAATAATAATAATAATAATAATAATAATAATAATAATAATAAGCATATCGTTTCGTTTCTTATCATAAAAGAAAAACCCCTTTTGGGAAAACCCAAGTGAACAAGGACATAGTCTAGGCAAAAAAAGTAGTACAAACAAAAACAAGATTTACAGGGTATGGATTTTTCTGACTTGAACTATTCAAACCCCTTCCATTTCTGTAATCCCATCTCGCTATAACCAACTAGGCAAAGAGATAAATGCGTGGTTTGTATTGTCTGTGATCGCTTTGTACTGGTGTTGCCATACTTTCACCTTTACTACGTATAAATGTCACGTTTTGAAATGTTTTTGTTATTTAAGTATGATTTATGTAGGAAACTTGGTGGGAAGAGTGAAAACTCTAATTTGATACTCAGAAGTGGAAAAAAAAAAAAAAAAAAAAATTCCCAAGATCTTGCTGACTCTGATTTGAATGATCAACTCCCGTTAGAGCACAATTGGGGAGAAACACATACCCACACAAACTATCATCCCGACTCAGTTTGTCTTAGGCCTTGTGTTCCATTTCTCGTGTGCACAACTTGTGACTGGTGATTCATTTTTATTCCACTGCGGCGGCTGTAAAATTTAACTTAAAAGTTCTCACCTGATGCAGTTGTTTGCTTGCAAGGAACTCTATGTTGGTTCCTCTCCACAAAAAAGGCTCACTATGAGTTATTCAAGTTATTGTAAGTGAAGGCATCCTTAATATGTTATCTATCGTTCTTTTTGCTCCATTGCCACATGAATGACTTGTAATAAGCTGCCATGTGATTACATGTACTCTTATGAAGCTCTGTTTACTTTTTACCTTTGACACGATGCAGCACTATTGATTGATGTGTTCCCATTTGCTTGCCTGGTATGAAGTAAGAACTACAACATACTACAAGATTGTGTGGATTGTGGAATTATAACTGTCCTTTGCTGAAAATAATAGCTTTTAATGTGCTAACCTGTTTCAAAATTCTCATCATATTCATGATTGCTGCTGTGTGAACTGACACTTATATGTGTGAATATAAAATCCGCAAGTGCACGGGTCGTGGACAAATAATAAAGTGATAAGTAGTATCGTCCCACGAGGATTGATTTTTCTCAAATTAAGTTAAGTCTTGTGGTTTTGGTAACCTAATTTTATCTAAGCGATTGATTAAGAGTGAAAAGTAAAGGAAATTAAACTAAGAAATTAACTAAGAAATTAACAAAGTAAAAAGTAGGAAGATGCGATTTCTAGTAATGGAAAAATTTATAATCAAAGTTTTTTAGTGTCTTGATTTTGATCTATTGTTCATATGTTCTTCCTATATAGTGACTGTTAGCTAAATTCGTTCAATTCATTAATTAAGGGTTAAAATTATCTCATTACCTCTGAGTGTCAAATGAGATCCTATGCATAGATATTCAAGTTGATATTCCTATCTAACTTGTTTGCCTACACATTCATTAAGTACCTCTAAGTGATCATCTAAGTGCCATTGGCCTCCCGAACTCAACAGCAACAATGATAGTGTTTCTCAAGTCCAATAAACGAATTAATCTCTTCCGAGCATTAAATTCATAAATTTAAATCAACTAATTTATTTCCCAACAAATTAGAAGCATTAGGCATAGAGAAAGACAAATGAATTGAAATGAAACTTCATTAATAATTAGCTGAAAAATCCAGACATATTGCAAGTAGAGCTACATCAAGCCCTAGAATACAAGTTTAGCCAAGCATAGATAAATCCATAACAAAAATCATAAAGAAATTCATAATTATCAACATGTTCAAAAACAATATCACAAATATAAATTTCAAACAAGATACGAGAAGGGGCAAGAAGAAACTAGTGCAGAAAAATGGTCTTTAAACCTTCAAGTCTTTAAGCTTCTTCTCCAAATTGCGCAGCTGCGCGAGTGCCTCTGGAGAAATAACTTCTGAGGACTCAGCCCTTTGCGCGGTCACGCCATTGACGTCTGGTGAGGTTGCATTTGGCTGCAAATTTCTCCCATTTTTGCACCTTTTTTCTTTTCTCCGTTTCCTACAACATACTCACAAAAACCATAAAAAATAACAGAACATGTTTGAGGTTTTCACAACTATTTAAGCTCAAGGTACCTGATTTGTGAGTAAAATGCTCACTTATCAATTGCTGTTCTGGTCCCACGTCCATTTATAGTACAGTCATATAGATGATGAATATTAGTTGTGACCCTGGCTGAAGTGCTTCTACTGAAAGTTTCTTTTTTCTGACCATAGCATGAGGGTGAAAGTCATTTGTAATTTATGTCTCCAGTGCCAGGGGTAAGCAACAAGAATATCAGCACCTGATAAGTTTGATAGAATATGCTTAATCCAAGAAGCACTAATAATGAAATTACGATAAATTTGGTTAGTTAAAGAAACAGATATAAGTTTAGTATCTCTTTACTGAAAAGATAGGTGATTTAAAGTAATACCAATGCGTCTCTGCCAAAAAATAGTAAAAATACCATAATTTCATTCCTAAATATACTAAAATGTTGTTGTTACTTTCTTATTTTGAGTTATTTATTTTATGTCCATAAAGTGGTCAAATATGCTCAAGTGTAATTGTAAGTTTCGTTAACTTTGATTTTCTCTTTTATTACTCTTAACAAGTTTCTAATTATACTAATATTATTATTCTCCTTTTCTGCTACAGCTGCTCACGATTCCTGTTTGTGCATTCCAAGGAAGCATGGCATTGTATTGCGGTGCTATTCTGATAAACAGTTGAACTTTAACATACCCCATTATGAAGTGAAAATGCAAAACAAGGATATGATCGCCAGATGTGTAGTTGTGAGATCTGAACTTACTGGAACTGGCACTCCTGAGGCCGCATTCCCATTAACAGGTCACTCTGATAACTTTCTTTTGTTACCATTTCCTTTCTATAATCTGTAATCTGGTTCTCTTCTGTTTTCTTATTGATATTTTCTTAAAATGCAGAACTAAGTCTGGGCTCAAAAGTGAGAGGCATTTGCTTTTATGCTGTTACTGCTGTTGTCGCAATTTTTCTGTTTGTGCTGATGGTGGTTGAGCATCCTTTTGTACTCCTTCTGGATCGACACCGTAGAAAAGCTCATCACTTTATTGCTAAAATGTGGGCAAGTTTAACTGTCGGTCCATTTTTCAAGATTAAGTTTGAGGGATTGGAGAATTTGCCTCCGCCAGACACTCCAGCCGTATATGTCTCCAACCACCAGAGCTTTCTAGACATATATACTCTTCTCACTCTTGGGAGACCCTTTAAGTTCATCAGCAAGACCAGCGTATTTCTCTTTCCTATTATTGGATGGGCCATGTTTCTGTTGGGTGTAATTCCTTTAAAGCGCAATGACAGCAAAAGTCAGTTGGTATTTCTTTTCCTTCTGATCCTAGTTGATAATAATGAGTGGCCGTGTAGTAGACTCTCCTTCTTTTTCATTATGATTTATAGAGTTACTTGAATTGAATTCTGTTGGCCTTTTGCCTGTAGGACTGTCTCAAGCATTGCATGGATCTTATAAAGAAGGGGGCTTCTGTATTTTTCTTCCCAGAAGGAACACGGAGTAAAGATGGAAAACCAGGTGCTTTTAAGGTGAGATTTTTGTGGATTCATATGAACCAGCGATGGTAAATGTCAGCTGGTTTTGGTTGCTGATAATTGAGAACCGTGAAACTACAAGGAAGAAATTTGGTTACTTAGTATTTTCTAGAACCAAATAGAGCCTAGTTTAAAAATTTTCATCATTAAAAGCATTCAGATTGTTGGGTTGACAATGCGCAACTATTTCCATTGATATTTTGTAGTTTTTCTTTGACCCTTGAAGGAGACAATAGAAGTGTTCATAGAACTAGAGACAAAAATTTTAATGTGATGAGCATTTGGCTGTCTATAATCACTCAAAGGGTCATCTTCTGTGTCTGTTAACTACTTTTTGGGACTTCTGAATAATCTGAAGAGATGATACTTTTTGCATCTGTTCTATTTCTCTCTCCCCTCTTCTTTTTCTTCTCTTATGAGAAGAGGGTGTACTGATTTTGAGATTCTTGCTGAGTTTCTGAATTTGATTTTCTTCTATTGATGTTGACATTCAGAAAGGCGCCTTCAGCATAGCAGCCAAAACCAAAGTGCCAGTAGTGCCTATTACCCTTATAGGAACCGGTAAACTTATGCCCGCGGGAATGGAGGGTATTTTGAATACTGGATATATTGAAGTCATTATTCATAAGCCCATAGAAGGAAGCAATCCGCAACTACTGTGCGATGAAAGTAGAAACATAATTGCAGAGGGCCTCAATCGTCGAGGCTGAGATATTCAGTCCTGCCTCTTTTTTTTTTTCTGTTAGGTCTGCAAGACTTTATGCATAATTTCTGTGGTCTGGATTGAAGAAATTGACCTCAAGGTGCACACTGTTCTCAATATGGCTAATTTTTTGCTGCAGTTTGGGCTTGCATCGTAAAATGGATAATGAACATGAAAAAAAAGGGCTACTATTCTTCATTGGTCATCTTGTAACCTGGCTTTAGGCTTGCGGCTTTTTCACATAATTAATTGACTGTCTATATAAATCTAAGTCTATAAATCTTATGCAATCTATTAGAAGCCTCATCTTTTGTTTCTCTCCTTTGTTGTTATCAATGAGATTCTGGTTTTTGTTCCAAAGTTTTGATGATCATTCCATATGTATTGCCTTCTGCAGTTTCAGATTGGGAATGACTGAAGTAACACATCTAAACATGTCAAAACCCGTCGAGCATTTCTCAGTCTTATTGACGGAGCTACAATATCTACTTAAATAATTTATGAAATATCCAATGGCTAAGGGAGCAATGGCTTATTTCTCTCTCTACACATGGCATCAATGGTGGTTCAATTAGTTACTGGTTGACTGGCCTGTTTCTTTTTCGAGTAAAAGAATCTTGCTGCCGCCATGGAAGTTTTCGGTAGAGTTTTTTGTTGAAAATGCTAACACACGAAGTTAAATTATTAATATTCATTTAAGATTACTGTAGAATATTGTCAACTACAGAGGGTTAATATGCATGGTTCACCAATTTATGCCGAGATATGGTATTCTTTATAATGTTACTAATCCTTCTTAAGAAATGTCATAAATTTTGGTTAAATTAGACTTGAAAAAGGAATAGCTTGACGTTGTCTCTTTTGTTCAATTTGCAAAAGTCAGTGCACAATTCTTATTCGGTGGATTTCGATTGAGACTACTTCCATGATACATCCCCATGGGAAAGGTCAACAAAATTCTTTCCTTTTGCTTGGCTAATAGGGAATCCATTCTGAGATGTTGATTTCATCCAGTCTGCTTTTACTTGCCTTTTGCTTGGCTAATAGGGAATCCATTCTGAGATGTTGATTTCATCCAGTCTGCTTTTACTTGATTCTTTTCAGAATATGAAAACTGCATGTAAAATAATTTAAGATGTAATTATAGAAGTACTACTTTTGCATCTATGATTGTTGCAGCGATAATAAAAGTCCTTGACTATTTGAGATGGGGGGAAAACAAGAAAATTAAGGTATGTATTAATGCTTGCCTTGGCCAGTGACAATGTTATTCAACAGCAGCAGTGAATTATGGAACGTTTTTTCCTTTTGTAAAATGTATTTAACTATCATGTTATGTCAATACTAGAGAAAAACCTAGATTGTAAGTATTTTCACATTAAAGATACCCAAAAAAAAAAAAAAAAATCAATGAAATCATCGGTATTTATTTCTTTTAGTTTCAACCAGTTCGCAATATCATGAGACGACTATAAGCTAAAAGTCTGCCATTACTGTCTTTACTTCAGGACACCAGTTTTTACGGGTAACCAAGGAAAGTTAAGTTTGCATATTGATAATATAACAAGTATGAAGCTCTTTCTACATTTGCACTATACAAAGATTGGCTACTGTAACAAAAATTTTGGAACATGTTCATTTCAGGTTTTCATAAAGATTAATAGATTATTGTTCATAAAAATCTGCTACACTGCGACGTTTCTGGTCACTTACAAATCCACTGTGATCTTGGGTGTGAATAGCATCTCTCTTCATGAAATGAAAGCCCATTATGTACCTATACTCTCCGGTTCCAAGGCAGCGGGGGCAGTAGCCAAGACCACTTCCGCCACAAGTCTTACACCTGCAAGATTGATTAAAGGAAGTTGGTTTGGAGTGTCAATAATTGGGTGGAATTCTGAGTATGCTTCCAAAAGAAGACAATTATGAGAGTTCAATACATCACCATTTTGGCCATTCCCCCTTAGGGAGCATCTCTAAGTGAGTACAGTTTGTCCTCCCTGCCATATAATAACATGGTTGAGAGACGAAAAAATTGAGAGGGGAACTTCCCATGGATGCTCTTTTGAACAACATCTGGATAACTCTCAACATAGATCAGCAATACTGAATCCTGAGTCTAAAAGAAGATGATCAAATGATGCAACATGACTGAACGTCTGAACCTAACAAACTAGTGTATCTCAAATACTAAAAGTCCAAAAAACTTCTGGATTAGACCTTGGTTTCAACCTATACAGAAATAGTCAGAATGAAAATCAATAGGTGTAAAGGGTCAACATTGTTCTTTACGTGAAATTGATGTGGACTAACTTGGTATTGGATTAAAAAGAAAACTGAGATATTAAAAGCATTTTGTGGGAATATATAGTTGTCAATTTTTGAAGTTAGACTGTGAAACCTAGTTTGGTTCCATATTATGAAAAGGCATGACAAGACTATTATTAACTTTTGTAGAAATTTGGATATGACGTGTAACTGTAAGTAAAGCCATCCTAACTGGTTTCCAAAAGTTTCTTAATTGATTCGAATGATTAAACATCCATTTCTCTATGTAAGTTCAGAATCTTAAAAAGGACTCGATTTAATTTGAAGTAAATCGGTTTGCTATCATCAATTAGTATCATTGTTTAATCATCAGAGGCATGTCTCTAGATCTCCAGGTGCAAACGTAGATGAGTACGGCAAAGTAATAAGTTTGATCACTGTTAAGCTTTGCAACATAATAAGTTTGAGAATGAGGGGTAAAAGTAGATGAGACCTTTTCCGCGACAAGTGTGGCAATCAGTCCTTCCACTCCCCATGCAGACTACACAAGGTGGATCTGGTTTTTTCTTTTCTTCTTTCTGAACATTTGACTGCCAAAGAAAAGAAGTTAGTAGTAAGAAACCCTTCCCAGTAATTGCTACATTCAATGGTGGTGGAGATAAGAATAATTCCTAAAACCAAGCAAAAATCAAGGTAACATTTTGAGATATTACGAAAATCCTAGTGCTGGGAGATTCATATGTAGATGCAATACTCATAAGAGACGAGAAATATTGGAGGAAGCCACATGCGTATTAGTACATAACAAGAGTGCTTCATAAAAAATAGGACGTATATTTTTGGAGATAAAATTTAGTACAGGATAGGCGTTAAATCAGGTCAGTTGACCTTAATAATAATTACGGGGGGTGGGGGGTGATGGACGTGGATGGGGGCATGTATTTTGGAAACATAGGCATGGTACAGGCTTATAGCCGTTCGATGACTACATCAATATCAGAGCTGAAAACATAAAAGAATATAATGACGAAGTTAGAACTTAGGAATGTTAATGGGACTTAACCCAAATGAGTCATACACGTTGGTACAATACAGTGTGAAAAAAGTGTTCACTTTGTATAAGCTTTCCTGGTATTTAGGTCAATATCTCAAGGATATTACAGGTTTGCCAAAAGAGGGATACATGGAAAGCTCCCATTTATGACTAAATCTTGGGATAGTAATCCAATATCCATATCATGCTCTAGATCTTATTTGATAACTAAGAATTTGTTTGAGCACATTGCGTGTCTTAAGTGGCTTAAACTTTCTGCAGAGTTTACTAAGAGTTCAAGTAGCATTAATATAAGTCAGCTTTTAAAACTTTACATATCTAAATGAATGCCTGTATATAGAAATGCTAAAATTCAATAAGGTACTCTTGAAATGCTAAAAATTTAAAATTTATTAAGCTTATAATTACTTTATCATTTTCTAAGGATCCAAACAAAGAGTAATTTAAAAAGAAAAAGACAAAAGAACAAAGAACACATGGGAAACATAATCAACTGACATAAACCAACCTTGTAGAGAACACAAGAAGGAGGTCAACTTGCCTCTGTACGAACGACCCAAGAGGGCTTAGTAAATGAAAGACGGGGTGTGGGGTTTGTATTTCGTGGATGAGGTACTGGGGGCCCATTCAAACTCGTGGCTTCAAATCGAACTGCTGGGGACAAGCTCAGCACTCTTACTGTCATGATCATTGGACGCCTTCCTACCAGGGCAGTGAAGGTATGAAACCTCAAACGGACTGTGCTAAAGGCGCAAAAAAGGGTCATACAATCTTGTTAAGAGTTTTCCAAGAAGAAATGGGAAATTAGGAACAGGGGTTTGGACAAATTGTTGTCGATGGACCTAACATCAGCAGTCTTATTATTATTATTATTATTTGGAAAAAAAAAATAACAGAGTAGTAGTGGTAGGCTTAATAATCCTTGTGCCCTTTCTTTCTTTTATAGATCATAGTAAATACTATCTACATGATAATGTGAGTTAATTTATGCAAGAGGAAAACACTAGTTATGTACAGAAAGAAATTGGTAATAAAGTAATACTACAGTAACTGAGAACAGAACAAAAGTTAATATTTTGGATTGGGATCTAAATTTTGAAGCTAAACAAACTCATCACAGAAAGACATTGTGCATAAGTAACTTAGAATATGGCAATACACTTCTAGATATCGTGTGACTCTTATATACAACATATATAGAAGTACCGAATGAGTGGATAAATAGGAATCAAAATACGCCGAATCAATCATGTCGTGATCTTCACATAAATGTAAATTAACGGACGCTTACCTAGCTTTTAGGCTTCAGGACTGTATATGAGCTTTCCGGAGCTAAGTCACTTCCTCTAAACTTAAAAGGCAACATGAATCAGTTAGAATTAAGAACCATTTACCTTCCCAAGAAGAACCATCCTATAACCTCGGAGGATTTTTATCGAACATCTAGCATGCGAATTTTCTTTATAAGTAGCTAAAAACCAAGTAAAGATATTCACCGAGTAGCTAAACAAAAAACCCAGATGGGGGTAACTAAGTTCACTTGACTGACACTAAATCCGGCTTAGACCATCACAAGAGGCCACCGTAAACCATGACGACACAACACTCAAGCTCGTTTACCAACTTCACTTTATTAACACCATAACAAGTATTTGAAGTTTTGAAATTAGCAACACACGCACGAAAATGAAAGAAAATATAAATAAATAAAAGCACCATTACCGGATGGTAGTCGCGGCGGTGTGCAGCAAGTGGCTGGCGGTGGCTCAAGTAAGCCTTGGTAAGCTTGGGTTCTTGAGTTTTAGCTCTAGTGGTTTTCAGAATACAAAATTTTCGGCTCAAAATGTTCGGAGGGGATTTTTTGGAGGAGGAAGAGATTGAGCTTGGGATACGTGGCTGACTGTGGTAGAGAGTAGACTAATGAGCTTCGGGTATCAAGAGGAGCAACACACTCATTGTCGATAAATACTAAATAGCACTCCCTTGTTTTGCACTCTTCCATCTCCACTTATATTAATTAATTGATGATGAGCACTAATTTAGATTGTTGTAATATTAAAATGTGAGATATTTGGGGCCATTATCAAAATTTTGATAATCTTTTATATGTTATGAAAAAATGGAGAAGGTATAAATCATTTATAAAATTAATATTTTTATTTAATAAAAGCCTTAGAATTCTAAATTTGCCCCTACCAAAAAAAAAAAAAAAAAAAAACACCCTCAGTCGAACACGGTCATGCTCTGTCGAACACGAATTCTGAATTTGCCTCCCCTCCTTAAAAGAAAGAAAGAAAACAAAAAAAACTCAAGCACAGTTGAGCTCGATCAAACACTTATGCTCAACCAAAGCTCGGTCAAACACCCTCAGTCGAGCACTGTCGAATACCCCTTTCGAGCAAGTCTAGCGCTGGCGGAGTATTGTATGCTATTTTGGAGTTTGTTAAGGAAAATTAGTATCTAAGTCATCTCAGATGTGTGACATATTAAATACGAGTTAATTTTGATAATATTTACCGGTGGGCCTCTTTTGTTATTATGAGGGCATTACTAAGCACTTGGGTGATATTTTAGGAGAGTCAGCATATTAAGCAATATAATAAAAAGTGTAGAAGAAAGTGTAAAATAAGATAAAGAAAGAGAAAAATGCTAGCAAAATTTAGAGAATTTATTTTTTATTGCAATAGAAACAATACAATTAGGAAATTCCTTATTTACAAAATAAAGCATCTGTTGATATATATTGAAGGTAACATGTTGAAAGTTTTAGAATGATTGCTGATTTATTGTTGATAGTCTATAATTTATTTTGTAAATATATTTGTGTATCACCGATCGTTACTTGTTTCCTTATTTGTAATTGTAAATCTGATTTGCTTGGTTGTTGTAAAATCAATCATCTAGTCAGCATCCTAATTCCTAGGGTAAGATCAGATTTTTTTGAGAAAATTATGTGGATAACTAATTTAATAACTAATTTTTTAAATTAATTTGAGTAGATGTCCATGTTTTAAAAGTTATAGCTAAAGGTCTATTTTTTAAAAAAGAAAACTTTAATTGTGGAATATGTTATATGTTGTACTTCCATTTTTGTCATTAAGTGAGTTGAACATTTAGTTATAAACTTTTGAGTTTGGTCATATACTAAGTTTTGGGCCCAAAAAATGGTCAAATAGCTAGTCAATCATTGTCTTTATCTCTTGGCTGTAATTTCCTTATAAATTCTGCTGTATAATATTTTGAATTCAATAAAGAGAAATAATCTCTTCTCTATTACTATTTTCAGCATCATTATACAAGAAATTATGTTTAGCACGTGTATAAGTCCCTTAATTTCCGAACTAAAGAATAAAATGATAAGAGCCGCCGTTACCATCTCTAAACAAAAATTTCGCATTGCAAGCAATAATGTCATTGCTACAACTTGCTAGATATGCATCTAGTTGAGTTTACCATACCCATAACAAACTTATAATAGCTTTCGACCATTATAAGAAACAGAATGCCAGCTTGTGTCTTACAGTTTCAAACTCCTTTAAATAATTTAGCTAAAATCCTTCTACATACAAAATTACTTACTTTATTAGTATTGAGAATTTTGGGTGTGTTGCTTTTGTTCATATTCATAGTCAAAACAGGAGTTAATTAGATCTTAAAGCTAACGAATGTATTTTCGTAAGCTTTTCCCCAACTCATAAAGGGTACAAATGTTATGATCTAGTCTCAAAGAAAAGGTTTGTCTCGTTTGAAATCCATCCACTACCAATGCAGCACCATGATCACGAAATGTGAGACTACAGAAATGGAATTGACAAGTTATATCGAGTCTATAAATGATCTTGATATATACCAATTACTCTTAGGAAAGGAACAAGGTCTTGTACTTTACATTCCATCTCAAAATATGTGTCTTCACATAGACTCTCATTATTGAGCCTCTACTTCTAACATATCAAGTATAGAACTTCCAAAAAATGTGCAGGAAGCTTTAAAAAATTCGGATTGGCGAAAAGGCAGTAATGGAAGAAATGAGGGTGCTTAGAAAAGGGAAACATGCAAGGTGACTAAGTTACCAAGAGAAAAGATACCCATGGGATACAAATGAATATTCATTGTAAAATACAAAGCTGATAGGACAGTGGAAAGATACAAAGTTCGGGTGGT
Source organism: Trema orientale (assembly GCA_002914845.1). Taxonomy (NCBI): domain Eukaryota; kingdom Viridiplantae; phylum Streptophyta; class Magnoliopsida; order Rosales; family Cannabaceae; genus Trema; species Trema orientale. Next base: position 3,775,350 of record JXTC01000003.1, read on the forward strand.
AGATAAGGGATATACTCAAACAGTCAAACTTATGGTATTGGTTATCAGGAGACTTTTGCCCTAGTTATTAAGATGAATACTATGAGAGTGTTGCTGTTACTTGCGGCCAATTTTGACTGGTCATAACATCAACTAGATGTTAAAAATACATCTCTTAATGGGGAACTAGAATAAGAAGTAAATATGCAATTGTCACTGGGATTTGAGAAATCCAATGGAGAAGAGAATACACGTAGATTGAGAAAATCTTTATATGGTTTAAAGCAGTCTCCTTGAGCATAATTTGATATATTTTTGAAGTCTATATGAAAATCTTGATATACTCAAAGTCAAGTTGATCATACAATATTTTTCAAACATACAAAAGAGAGTAAAATTACTATCTTAGTCGTTTAGGTTGATTATATAATTCTTACAGGGAGTGATGAAGAAGAAATTCAAAGAATGAAGAAAATCCTTAGTCAAGAGTTTGAAATAAAGGATCTTAGCCATCGAGATATTTTTTGGGCATTGCAGAGTCCAGTAGTGGTATTGTTGTTTCTCAAAGGCTAAAATAGACTTACTGAAAGAATAGTTGGACTGCTAGGTTCCAAGACAAGTGAAATACCTACTGATGCAAACTATAAGCTTGGAATGTGTGAGGAAGGATGAAGCTAAAGAAAGATACCATCGGTAAAGGACAACCTCTATCTATCGATAAATTAATATATCTTTCTCATGAGGTATTAAGGACAACCTCTATCTCAACCTCTTCCTGATATGCTAGTCTAAACTATTGACAAGTGTCCTATGAGTTATAGCAAAGAATTCAGCTTAATCACAAGGCGCTCTCATATCATTTATTTACAAACTTGTCGTCTTCTTCCCTCGGAATTTTATCTCAATTAAAATATTGAATAAGAACACTATGTCACTATCTCCGTATCTTTCTTTGTTTTTTTATTTTTTTATTTTGCAAAAAATTAGAAATCACATATGGTCCACGGGCACAACCTAGGTGTGCTAGGCTTTTTCTTAGTGTGAGATCAACCCATGGAACCACGTGATTTAATCCAAGGGCCCATAAAATGACCATCCTACAATAAACACGCCCTAATATAAAATTGATATATTGACACGTAATAATCGATACAATATGACATGAAATGAGTAGAGGTGTAAGAAAAAAATGGTACACTAAAATCAATCGAAAAATTGGCTGATTGAAATCTGAAATTTTGGTGCCAACGTCTTCGTTCGATTTTGGTTCTTATGAAATTTCGGCCAGTTTTGATATTGTAAAAATGAACCCGTATATATATTCAATATACAATTCCGTACAATATTGTCTTTTTTTTTTTTTAATGAGACTTAACTAGTGACCATCACTTATTACAAATTTAAAAAAATATACACACACTCTACTAAAGTTCGAACCCTTGACCCCCAAACTCACACATACATCCCTTAAGCCTTGGACCAACTGAGCTAACCCAGTTGACAAAAAGAAACATGGAATCCATGTTCAAGTCTTTAGCTTAATAGTAGGCATATTTACAAACTATTCTTGGCATCAGTGATTTGAATCTCTACATGCTCCACTTTTTTTAAGGTATCCTTATCATCATTGGTTATAAAATGTTACTAATTATAATTATTAGTTTATTTTGGTAAAGTCAAATAAATTCTAAAATCTTTTCCTCCTTAACCTCTTGTAATTTTGAGGATTTATTTGTGCACTAACATATTTTTGGATTTGATAATTTTCCATTTCATGTAATCTTTCGAAGAATCCGATATATATATATATATATTCATTTATAATTTAGGACCTGTTTAGATTCACTTTCGTTTTTTTTTTTTTTTTTTTTTCAAACAGAAAAGTGGAAATTTTTTTGGAAGTTTGGTTGGCAACATTGTTTCTATTTTCCGTTTTTAAAAATTGTTACAAAAAATTTCAAAAAAAGTGGTAATAAAAAATTGATAATATCTTCATTTTTTTAAACAAATTTCAAAACAAAAGAATTTACAAATATTTGTACACAAGTGTGTGCATACATATATGTATATACATACACAAATATAAGTCTATCTGACTTTCTCTTTTATTATTTGTACTTTATTATTTTTGGAAACAAGTGAAATAAAATTTATTAAGCGTGTTTCTTGTTTATAAAAATTAGAAACCAAAACAAAATTTTTGCATTAATTTTCAATTTATTTAAACAAACAATTGGAAGTGAATCTAAGCAAGTCTTTAGAACATTTCTTTTTGTTTTCACAAATATTACGCAAAATTTACTAATACAGAATTGAAGAAAGTCCTAACAGTCTGTGACTACCTTGGCATGTGATTTATACATTTCCCCACCACATGCTAATGCACGGGCTCCAATTATAAATTTTATTTTGAACCATCTTCTTTTCTTGTTCCTTGGAATACTTTTATGGCTTTTAGTTTTTCGTTGTTCTACATGTGGTGTAAGTTATTGGTATCCCTAGTGTTACTCTTGTCATTTACTTCATTTTAATTTTAAGAACCTGCTGTTTGCAATCCATGTGTGATAGCAATAATATGATAACAGTTTATGCAACTTTCAAGGTCAAAACACGGGAGGAATTATCATAATTCCTGTAGACTGATAATGGTGATTAACTGATTACGATCCGAAATTTCATATATTTAAAAAATTTGAAGTCGCAGCTTTTAATAGAGGCAATAATTTGGAGTACTTTTCCATTTGGATCCTAACAGCACTCTTTAAGAGAATTATAAGGGTATACGAATTCTATTCTATCGGTTATACTCTTGCTTTTGTGTATACAAATGTAAACAAGTTTGATTTGTGAGCAATGTTTTTTTTATTTTGATATTTTGATGTGATGTAAATATTACTATTGATGATAAGATAAACTGATAAGGACTTTTTTATTGTACATTTTGTAAAGACACGTTCAAAAAATAATGTCACGCAGTTTTTTTTATTTTAGAGTTTGAAAAATTTAAATTTACCTATTTTTTTGCAAAACTAAAGTTATTGTTTATGAAAGAATAATATTTCATAATTTGACCTATATAGTGATATAATTAAACTAGGGAATGCTACAGTAACCTTTTATAGGGTTGAGTATGGAATTGAGGGAGATCAGACATTGTTGAAAAAAATTACTTTGTAAAGAAAATTAAAATCATTGTTTATTTCAAAACCCCTTATTTAAAGTCAACCCCGCAAACAAAGTCTATACGCACAACTCTCAGAGTGTCCTGTTTAGAGATAGCAATAGAGGCTACTTCCCCACCCAAGTTTCACATACCCACTAGATCGATATTTATGTTTCCAAGTCATATAGGAGGACCAAACCGGCCAATTTGATGTTTCATATATAATTTAATCCCATTGTTCAGAAGTATACATTACTAAATCGCCTAATAACATATTATAAGTGAATTGCGTAAACTAATCCACATAGATTATTTACTACATAGACGTACGATAGTTAATAAAACTTTTCCAAATTAGCTACACCAACCAACGCGCCAAATTTCAGTTTATAGTTAGACCACCCAAAGAAAAAGCTAAAGTACAAAATCCACTTAGCTTATTTGACTTACCAATATGACATTGATATATAATAAGCCCTCTCCTAAACATAATGTCACGCAAATTCATCTCTCTCGCAAACACACAGAAAATGGCTCTAGCAAACAGAGACAAACCAGAGGATGGGTCACCTCCGCCGGGGGCGAAACCGAAGGACTGGACCCTTCTCATGCTTAGAATTGCTTCGTTTTTGGCCACGGCTTCTGCAACCATTGTAATGGCACTTAACAAAGAAACCAAAACCTTGGTTGTGGCCACCATTGGGAGTAACCCCGTTACAGCCACTCTTACTGCCAAGTTCCAATACGACCCAGCATTTGTGTAGGCTTCATAAGCAATTTGCTCAATTTTGATTTTGGCTAATAAATGTTGTTTCTTTTCATTCGTTATCAGATCTGAACACAAACTCACAACACTATAAATTTTTGCATGCCATAGCTATTAGTAGCTTTACTTTTTTTTCTTTATTATTACTTTAAACATTAGGGGATAAGTAATAGAGAGGAGTTTGAATTATGGTTTACTTGATGAGACAGGTTCTTTGTGGTAGCAAATGGAATAGCCAGTCTACATAACTTGTTGATGATAGTGGTGGACCTTTTCAGACACAAGTTCAACGACAGAGGAATTTGCTTTGTCATGATTCCAATTTTCGATATGGTATTGCTTTTTTGTTTTTTTCAATTAATATTTTTATGTTTGGTTTATTATGTAATATATATTAGAAACCATAATATAAATTATTGATCTTGAAACTGAGAATGAGACACAATAAAGCTCATCACTAGAATTACTTTGTTTAACTATGCCTTTAATGCATGGGATATTGGCAGGTAAGCTTTAGGATTTTTGTTTTTGTTTTTTTTTTTCTTTCCTCTTAAAAATTTGGAATTGCTAAATCCTTGCAGTGCAGAATACAAGACACGATTAGTCACAAAGCTTAAATAATTATTAATAAGAGCAATGCTAGTAATACTCTCTTTTACACTCTCTTTTGCACTCTTCTAATCTCATTATCTGACACGTGAATTCTACTATAATTTGTTGTATTATTAAAATATTAAACTGAATAGTAGAATCCATGTGTCAGACAGTAAGACTGGAGAGTGTAAAAAAGAGTGAGAAAGAGAGTGTATTTAGCATTTCTCTTATTAATAAATACGGACACATTCCTACCAATTCCCAAATAATTGGAAAATTTCATCCCTAATTTAAAACATTGCATTAATTCATCTTGATGATCATCACTGCATGAACAGTTGATTATGGCTTTAGCTGCCGCCGGGGACGGCGCAGCCACATTCATAGCGGAGCTAGGAAAGAATGGAAATTCGCATGCGAGGTGGAACAAAATTTGTGACAAATTTGGTCCCTATTGTGACCGTGGTGGAGGTGCCCTTATTGCATCCTTCATCGGCCTTGGTCTCTTGCTTGTCATTACTGGGTTATCCATCATCAAATTGCAGACAAAACCAAAGCCTAGCAATGATGTTTCGGTTCCTTAATTTTGTATGGAGATTTGCTCAACGACAATATTATATTGGTGCTTAACGTTGTTCTTATATGTTATGTATTATAATAACCAGTCACTTCGTCAATACTAAAAGAAAGTCTTCCTAATAAAGGCTAAACTTCTAGTTATTTGTCATGTAAATTTGATCTTGGCACCAGTGTGCCCTTTTTTTCCTCTCTGAAAAGCTTAGAACAAGGTATGTATCTTTTATTTTTATTCTTTTCTGTTTATATGTACCCTTATCTCTTTTTGTTATGAGCAATGTTATAAGCATCCCTAATGTTCATCACCATAATGACGTGTTGGTCCATCATGTGTGGTGTTGGGCGCCATATGTGGTATTGTGTCTATTATATAATTAATAAACTGAGTTCTACATGGATCCCACTTAAATTATCTAAATTATAATTATAATTAGTCACTGACAGACTAATACATCATATGTAGTGTTGGACACAACCATATGGTGCAACATAATATTATTCTTTTATTATTCTATTTCACACATGTATTTTTAGTTCTTCAAGCGTAATGTGATGCTGTTATTTATTCAATGCCAAATTTTAGCGATTTAGGCACACAAAAGGAAAAAAAAAAACAATTTACAATGACATTCTAAATTTAATATAAATTATTTTAATATGTTATTTCGAATTCCAAAAATAACAAAAGAATTACACAAGATAAAATTTAATATCAGCTCTAAATTTACAATATTGTGATATAATGAATAGGTGGATGGTAGTTTGATAATACAATAATAATTAATACTAAAATAAAAATATTTTTTTTGTAAATAGAACTAATATTTAAAATATAAATAGTATTTATTTTAGTACGATAATATTGGAGTATGAATCAAAAAGTGTATACTAAATTTAATATTGAGACACCTTTTTCAGCATAAATAAATTACATTGGAGGTGGTTTAACATGATGAATTACAATACTGCTAGAAGAATTATAAACAATTCTTTTTCTTTTTATTTTTTCTTATGAAAGAATTCTAAGCATAAAAGTAAAAGATAGCTACTTTACAACTTAAATGTTATTTTTAGTCTGCAAAGCGGAATTTACCAAAACCAATAGCGAGCCCACCGTTAGAATCACCTTAACCGAGAAGATAGTCCAAATATCACCCAACAAAGGCCGACCCCACTGCAGATTTTATAATATGATGGACTTAATATTATATCAATTAGAACAAACCTCTACTGTGCAGGTCAGAAGCACCAAAAATCAATATTGTAGAATATTTTTTTTTAATTTTGAAAATATAATGAAATCGTCCTTGTGTGTTAGTTTAAATTACTAAAAAAAAATACCCTAAAAAATATATTAATTACTAAAGAAAAAATTAGGACAGATATGTTCAAGTCACGCGATGGTGATATAGTAGGCACGACATACAAAGGACGTAAAAACTATAAGAAGTTAAGACTTGCTTGTTCAATCATGCAATTGAAATGTTTGTGTGCATATGTCTATTGAAAATAACGGACTAGGGATTACTATCATAATTCATACAAAACATTACACTGGTAAATAATTAGCCCTCGAGATCATGTGCATACATCGTCACTCCCACATATATTTTTGTTTTTTTTTTTTTTCTTTTTCTTTTATTCGGAAGGAACCGAACGTAATCTCTATCTAATGTAACAATTTTAGTTAATAGAGGGCCTTCCAAATCTTTAAAAAATAATCTTATATAAGTATATGTACATTTATATTTTTATGCCTGGAAGGCACAACGCGGGCTAAAACAAAGTATAGAATTTGTCTCAAGTTTTTGTCAATATATAATCACATTAAATATCCAATGTTAAAGCCGCGAGAAGAAACAAACAATTTAGGAACCTTTTTTTATTCGGTCAAATTTATGAACATTTTCCGAGAGAGAACATGTGACAATTTTTGCGCATAAGATAATAGGCTTTTAAGCCAAATGTCCGAATCTTAGATCACTATTTAGAAAAGGGTTGTTTTTCAAAAATTTTGAAATTTATTTGAAAAATGATCGTTTTTTATATTTAATATATCAAAATATATCGATTTATTTTTTAAAAAATAGAACAACTGAAAAATGGCCATTTATCAAAATATAATTATAAAATGGTTGTTTATTAAATAGGTGTAAAAACGGCTATTTTTAAATTTATATAGGAAAAAAAAGGACATTTCTTATAAATATTCTAAGATAAAAGGTTGAGAGTGGGTTATCAAAGGACAAAGAGGAAATTTGATTTGTTATGTTAATTTTTCAAAACAAAATTTAAAAGTTACAGATTTTGAAATTGTTTGAAAAATTCTAAATTTTAATTAAAAAAATACTACTTTTAAAACTATTTAGAAAAATTTCGGACTCTATTAATTGATGAGATACTTGTAGTAACTAATCAAGTTATCTCCAGTAACTTGACTGGTTATATCAAGTAACTAGATTGTTACCCCAAGTAACTATAGTAACTAGATTGGTTATCCCAAGTAACCCAACTGGTTATGTGAGTACCATTGAAAAATACCAATTTTGAAGGAAAGTTGTATTCTTCTAAATATTTATTAAAAATATTATTTTTCTAAAAGAACTTTTAGAAATGATATTTTCTAAATTAATCCAGAAATTTTCAAAAATTTTGTTCTATCCGGAATTTTTCAATTTTTAGTACTTTGGGCCTAGAATTTTGTCAGAAGCCCTAGGACAAATGGTATCAATAATATCTAACGTTTTGATGTTTTACTCGTTTTGCATATTAGTCTCAACTTCTTTTTCTATTAATTTTCCTTTTTTTTTTCGTTAGTCCTTAATTATATATTTTTTGCAGAAAAAGTTCATTAGATGATATGTGAAGGGAGAAATTTTGACCTATTAATATTTTAACATATTTTACTTGTTTTGAAATTTGTTTCTATTGTTTTATTTTTTTAAAAAGAATATTATATTGTCTAATTAATTATTTTGCATCTGCCACTCTTCTGAAAAATCACTTCGAAAAGTTCTCTTAAAGGTCCTATGGAATTGAAGAGTATGAAGAGAAGAAAACAACAACATTTCAATATAAGTATATAAGATCAAATACGTGATAGTATAAACAACCTAGAAGGGAGTTGAATAAGTTGTATAACTGAGGGTGCATAATTTGCTTCTATTTTGATTAAATCCTTCACACGATTAAATCTAGATTATGTATGTTGTTTTGTATTTATAGGTGTTTTAAAGGAAAATGAACAAGAAGGAGTAGAAATAGATCAATAACGAGGCGAAGAGATAAAAAGTGAAAAATGCTGAATCTCCTAAGTTTTTATGATCATATCCTTTACATTGTTTCTAAATTTTCTAAGCTAAAATGATCATATCCTTTACCTTAGTGAGAGAAATATTTGAGTGAGTGTTCACTTGCAAATCAAAATCTTTTGAGTTTAAGATGAGGTTTGCAACTATGTCAAAATAACTCGATTTAGGTGAGATTATCACTGGATTTTTTACAATCTAAGTTAGGCATTATAGAACTGGAGTCAAGCCTATTATAAGAATATTGGGTGAGCCTAAGAGGGAAATTTACTCCATTTTAAAAAAGTTGGTCAAGCCCCTCATTCTCTTGGCTCAACAGTTGATATTGGAAAGTGGTAGTGCCTAGAGCCAGGGATATAGGCAACTCGTTATATTTGTCAAACCTTGGGAAAATCATTATTTGCAATCTCTCTAAATCTATTTCTTTATTTACTTGCTAATACATTATGATTTTGGTTATGATTATTTGTTTTCATTTTTTTTTAGATTGCTTGCTTGTTTATTAACATAAAATTTATATTACAATTAAAAATTATGGTTTACTAGCTGTCTAAAAGCAAAAGTTTGCAAAATGTCTTAAAAACTCAAATCACCTCCTCTTGGATAGTCTATTTTGTGGTAACGTTAATATCATTTCTCAAGTTAGTACATTTGGCATATTATTTCCTTGTAAAGAATTGAGCTCTATCTTTCCAAATCCTATAACATTTAGTTCACACCTATTTGAATGAGTGTATTTATTATGGAATGAGTTATAATTGAAATGAGAGATATTTGAAGTGAAATAAAGTGGAGTGTGTTATAATTAGAATGTGAGACATTAGAATAGACTATTCGAAAACAAGGGAGAGAGCTCTATTCCCATTCTAAGAAAAAAAAACTATTCCAATGGTTGATGTGACTGATGTGACATTTGAATGAAAAAACTGAATTGTTGAAACAAATACTTATTCCAATAGACCGTTTGAATAGAAAAACTAAAATTATTGAAACAAATACCCATAGATGTAATAGATGTAGGAATAGAATGAGTGAGAATGGATGAACCAAACGGGAAAATTCAAATAATTTTGTGAATATTCTTGAAATAATCAGTGAATCTTTATTGTATTAAAGGAAAGTGTGAATTAAATGACTCTTCAATGCAAATCTTCTATTAATGTTTGGATATTAGTGATGACATTCTTTAAAAATATTGATTACCACTTTTCTCATCAAGAATACTTTCTAATTCCTTTGACCTGAGATATATTAGCAATTAAAGCAGTGATTAGATCAACAAATTTGATCTTATCTCAATTCCCTTTAATTTGCACAAATTGCTCCATATTCATATTAAACTATTTCCAAAAATTGCCACTTAAACAATTCGATCATTACAATCAGATTCAAGTAATCAAAAACATAAGAGGAAACAATTTGAACATTGATTAAAAAAAATTGGCACTATTCGATCATTGCAATCATATTCAAGTAATCAAAAACATAAGAGGAAAGAATTCAAACATGAATAATAATTTTTTTTCGGATCGATGTGAAGACGTCATTGCTGACATTGATTTAATTAACTTTCTCCGTTCATAAATCATACCTTTAAATTGGAATAAGTTTAATACACAATCAAATAATAGAATTAAATACCAAAATCTAATTAAATTCCTAATGGAAAATATTTCATAAAAGACATTTCCTATTAGAGGATCACAACAAAAAAAGGAAAATATCTTACTACACTTTCGTGAACATACAAGTGGGCCAAGAAAGCAAGTTAATAAATTGCCTTCTCACATCTTCACCGTAACATAAGTCTTGATTGTTTTTCACCAGATCAATTAACAAATAATGCAAATCAAATTATAGTATATATCTAAACATATACAATTCATGCTCATTTAGTTCTTGAGATAAAATCCTTATTAATACTTAACTTGGAGAACACACAATAATCAACAATTGTTTTGTTTATTTGTTTGCCAAATTGTTTACACTTTCAATGTCAAAAAAAATTTCTTGCACAATTAGTATAGAATGGATCATTGAAATTTATTTGAAATAGTATTATTTTCTCTTCCAAAGGCTCCCAATTTTTTCTCAAAAACAGTTACTTTGAAGAAATTTTTTCAAAAACTAGTGGAACAAAGGAAATGAATCATTGAGCAATCCAATGCCAAAAAAATAATATCTCCTAGTTTATGTCAAAATTACAATAACATCTTCTAGTTTACGTCAGAATCATAGTAACACCTCTAGACGATGAATAATTATGTTACCATCCAAAAACTAAAGAAAAATGATAGGTGCATATTTGAGCTATTATTTGATTATTTCTCTACATTTACTTTGGTTGTTTTCTTATTATTTTTAGTTTTTTAATATTATTTTTGTACTTATCGGTGTTTTGGAGGAGAACGAAAAAATTGGAGTTAAAACTGGGCCAAAATAGAGCTTCAATTGGAAAAAAAAAAAAAAAAAAAGAAAAAAAAAGGACCCCAGGGGCTGGCGCCGTGAGTCAAAATTTATGTGCTTAATTTTAGCGTCGTAGTGCCAGAAAAATCAGAAAGTGATTTCTTTAGCCTTTTGACGAGTTTCAGCTTCTGAAAACTATCTAAGCCCACCTACACTACAAAAAAAAATCTCTCTAAATTAGAAATTTATATGAAGGGAAGACCATAAAAACTTAGAGGTTAGAAAGAAAGAGAATCAAGAGGAGAAGAAGAGCTTGGAGGCCATTTCAACAATTCTACTTTCTTTCCTCTTTCCTTTCTCCTTTGTTAGACATGATTGTTATTTACTTTTTCAAATTATATATATATATATTAATTATTTATTTAAAATTGCTATATTCTTCTATAATTATTGTCTATGATTTCTATTTTGCTTTGTCTAGATATACAACCAATTGAACATGATAGAGATTCTATGCTATGTTGAAATTCTAAATCCGTAATTGTTTAGATGTTTTGATCATGAATAACAATTTATGACTAGTTGAATTGAGTCAATTGATTGATTAGTTATAATGAAGATCATAGGGTAAAGATAACTCGAGGTTGTGTGATTGTTACCTAGAATCAACATATCTTTGTTTACTTAATGCTTCCATTATATTAAATATAAAGAGCTTGTTTTATGTTTTTTAAATGGGAAGAAACTAGATGAAGAGCTTGTTTTGTCTAGTTTAAACCTAAGAAAAGATTGGTATAGTAGAGTTTTTGTTATCTATAGTTGATAACTTTGATAAGTAATTAGATATAGAATTTAGTAGTTTACTTAATAGATAATGCTAGGTGTACCAAGATTGTTACCAAATTTTTAATACCAATACATGTGACATATGAGTTGGCATTATTCAATTAGTGTATTAAAACTTACTACAAATAAATTAATCATATTCACCAATTGAATGATGCCAATTAACATGCCACACGTGTTGGAATTAAAAATTTGGTACAAATCTTGAGATATTTAGCATTATTCTTTACTTAATAGAAATATTTAGTGGTAGAGAATGACTATTTGATCTATTTTATTTTATTGTTACTTTTTTAAGGGATTATTTATTTATTTTTTATTATTGTTTTCTTTTCTTATTTTATTTATTTTAATTTTATTTTAAGAAAATCCCCCCATAAACCATAGAATTGATATCTTAGCAATTAGACTAATTCCTGGTGAGATCGATCCTTACTACCACTATTCTAAGTAATTCTAAATATTCAAAGCCATATTAGATTAGTAAATAGGAGGAATATAAATTTTAATTTAATCGTTTTGACGACTACTATCAAAAAACTATGAAGCCACTCTCATTTACTTGTCAAATTTTATATTGTGCCTATTATGATCTCATTTAGTTATGTAATTGATCATACTAAACGATAATTATTTGTTTAAATTAATATATTAACATATCTAATTAGTCAAAATTTTATTTTTTTGTCAATCTCTTTTAACCCCTAGTAGTTTTAATACAATTATTTTTGTTTTTAGGGGTGCCATTATAATTTTGAAAACTATAAGAAACTTAACGTTAGTGTAATTTTTGCTCAAAAGAAAAATGCCTTAAAAACTAAACAGGTGAAACATCAGGGGTCAATAGTATAAAATTTCTTCCGTTGATATGGCTCTATAATTTTGACTAGAAAGGGAAAAAGAACTAATAGATGCCAATAAACTAATACATTTAGTGCCTAAATGTCAAAAACAATTTGGAGGCTAATGTGCAACACAAATAAAATATTGGAGATCATTGGTACTATTAACTTGTTAATATATCTTAACCCATATTAGTTCCAATAAAGCATGGTACAAAGTAAAATCTTATGTAGTTTCTATATAATCTTATCCAATTATACGTACTAAACATAACCTTATATAGAGAGTAATTATATGCACTAAATTTCCAAGGTGACAATTAGGCTAAAATCTTGGATCGCCCTTTCAACAAAAGGCCTTGGATTTCCATTTTAGATGAGTATGTATCTTAGACCACATGCTTTTAATAAATATGAGGATAGCCCAACGAAAGCAAAAAAAGAAACTGAATTTGTACTTGTCGGATTTGAACATTGTTTGGAAACGGTCCTAAATTCAAAAGAAAGATTCGAATTGTAATTTATACCTAGAGCCAAGGGCAGAAACATGAATGTAATCTAAAGGGGTAAAAGAAAAATTATTTGACCGTAAAATAGCACAAAAAAATTAGAAATTTATCCTTAAAAAAGTGAAATTAAAAATTTGTACTGTTCTTAAACAAATCCATAAATGTATTATAATTGCCCTCGATGATGTCTCATGGTCTGAAATCGCTATATAATAGCTTCATCGTCAATCTTATTAAAAATTTCATTCACAACATAAATAACTAAGTTGTCATTTATCTATTGATCTCCCATTTGGTTGTGTAGTCGATTCTTTACAATGTTCATGATAGAAAATTCTCTCTCTACAATCACAGTAGCAACAGGTAAAATCAAGTTGGTACTTGGTAGCTTAATTAAAGACATCAAACAGGAGCCTTCCTAGCTTTTTTTATAAAACTTAGTTTAGATATAGATATACTTCCAAATTTTCTACATACAATCCCACATTCATATTCCTCATATCCTCTGCTCAAAAAAAAAAAAAAAAAAAAATCCTCACATTCTCACAAAGCCCAAAGGACTAATTCACTAACAAATATTATGCATATACATACATATAACTAGGCCAAATCATTTGTTTGCTGACAAACATTATATAATACATACATAAAACTATGCAAAATCAATTTCTAATTATTTTGTTTATGGGATGCATCACATATTTTAAAAGAAGAATAATGAGTTTTACTTAACATTTAACAGAAACCATTAAAATAAGTTTCATAATTACAAAATAGGCTTTACTAATAGGGAAAAACCCAAATTTTCAGGGGGGACAAGTATAAAATTTTATAAATTAAGAGGAAATAGAATAATTTTTTTATAAAAATGTTACATACTAATTTTTGTTTTCAAAAAAGTCCACTGCTTATACGCACCCATTTCCCTATTTAAGTAGATAGCGCATGTTTGGTTATTTTCAAGATGTGTGCACTGGTACACATACCATTTAAAGGGGGAAAAAAGGGACATATTTGGATAATTGTATGAAAAAGAAAGAGGAATTCTAAGTGAAAAAAGAAAAACAACGTTATCTTATGCTAAAACTAATATTACTTCAATCATACAATATACCAATTGTGTATGACATGTTTTATTTATGTGTATTACCATGGGTCGGGTATGCAAGAGAATTCTACCACTATATTTGTACCTGGATCGGATTTTAGAAACTTTAATTGTCACTATACCGCTAATTCGCAGGCATTACTCGATCCATCAGGGCAAACGACATAGTTTGCAATTTTACGTATAATATCTGTACGTACATATATTTGAGTTATACAGTCGAATTAGGTATTTTTGCCAAATCTAATTAAAATACTCATACTTTTCAATTTAAAATCTTTCACCCGTATAAAATACTTCTCACCAATTTCATTTTCTTTATTTAAAATTTTGGTTTTTCTTTAAAATCCAATAAATTTTTGTCCCAATAGATCTTTTGTTATTTTTTGTCATAAAATACTAATTTTGTTTTAGATTATTGAACTTTTAACCAATTATCCATAAATCGTATTCAAAATTTATGAAAAATCACATTAAAGTATGAAAAATGTAATATTTCTATAGAAAATTACACTATATGTTAGTGTATTTTCAGACATTAATCGGATTATACACGTATAATTAAATTTATGAAATTTTGGTGTGCCCGTATTTTTATACCGAATTTCTAAAAGTATTTTTCATAAAAATCCGAATTATACACCTTCATATTATTAGCCGTTAAATTTCCGTCCCGTGTATTTTGCTAACTATGTTAAATGGGTTATGAGGTAAAAATGTCATCCTAGATTGAGTTATCAGGTTGTACCATACACATAGCTTGTGTCTTTTCCCCTTTAAAGTCTTTCTTAGTTGAAAAAAAAAAATAAAAAGAAAAGAAAAAAAGAAAATTAAGGAAAAACAGAAAACGTCCTAAGGTACAAAGCCAACGTGTCAAAGTAAGAGAGAGAGAGAAAGAAAGGATATAAGTTGTGTGTCAGATTGGAAGCACTTTGGGGGTTTCGGAAGTTATCATCATCTTTGTTTCGATGCTATTCTTTATTTTGTGCCTTTGCCTTTAGATTGGGTTTTGAGTTTGGACATAACAACACTCACCGCTTTGGCTTTCTTTTCCGTTAATACTGCGTGCGGCATACGTTTTTATTTATTATTTATTTAGTTTTTATCAAAATTTTTGTTTATTTTTTATTAATATCATTATTATTAGCATCACCCTTCTTCTTTTCCTTGTTGAACCTCTTTTCTCTCTCTCTTCCTTCCTTTCTTCCTTTCTTCTTTCTCTCTCTAATATTATATTTATACCAAACCATTTAAATGAGAATTTATTTCCATTAATTTATTAATTATAATGTAATTTAATTTTCCTTTTCTGTTACCCATTTGTAATGAGATCCAACTTCCTCGTTTAATGAGGATTTCCTATCCTACCTGGCTTCTTATTTATTTATTATATTCTAATTACAATTTAAATACTAAATTTAGTATTTGGGATATCTAATAAGGTTAAGGTAAAAATATTATTTTTATAAACCAGAAAAACAAACATAAAGGACTATAAGGTTATGTTTATTTGGAGGAAGGGGAGGTTTCTTCTAAAATTCACCTACAAGTCTTGCTAGCTGAGATTAAGGTACCCTTTTGCCTATTTTATTTATTTATTTATAATTTTGGTATAATTTCATTGAAAACTACGCTTTTATTTTTTTTTTCGCTCTTGCTTTCGTTCTCATTGCCGAGAATAACTCTTTATTTTCCTTGGGATTTTTTACTTTTTCTCTCAATAAGGTTTGTTTACTCAGTCAATTCTTTTTTTTTTTTTTCTTTAAATTGAAAAATTTAAAAAGAAAAAAAACTGTTTGGCGTGTGAAAATTTCATTATGTAAATTGCAAGGCATTGGGTCACATTAAAATTTGTTATTGTTATTATTATTTGGTTTTTATCAAAGAAGTTTATACAATTGGATTTGTTTTGGTTGATTCATATATTTGGAAAAGAGAATAAGAGAAGAAGGCTTTTGTCTATTGTTGATTTCGTGAATTGGTATCCATGAATTGTATTCTTATTTTCTCCCGGATTCTGAGTATTTTGTTTATCTTAATTATGTTAGATTAATTATATTTAGGTTTGAATTAAGTGGTTGGTTGATTGATTCATTAGGGTTCTGTTTTGCAGGTTTTTGGTATAATTAGGTTTTTTTTTCATGATCTTATCATTTGATGGAACTGCCGAAAATGGCTGAAGAATCTCACCCTAAAGAGGTTCAGTTGCTAATCTTTTACGTTGTATTATGTACTCTTTCATGTAATTATATATATATATATAAATTATGTATTGTGTATTGTATGTTCTCTTGTTGTTGTTTGAAACATCTGTGATCATTGACTTGCAAGAAATTGTAGATCTATTCTGTTATCTACTGTTTTCAAAACAGCACTCATATGTGGTTCTGTAATTTCTAGTATTTACCGTTAATTCGATATTATGATTCGATGCTGTAATTCTATGCAACATGGTATTTGTTTTTCTATTACTAGCTAGAAGTAATAGAGAAGTTGTGTAAAATTTAAATGGGTTTGTGAAAATAATATGTTTTGCAGGATAATTTATCTAAGAACAACCATACAAGTGACCCTGATCATGACTGTTCTGGTAGTCCTCGTAATAGTAAGGTACACATGGTTATTACTCTGTGTTGGAACTGTTTTGTTTGTAGGGAAAATAATATCTATGCTATTAAGGCCTGTCTTTAATTCATTGATTTGATCTGATTAATTAATATTTGGATGGCTTTTAGCTTTCTCTTCCAACGTTTTAAGTCGAATTGTGATTGGTGTGTGATGCAGATATCTGCTAGATGGTGTCCAGATGAAGCATGCAGGCCTGTCATTGATGAAGCACCTATTTTTTATCCTACAATTGAGGTATACTCCTATTAAAAATAGGTTCTGATCTGGTGTCAGTTTTTCTTCTTTGTTCTTGGTATTATTTCGAATGAAATAGTCTTTATTGGTCACTAACAATTTTGTTTGTGAATTTTATTAGGAGTTTGAAGATACAATTGGTTACATAGCAAAGATACGCCCCAAAGCAGAATCTTATGGTATATGCCGGATTGTTCCTCCCTCTTCCTGGACTCCACCCTGCCCTCTTAAGGAGAAAAAGATTTGGGAACATGCTAAATTCTCTACACGTATTCAGCTAGTTGACTTGCTTCAGAATAGAGAGCCCATGAGAAAGAAAAGCAAAAGTCGGAAGCGAAAGCGACGAAGGGGCTCAAGGATGGGAAGAACCAGGAGGAGGACTGAATGTGGTTCAGAAGCTAACAATGCTTCTGAGACTGATGAGAAGTTTGGGTTTCAATCAGGATCAGACTTTACACTTGAAGAATATCAGAGATATGCTGATCGTTTCAAGGAGTGTTACTTTGGAATGAAGGACACCAAGGAGGAAACAGAGTCTGGTACATTTGAACATAGTAAAAGATGGGAGCCGTCGGTGGAGGTTATTGAAGGTGAATATTGGAGAATAGTTGAGCAACCAACAGATGAGGTTGAGGTATGAAACAGTGGTTTTCATATAGCTTTCTTTGACCTTTAAGGTCAATATATAAATGGTACATATATATATATATATATTTGCAAATGATGAATGTTGTTGATATGGCTATTGTAGGTGTACTATGGAGCTGATTTGGAAACAGGAGTATTTGGAAGTGGGTTTCCTAAGGCATCATCAATGGAAACTAAAAGTGATATGGATCAGTATTTGACATCAGGATGGAATCTAAATAATTTAGCACGCCTGCCAGGTTCTGTTCTGTGTTTTGAAGGATGTGATATCTCTGGAGTTCTAGTTCCTTGGCTATATGTCGGGATGTGCTTTTCTTCATTTTGTTGGGTAAGTATACATCGTTGTTATTGTTACTTTATTTAGTTTGTGATCAACTAGAAATATTTAAGATATCTAAGGGATTTATGGGGTTAGATGGAGTAGATCCTGTTTCTGGAGCTCAGTATTCTCAGCATGGTTTTTCATTTCTTAAAATTTACTGGGCTCCACTACTTCATCCTTACGGTAATGTAAGGCAATTTTTGTCATGTTTATTCCCCCTATTGTTCTTGTGTTCAGTTCAATCTTATCTAACCTTTACTTTTGTTACACCACACTACCTATGAAGTTGCAATATTAACTTTCTTGCATTACTATATTTTTATTTTCTTCTTGTAATTTGTGCAAAAATAAATTTTTTTCATGTGGCTTGGAACAGCATGTGGAGGACCACCACCTCTATTCACTAAATTATCATCACTGGGGTGAGCCAAAAGTATGGTATGGAGTACCTGGAAGTCATGCTTCTGCTTTGGAAGATGCAATGAGAAAGCACTTACCTGATTTGTTTGAGGAACAGCCAGATTTACTTAATGAACTGGTAATTTTCTTTTTGTTTGAAACTAAAAAAGTTCCTTTTTTTTTTAGTTATTTTTGGAAATTTCTAGTACTTTATTTACGATTGGTTATGAGCTGGCAGAATTCTGTTGCTTATTTTATCTATTCGTTTAACATGAGTAATGGATGAACAAAGGAGTAATTTATAAGAGTTAGTTATTGCTAGATTGCGTAGCTGCTTAAGAATTAAGATTAATATGTTTCAGTCACCAAGTACTCTGCGAGAAAAAAAAAATAAAAAAAAGAATTGACCACGCTGGTCAACTTCAATGCATAATTCTTTTCCAATGGTAGAGGTTTTCAATCCTTTAGTTGGTATGGACCTGCTTCCTTGAAGTAGCTCAGCACTAATTTTTGGGTTCAAGTCTATTAGAGAATTCTACATTACTGTCCATTGTATTAGATCCTAATAATAGTCGTTTTTTTGTGTTGTCTTAATAATATTATTATCTTATTTCATACCATTTCGTTGAAAAAACTGCCTCATTAATGTCTGACTGGTCTTGTGAGTGCATCGAGTCCCTCTGAAATTCTGCTGCTTTCACCTTTGTTGTTTATTTTATTTTAATGAGTGCATTCGGGCACTAAAATTATGACTTTCATCATTGGGCAGGTAACTCAACTGTCTCCTTCAGTTCTAAAATCTGAGGGTGTACCTGTATATCGAGCAATTCAACATTCTGGAGAATTTGTTCTCACCTTTCCAAGGGCGTACCACTCTGGATTTAATTGTGGTTTTAACTGTGCTGAGGCAGTGAATGTGGCCCCTGTTGATTGGTTGGTGCATGGACAGAATGCAGTTGAACTCTACAGCAAGCAGTGTCGCAAGACGTCAATTTCTCATGACAAATTGTTACTAGGGGCTGCGCAGGCGGCTGCACAGGCTCTTTACGAGCTATCAATTCTTGGAAATAAAACTCCTAGGAATTTAAGCTGGCAAAGTATGTGTGGGAAGGATGGGGTTCTTACCGAGGCAATTAAGGTACACTATTGTTCTTTCCTTCTTTCTTTTTTATTTGAAAAATATATCTGACATAAGTTAACATATGCTTATCTTTGAGTCAGTCGAAGAACTTTCTCTCGCTTTAGTTATAGTTTTCTTTTTTTTTTTTTGTTTTTTTTTTCAACAGACAAGAGTAAAGATGGAAGAGGAAAGACTAGATCGTCTGCCAATTCGTTTGAAGCTGCAAAAGATGGAAACTGATTATGATTTGAAAGAGGAGAGAGAATGCTTTTCTTGCTTCTATGACTTGCATTTATCTGCCGTCAGCTGCAAGTGCTCCCCTGACAGATTCTCATGTCTCAAACATGTGAACCGTCTTTGTTCATGTGAAATAGATAATAAATGTGTCCTTTTCCGGTACCCCATTCATGAACTAAATATGCTTATTGAAGCATTAGAAGGAGAAGTAGAAGCTTTAGAAGTATGGAAATCAGCACAGGACCCTTTAGTAGTTTCGGTTGATAAAACAGTTGTTAGCGTAGGTGAGCCTAAAGTAGAAAATGGTAATTACAGAATTGACTCACATGAGCAAAGGGACTCTTCATCTTGTTGCCCAGGAACAGTAGAGAAGTTGAACACGAATGCCTCTTGCAGTTCAAATAGTAATGGTTCTTCCAAAGAGGTCCAATCAGGATCCAAGCAGGGAAATGTCAGTTTGAACACATCTAATGTCACTGTGGATAGTCATAATGACAGTGATGGTACTCCAATCATGAAAGACGATAATAAGGTGGGGCAGCAGTGCTGTATTGATTTGAATCTTGATTATACCTCTGATGAACATGAAAGCGAGTTAATGTGTATTTCTGATAAAAGTGATAACAAGCCCATCACAGATGTGGACACTTGCACAATAACATGCCATGAAGGAAAAGTTTCTGGTTCTGATGCAGGAAGAGAACAAAATGCAATGGAAATTGACGATTACCATTGTTTATCCACTAGTGATGGCCTTTTGACCAAAGATTCCCCAATACGGTCCAGGGACTTGGAGAAAAATCGTGCATTTGATGGTAATAAGTTGTTTGGTGTGGATCTTTTATCATCAAATTCCCATTCAGAAGTTCCATCAAGCAACTTGACAGAAACTGAAATTTTAAATACTTTGGATGGAAAAACTTTAATGGCTGACAAAGGGGCTGCATTATCAAAATTTGATCCTCATATTGAGCTTATAGATATTGGGTCGATTGTATTTGGAAAGCTATGGTGCAGCAAGGAGGCCATATTTCCTAAAGGTATTACTTGAAAAAGTAGTTTTCATTTTTATCAAAACAATTATTATTGTTTTTGCTTCATGGGGTTTCCCTAAATTACTTGTTGCAGGATTTAAAAGCTGTGTCAAGTTCTATAATGTGCTGAGTCCAACTAAAGTTTGTACCTATATATCAGAAGTTCTTGATGCTGGGCTCCTTGGGCCTCTGTTTAAGGTCTCTCTCTCTCTCTCTCTCTCTCTCTCTCAAATATTTATTTTTTAGTATTGCTTCCCATAAATGTGGTATCCGATCAGCCTTATCTGCTTTGAGCCTACTTAAACCAAGCTCTCAGTTGATGAGGCAAACACCTGCTTGTGAGTCACAAGTCTTAAGTTGCTAGATTGGTCTTAGTTTTCTTGGTTTTATGAAGTAGCTTGCATAGTGACAGTAGAGTGCAATTAGAGATCAAGTAGTCAATGTACTGGCCTTGTGATTACTCGTTATGAGGAGGAAAACACGGGAACTTTTATTTTATCTTTTCTAAGTAGTCATGCTTTTCATTATTTACTACATTTTGATCTGGCCACTACGATATTCTTATCAAAAAAAAAAGAAAAATTCCGGCCACTATGATATTTAATGTGGAGAATAAGTCTTGCATTGGTTTTCATTTTTTTTCCCTCATTTTCTTGTGCCTCTGATGTCATTACATAAATTTCAGGTTTCGTTGGAAGAAAATCCTGGTGAAACTTTTTCCAATATCTCAGCAGAGAAGTGCTGGAAAATGGTTCTGCAGAGACTCAACGAGGAAATAAGTAGACAGATTAATCTAGGAATACAAGGGCTGCCCCCTTTACAACTTTTGCAGAGCGTTAATGGGCTTGAAATGTTTGGGTTTCACTCCTCACCCATTATGCAGGTAGGGCAACCTATATTTTTTTTCATTCTCGCTTGTCTTTTACTTTAGTTTACATCTGAGCCTGTTAAAGCTACTTTCATGTCTGTTTCCTGTCTAAGAGAAGAACTAAATTACTGACGGTTGTAACTTGTAAGACAGACTAGGAAAAAGGCATTTGAGAAAGACAGTTCTCAAACAACTTGCTCTCTACTCCCAAGAGTTTAAACTTTCTACAAGAAGCAGAGGAGACCATAGTTTTGGGTACCTCGGGAAATTTGATGTCACTGGGTTTATTGAATTCCTTTGTAAGGGTATCAATGAGTTAGAGAAACAAAGATAACAATCTCAGGAATGATAGTGAAACAAATATGATAATCTAAGAGACAGATTAATCGGTCTAGATAATTAGCAAAGATGTGGACTTTGTTTCATAGACTAGGGAACCTATTTTCTCCTGATAGTTTTATGGTAAGCTAGCGAGAAGAAAAGCACAAATCCCGAAATATGTCTAGAGGTAAAGACTAGCTAAATAGAAACAAACTAGTTAGATTCTAATACTAAATGTAGTGATCTAAGAAATATTCTGAGATGGTCAATAATTATTTGGAAAAAAAAAAATCTGAGATGATCTAGATAGAGAGGAAAGAGAGAATAACAACTAAGCAATAAAGATCAGCAGAGGGCCTGAGAGTCCGAGGAGAGAGTTGTCTAGCAAGAGAAAACACCATATGCTATGTAACTTTCTCCTCCATTCTTTATTTTTTGTTTCGTTAGAGGGTGTCCATGATAGGACCTTCAAACACTCCGGTCCTTGTCTTCCTGGTCTATGATTTCTTACACAGATGGATAGATGTCCTGTTAATTAATTGTGATATTTTGCCTTGCATTTGATGTTTACTTAAAAAACGGACGATTTCTTTTTGGGTAATTTTTTCGTGGCAAAATTCTTATCAGGCTATTGAGGCTCTCGACCCTCATCATCAATGCACAGAGTACTGGGACAACAGGCAGACAACTCCCGCAACTTTGGGAAATGATACCATTGTAAAGAAGCATTCAGTTGAATCAACATGCTCTTCTGGTGAAACAATGACTAAACTTTTCGGTATTAAATTAATAAAGCAGGAACAGGAGGATGATAATCCAGCTATAGGAGGACACAGTTTAATTGATGAAGGGGTAAAGGTAGTAGTTAGAAGACTATTAGAGAAGGCAACTCCTGAAGAGCTAAAGACATTGCATAGATTCTTCTGCGGTGAATCACATACTGCTGAATGGAGATTAGAATTCAAATCACTGATTGAAGAAATTCAGAAAGATGTAAATAAGGAGTAGTAATAGGGCTATTCATTCTTTTCTCATTCAAAGTAGGTTTTTTGCTTTGGTTAATTCATTTTACTCATTTTGTTAGGCCTAATTCTTTATAGATTAAAAAAAAGGCTCATAAAGGAGAGATTGATTTTGGGTCTCTATTGCTTACATATATTTGCAGTGCACTGGCCCCACAAATTGAGATTGACCTTCATAATAGAATCTTGTTTTGGAGTGACAAATGCCATGTCACCATTCACTCGGATAAAGTTTATTGTACATGAGAAAAACAGTTCTCTAACTCAGAATGCTCGTCAAATCTCAATTTTGCGCATCAGAGTATTAATACATTCATAACAGGATTCGTTTATTCGCCTTCTGTTTGTCTTACTATTGTTATTACTGAACATAGATAATAGTACAATTTAAAGCATGACTTCAGAATTTTGATTTCAAGGTAAAAATATTGAACTTATATGTGTCCATATATATATATATACACATATTTCCTTTGCCTATGAGAAGACCCCCATATGAATTAATAATAAAAATGTCACTAAATTTTTGCAAAGAATGACAATAAAATGATTTGAGAGTCTTATGGGGATTACGATTCCAATATGCTTAAAGTCGATGAAATGCAAGCATAGTAGGATATACCAATCCCGCATTTGAATAATAAAATACTGGACATCACATGTTATGTAACCAAGTTGGGCATCCTAACTAAATTAGTCCTAGCACATTGAAAATTTGAATTGGAGCCAAACCTGATGGAGTTCTAATGAAACAAATTTAGAAAATATACACTAATCAAAGAAAATACACAATGAAAACTAGTCAAACCAAGAGTTTTTAACTCATATAAAAATGATTCTTAACCGGCTTTAGTGTGAATTAATTCCAAATCTAAAACAATCAAGGACTAGAGAATGAAAAACTCAACAGTCACTAGTTCATTTCTTATTTGAGTTCATGAGAATGAAAATACAAAAGAAACTCCCATATTTGCATATACAGATTATCAAACCAAAAAGGAAAATTGAGAACCAAAAGAGAAAAGACCCTCTCAGAGAAAGAATCTTTCTCAGTCTCTGAATCTTGAAAATCTAAACAGTACCCAACAAAGAAATCAATCAGTACAAAAAGACCCATTTTCTCTCTGCCCCTGATCTCACCGTCCATACTGACCGTTTCTCTGAATCTTGAACATCAAAACCCCACAAAACACCACGAAAACAACCGGAAATTCGATGCACAGACACGGCGGGGCCGCGTCCGAGCTCAGCCCGGAAATCTCTCCCACCGGAACATTCGCCGGCGGTGATGGCGGCGGCCGCCGGAAAACTTGTGACTGGTTCGGAAGCGGCCGGGGCTTCGAGACTTCGGGCAGAAGGTTGAGGCCATCGCCGTAGACCGAGTAGTCGAAGACGGCGCCTACGCCGTGGACGACCACGGTGGCGGCGAAGTAGATGTCCGGCTGGATGATCGGAGAGCCGTCGATGGTGAAGTTGAGCCGGGAGTTGTTGGTGATGAGGATGGACTTCCCGGGGAGGAGGGTGGGGAGGCGGTCGTTGGTCTTGAAGAGCTGGAGGTCGGCGAAGGAGAGCCGCTGCGGGACCACGTGGTAGGGGAAAATGAAAGGGGCGCTGGCGCCGGCGGTGGAGTTCGCCGGAGCCGGGGGGTTGGCGGCGTCGTTTCGGGGGACGAAGAGGGTGGAGCTGAGAGGGAGGACGGCGCTCGATATGGCGCCCACCCAGCTGGTGAAGTCGCCGGAGCCGATCAGCGCGTCAATTATGCTGTTGAACTGCTGCGGCGTCTCCGGTGATGACGGCGGAGGAGACGGCGGAGTAGGCGGTGGTTGGTGGCGGCGACGTGGGCGGTGACGTCGATGCGAACGCCGTCGTGATGGAGGAGACGGCGGTGGCGGCGAGGGTGACGGAGGAGGCGGCGATAGCGACGGTGATGAGGCGGTCGGAGGAGGAGAAGGAGAAGAAGAAGAAGCTGAGGAGAGAAGGGTGAGGAGGAGAAGGAGGAGAGAGCTGAGGCAGAGGGCCATGGGAGAAAGATGAGAAGAAAAGAGTGTTTTCTTGGCTTTCTTTCCCTCTGTTTTTCTTTATCTTCAGAATCTGTCTTCTAATGGAGTTGTAACATAGACATGCAGAGAGAGAGAGAGAGAGAGAGAGAGAGGTTTTGGGTTTATGGGGATTTTTCTGATTTGAAGCAAAGCAAGGAAGAAAGATTATAACGATTAACTGACATGTAACGGAACCTTCCCGCCAACTCTTGTTTTCAAGAAGGGGTCTTTCCGTAATTATGTGGTCGTGCTAAGGGCGTATCCGGGTTTTAGGACAGTAGAATCAAAGGTTCATCCATTTATTTTGGGTACCCCGTAAAAGAATTAATACACCAAATTATTATTCTTATTAATTTTTTTCCCGAGATTAGATTTACACTGATGGTCATACAAAGAGCATAGTGCATGGACCAATTTGTGGTTAAGAGAATCTCAAATATTGAAATAAATTGGCCAAGTTTTCTTGTTTACTTTTGTGAAGTTCGTACAAGAATTTATTGTGTAGTTACTAATCAGTAATTTGTAAATGATCAACTTCAAATTTAATGGACATTACCTCAAAAATAAGAGGTAATAAAAAAAGGCCTACACAGCATACAAATAAATGGCGTGTGAAAATTAAGGGACCAATTTATTAGTCTTACTATTATAGCTCTTGAGATCAAAACGAGACTGAGCATAGGGAAGCATACAAATAAATGGCGTGTGAATTAAGGGACCAATTTATTAGTCTTACTATTATAGCTCTCGAGATCAAAACGAGACTGAGTATAGGGAAATTGATGTAACAACTGGATTGTAACTATGATTGATAAAACGACTATAAAGTAGAGAAAATGACACAGTTTTATATTGGTTGAACTGAAATTGAAACAATTTATCTCCACTTTAGTCAATATTATTGAGAGAATTTTTTGAGAACTTTTCAATAATATTTAGATAGCTTGGGATCCCATCCCCTTTTCTTTATTTTTGGGGTCTTTATATAATGCTTGGGAAGGGTTTACTATGGCATTACTATAGTGAGTAGGTGGTAGTAGTTGGAAATAATGTGAGGCAGTCGGGCGTGGGTGAATTTTCTTTCTCACTATCTTGTTTAGCATGCCACAATAATTTCATCAATAATTGAGGAGCCTGTTTCAAAGTTGGCATGCTCGCTCCCAATCATCATCCCTCTCCTCATTATCACGAGCTGGGCTTTTCGCCTCAGAATCCGTAATTGTCTTATTTGTACGCGAGCAGACTATTCAAGCAGGCTCTATCCGAGCAAATAAGAAATTACGCATAATAATTATCAAAATAGATTAATCAAGTTTTCATTATTTTTTAAAAGATACCAAGTTAACAATAATGTTGTACTTTTTCTAGAGAGATGGACTATATTCTAGGTAAGTCCCTAAATATGATCAAAACAGATTAATTAAGTGTTCATTATTTTTAGATTAAGTTGAATTTATTTTAGACCAAAAACAAAGGAGAAATATAGAAAATTTAGGGGTTAGCAACTAGGGTATTTTACCCTTGGACCCTAAACCCTTTTGGGGGTTTCTTGAACAAGGACTTTATATACAAAGTAAGAGAAAATAGTTACTAATTACTATCTACATGATGAAACACCAAATTAGGTGGTTTGACTGCCTTAGGACATGGTTTCACAGTGAAACCACTAATGTGGTAGCAGCAGAAACATTCCTCAATAATTTGTAGAATTTTAGGGGGTTGTTTAGCAATTCTATGTGATCATCAATACACATGGGTTGGCTGGTTTTCAACACAAACTAGTTGCAGAAACAATCACAGGAGACAAGGAAAAGAAAGATGGTTTGCGCCACTTGGCAAAAAGTTGCTTAGTAGGAATATTCTTGTCCCTCACTACTAACTTAATCACTAAGTGAAAATTGCCTATAAATAGGAGGCTAACTCTATTTAGCAAAGGACAACAATTCCTCACATCTCCAGCCATCATTATCAGCTCTCTCTCCCTTTTTTCTTCTGCCATTCACGTATCCAGCTACTGTAGTGGTTGGAACTCACTCTTCCACTCACTTTCTACTCACCCGATCAGCCTAAATCACCTCCCAAACTCCCATACATCGTCTAGGATTATGCTCTTAGCCTAGAGTCACTACTCTAACACCATTTGCATACCAGAACTTGTTCTTTCTATTTTTGCATGTATGATCAATAGTG
Organism: Trema orientale; assembly: GCA_002914845.1. Taxonomy (NCBI): domain Eukaryota; kingdom Viridiplantae; phylum Streptophyta; class Magnoliopsida; order Rosales; family Cannabaceae; genus Trema; species Trema orientale. The sequence continues at coordinate 3,802,509 of JXTC01000003.1, forward strand.
GCTGGTTGTTGACAATTCACTACATACAATGGCTTAGAAATCATCTCAAATATCCATGCACCACTTTAGATCAACTACCTAGATTATATATCACATTTTGTAAGATTTTGCACAAGTCCAAATATTATTTTGCATATATAAGTGGTTAATCTTTTATCTCCACTCTGCTTGATAGCTAAAAACTATCAAATATCCTTGCACCACTTTAGATCAACTACCTAGATTATATATCACATTTTGTAAGATTTTGCACAAGTCCAAATATTATTTTGCATATATAAGTGGTTAATCTTTTATCTCCACTCTGCTTGATAGCTAAAAACTATCAATGAACATGGGTTTTGCATACATAAGTGGTTAATCTTCTATCTCCACTCTGCTTGATAGCTAAAAACTATCAATGAACATGGGTGCATGTTTTTGGATTGATCACTGAAGTTTCGTACCTTATTTTTTTACATGATTAAACTCATGATATATATGAGAGTAGTGCTATACATCTTAACAAACTATTATGAAAAAATAAATTGAATAATGTGGCATTATATCATTTGTCAGTATTTAGTGTATGAATCACTCATTATTTGTCACTTAAGTTCAAATTATTTTGTCGAGAAAACTTGTCAAGATATTTAGCACTTTCCTATGTACTGATCAAGTCTTGGTCAGCATATAAAGAGCTACATTTTCTCATCTAAATCATCACCAAATCCATATTCTCATACACATACATGCATTCCAAGTCAGGATTTTTATATTAAAAGAACTCTATAAGGGTTTGCCAATCAAAGACCCTAATCTCTATGTTCTTGATAATTTTTGTACTCAAAACAGCATAGTTATAATACAAAGCTAACCTTTTATTTTCTGGTTCAGTATTCTACTAACCTGGTCTTATTTACATTTTAACACTTTTATTTTTAGTTATTTACATTTCAGTTCTATATTTTCATACTTTATTTTCGACATCCTTGATTCCAATCAAGGGGTCCTATTTCATTTATTTACTTTCAGTTTGTTGAATTACCAGCTTTCCTATATATATATATATATACACACACACGTGTCTCTATAACTAAATTAACTACCGATATCGTATATCTATATCTAATATACCCTAAGATACTTTTATTTTCAGTTATTTACATTTCAGTATTATATTTTCATACTTTATTTTCGGCATCCTTGATTCCAATCAAGGGGTCTTATCTCATTTATTTACTTTCAGTTTGTTTAACCAGCTTTCGTATATATATATATATACACGTGTCTGTATAACTAAATCGACTACTTATATCATATATCTATATCTAATCTACCCTTAAGAGTCTTATGCTTGATTATGTTGTTTTCCTTTGAGTAACAAACAAGTAATCACTAAATATCAGGGGCCAAAAATTATAGAACATATTATCTAATGGAAAAAATTGGAATGTGGGAAAAGAGAGCGACTGGAATGGAGTATCATGTATAAGGTAATAATATGAGTCTTTTTTTTTTTTCCTATTTATTCTATAAATGAAAATGAAAAAATTAAATAAGTAATTGACATAAGATTGGGTGAAACAAACCAAAAAGTTGGCAATTGTTTCTATTAGCGTGTGCTTTACATAATTGTGTACAATAGAAACTCCCATTCCACCAAATAAAAAGTAAAACTGAACCTCTGTAGTTTCAAAGCAAACCAATATTCATATATATCTAGTGTGAACACAATAATGTAATAAGAGGATTTTAGAAGCGTTCTTGAGGCTAAGTGAGGTCATTCTCATCCAGTGGTTCTTCTTCTTCCTCCTTCACAGCGTCAGTCTTCAGTGCACTAACATCGCCGGTAGGCAGTTTCCTGGCAAGCTTGATGATCTGCAGGCATTTAATTTCACTTAGAATTGTGCCAAATAGATTATATAACAACCAAGTATAATCCTGGAAAGTACTATTGTACGGCAGCCAACATTTTTTTTTTCCAGATAAATCATTCAGGCCAACATTTGATATGAATCAAGAAAGCAAATGATATGGACCACAGTATTCAATAAAGGACAAAAACGAAAACAACAAGACAAATCAATCAAAAATTAAAAATATTAGCTTGGAATGCTACGAATTACTCATAGGAAGCTAAATGAAAATATTCAGCACTAGCAGACAAATTTACCAACAAAGAGGCCTGAGAGGAATCATAATCCGATTAGTAAATAAGCAAATCACGTTTAGCTGAAACGAGAGAGCTGTCTTCACAGTTTTTGATGGTTAAAGAACAAATATTAAAACTTCTGAATGACAATAATCCATCTCATCCATTGTGTATGATGTCCCAATTGATCAATCAAAGTCTTTTTTAATGCAGACGAAATTACTCAAATCCAAAGATCCAACTACAAAGTTAAGGTTCAGTAATTTGACGCAGGATTTGACTCTAAATTTCATCAAGGATGTTTACAGTTTATTACAGGTCTTGTTGATCTAATGTGTTTAATGTTTTAAACATTTAATCTACATAGTTACTGTCAGGAAAGTAGAAAATCATTTTATTTAGAAACTTGATTGGATCCTGCGCCCATAATTACTACATAGTAGAGGATTAATGGAAATGCCAAGATACTAGGAAGGAAGCAAACAAACTAACATTACCGTGTTATCAAGATGAGAAATTGTGCTTGATTGAGCTAGATGCTTTATTTCTTCAACGTCCCCTTCACTGTAAGCAGTAAGCAGCCTACTAGCAAAGCGGCCTTGGTCGCTATTCAAAAATGCATCAATCCTAGAACGAGACAAAATCAGAAAGTCAGAACATTAATCACATTTTTCTAGGAGAAAATTTGCTTACCTTCTTAACAGGCCATGATATAATAAGTTAATATAGTATCTCTAAAAAAACAGCAGAGGTGTTATTCAGTGTTAATACGTAACATTTCACGGTAGCACAGACACTTGCGTGTTTTCAGTAAAAACAGAAATCAAATCAATACAGGAACATATATCCAAGGAAAATTCTTAAATCGTACATACTAGATACTTTCTACCATAGAAAAAAGGGTCAGTAATAGTTTTGTTAAAGATGCAGGAAAAGTCCAAGTGATGCCACTTGGTGCTATGAATAATAAAATTTCAGAAGCTCCTGGAGTAAATTTGATGAATTAGTAACAGATCTTATTAAACTTTTTATCAAAACCATTTTCATTCTGGACAGGAAAGAGGTTAAAACTAGAAAGGTGGATAGAAATTGCTAGAAAAACTATATAATATTCTTTGCAAATCAAAATTATTGAAATCAATGGAAGTTACCAACCATTCGCATATAAAGCAACTTAAAAAGACCTTGAGCAGAGTGTATTTCCATCCCATTTTTCACTTCTCGGCATGACATTCTTCAACAAATAGGTCTGATAGATTATTTCAATGGGTATTTTGCAGAGAACAGATAAACAACAGCCCAAATTTGGAGCACGGCTAATCAAATACAGGTATCATACACTGCAACATTGATTTAAAATACTAGTAAGGTGCTAACAAGTTTGTCAATTTGTTTAGGGAGTAATCTTTTTACTCACAAGTACATGGAACAAAAACGGTCATTCCAGTGGACCCAGGAGATAGAAAAAAAAAATTAAAAAGAATTAAGAGTATGAATTACATAATCAGGAAACCATTTTAGTAGTTCAAGCCAGTCAATGTTTTTCCTCAGTCCGAAGTATTCTAAAGTTGGGCTTTTCTAAAGTAAACATCAAAACTACACTACAACTTTCTAAATATCATTCATGTACTCCCCTTTCAAATGTAATAACAAGATTATGAAAAAAATAAAATCTCTTAATAATGACACAATTTGCAGTGAGAAAACTTTTACTTACTGTGAACAGTCGTTGTAGCATTTCTCTGCTTGCTTGAAATCATGGGCATAAAGATACACAATAATCGCACTAAGATATGCCTGTTTGGAAAAAAGATGTCAGGAATTACATCCATGTCAAGAAAATCTTTTAGAGATTGATGCAGAGAATAAGACAGAGACGCTAGTAGACAAACGAACAGACAGAACAGGATTACCGCTTTCTCTCTGTTTGCTAAGTACTACACAGAAAACTGAAGAATTCAGTCCTATATATGCTAAGATGGTTAGTTGCAGATCAACAAAACCCACACGTTTTGGTAATCAGTGTATGCAATATCATTTGATTCTACGATAGGAACTATCAAATTTGGAAATCCAATGGTAAGCTACAATTTTAGTGATTTGACACACTAGTATTTAACTTCTTTCTACAGAATTTTTCAATCAAGTTTAATATTACTAAGTCAAGGATATATTTGCAATTCGAAATTATGCTAAATGAGCCATCCTTATAAGCTGCCAGTTCTACTATATTCTCTAGCTGACAACCAATTTAGGTAATGGACTTTAATGTGGTCATTTGACTAAATTATTCATAAAGTGTCTTACTCACAAGTTCACTCCTGCAACTCAAATGACATCACTGATTTAAAGTATCTTAACTACAATAATATTCTATTGCTAAATATATCACTTCCTACTCTTATGCCTAACATATATAGCATAGTCTTAAAATAACGTTTATTTCCGTCAGTTTCCTACCATTTGTGTCCCCTAATGTGCTTTTAATTTCTTCTTACTATTACAGTTAGTTACTTGACTGTCCTATAATATCAAGTATTTGACTGGGGTTAGTATTGATTATTAATAAGGGATATGCATATATGTTAGTCTTAGGACACTAACATAATAAACTAGTTCAAACTATTTTGCACTCTCTCTGGTTGTCATTCTCTTCTTCTATAAGAGTATCATGATCCTCTAAAACTCACAAAAACCGAGGATAGGTCTATGTAAAAAGCATAACAAGATGGGACTAACTCCGAATAACTCCTTCAGAAAAAAAGGAAAACATATAAGAAATAGGTAGTAGATCTTCATATGAAAGATATATCTCTTCTTCAAATGATAGAAAAACGTTCTATGAGATATGATAGTCCTACAAAGAATGGAGACCAGTAAAGAAACTTCACCTTGCACTGGCTATTAGTAGCATTGCACTTGTCAGCGGCTAGGCCCAATCGCAATAAGAAAGCTGCAGCATCTGAGTACCTACCAAATCAAAGCAGGAAATACAATACACAAATATCAGAATCTTTATAATAAAACAGGACGCAAGAGATCTGACAGGGTGACATTGGAAAACTGTTTTGACTCTACATACAAAAGGATGACAGAATTGAAATAGAGAAGTAACATTATATTATTTGAGCTCTTATCAAGTCGAATCAACAGGTGACCATGATTTGGAACGACAAGAGTGCCAAATGCAGTTGTGCTTTTTCAGCATCCATTTACATTGATATAGGGTTTCATTAGGAAAATTACATATAGTTTTGTTTAAGACAGTGCCATATAGTTATCACACTTGCCATGGAATAATGTTGGATGGAACAAGCTATATGTACAAACACCCGCTCTTGCACTGACCAATAAAGTATGCTAAAAAAATAATAGATGTGCCAAAGAAAAGTCAGCACCAAACTGGAAGAACCAAACTCCTTATTTTACAAGAAATGATGAAGAACCACTAGAATGTTGGAAAGGATAACTCGTCGTCATCTATACAGGTCTAAAGGTAAATTTCTGGAATCTAAAACTTCCAAGAGACCTAATCTGATCCAAAATTAGGCATCTATCGTAGCTTCTCAGGTTAAGCATGCGTTTAAATTCTCACTAGGCTTTTTCCAAAATGAAAATGCATTGGTAGGATATAAAATTAATAGTTTCCATTTACAGGCTGTAATTATCAAAAAGAAGTTACCATTCAAGTATATTTACGCCACATAAGACCAGTATTTTCCTTCTCTTTCCTCGAGTCACTATTGTGTGTATTTTTACCAGCCCTACCTAGTTCTCGTAGTCATAAACAACCAAAAGTTTCTAAGATCTTATTTATCTGCCAACTTTAGACCTTTTACCCCTACCAACTCTTTTTCTTCGATATCCTAGAAACCCAATTAGTGGGCTTGGCCATTGGGAAATATTTACCACATAGAAGGCCTCGAGGAATTGAGCCTCAGACCATGAGGGAGCTAACCACACTTCCTCAAAGGCTAGACCAGACCCTTTTTCAATAACTCCAAAACTATAAAACCAAAAAAAAAAAAAAAATCATTAAATAATCCTTAAAAAAATAAAAACAAAAAAATTATTCAAAAAAAAAAAAAAAATTTAAGAAGAAGATAAAGAGCATAACTTTTAGTTTTATCCTATAGCTTGATTCCATAATATCACACCTTATTGCCTTTTAACAGTCTTATTCATGCCCTGCTTGGTGTACAAGCCCCAGTCTAGAGCTACAGCTCAAGACTTGAGACGAAAAGTTCTACAAAACCTAGAGCCCACCTAAAATTTTCTTTTCTTAATTACTAGATTCATTCAACCTGAAAATCACATATACTGGAAAACCACAGAGGATTCTCTTCATGCTTTCAGGTTTCAGCCATCTGAAAAGATAATTCACCAGAGTTTCATGTCATATTAGAACTTACTTCTCAACTCTAATGTATACACTTGCGCCAGCACGGTATAAATCAAAAGCCATTTGCTCTCTCCCATCCTCTTCAAGAATAGAACAAGCATCAGCATATAGTTGAATAGCTTCATCAGGAGCAGCCTCTTCCAGAGCACTATCAAGGGCGTAAAAACATTTCAACTTGCTTACAAAGAGTTAAATAAATGAAAGGAAAGAAAATTCTTATTGGGATGTAGTCTTACCAACCAGAAAGAAAATTTATTTATTAATTTATGTATTTTTTATGAAAAGGATGTACTCTCTGAAGATTGTATGGCTTAAATCCGCTATTTTTTTTTTTTACTAACAAGCTAATCCATAATATTAGATTAAAAAGAAAAAAAAAAAAAAAGAATCAGATAAAAACTCAGTGCAATAAATTCATTTTTGCATTAAAGTAGTTACTGGGATTAAGAAGGTGAACAATGTCTTACCGGGCCCCTTTCGCGAGAGCATCTGAGGCAGGTTGTGATCTCCCACACTCGACATATAGCTCAGATGCCCTTCTATAAAAGTCAGCAACCTCACTCCACTTGCCTAGATCCTTTGCAAGAGCTGCTGCAGACTCCATGTGCTTAGCAGCGTCCCAGGGTCTGATTTTGTTGTGAAGGATATATCACGTCGAACAAAATTTACACATAAATTATTGACAATAACAGACAAAAGAAATGAGGATACGAAGAGATCATCTCTTGGCCTTTCGAAGCCTTTTCAAATGCTTCTTTAGCCTTTTCATAATCCTTGGCAACCCTAAATGCATTAGCTGCAGCAGCAAATATTTTTCTTAGAAGGAGGAGAAGAAAAAGTAATTTTCTAATTAGGACTATACCGTTACTTTTAAAAGTTTACAATTGCATGAAATGTAAATAGTACATACCAGCCTGTTCATAAAGAACAGTAGCACTTTTCCAATCAGCACTCCATCTTGTTAGACTCAGTTTCGTTCTGAGAATGTGAAAGTAAAAAACTAAGTCAACGTAAGCCCGGGGAATAAAATCCAAGCTTGCCCTTTTCTCCACACACAAAATAGAGTTGATTTTTTTTTTGAATTTTTTTTATTAAGGGTTACTCATCACACACAATAAATACAAAGCAAACGTTTTCTTTCACAAACTTATAAGGTAGAAAATCCACTCATACTTACAATGTTTTCTTTTTAATTCTAATAATTCACATACAAATTATTTAAAAATAATAATAATAATACTAATAATTACAGAGTTATTCAACCACAGTCTATAATAAGAATCAGACATTTGATTTTGCCATGAGATTTCTCAACTAAAAAAACTTAGTCACTTAGTTTGGCCAAGTAAATGTCTCACTCAACACAAAGTCTAAATCAAACAGAGTTTAACCAAAAACTTCAAATCCTTAAAATACATATAAATAATAAAAAAACAAGAAATTCCCACATCGCATAATTTATTAAACAATCCTCCTAATAATCAAGATCAAAATTTTAGTGATTTTACGATATTCTGATCTTCCAAACCGCATCAAAATGTGCAGAAGTGTCGAAAATTGGAACAATTTCACAAGAAACAGCAAGATAATCAGATCGATTGGAAGAGAGAGAGAGAGAGAGTTACAATTTATCGGCTTTAGCAACCAATTTGTCAGCGTCGGAGGAACCACCCATGGCTGAGCTCCCAGTCCGTACAGTCTATGAGAGCTCTTTTCTTCGTCGCAGTAAGGGCTATATTATAAGGATTGATTGTATTGTTCTGTTGGCGAGGAGGTCGTTGCAATTTCCAGTCTGGCTCTCCCTTCCTTGGCCTTTTGCAGTTACACCCCTGCCAACGAATCAATCCAAAGTTTATAAAAGTTCATTTATTTATTTATTTATTTAGGAAATTGGATTTTTTATGGTAAAGTTTTTTAAAAAAAAATAAAAAATTCTGGAACTATTTAAAATATATCATTTTTATTTGTACATAGATAACACTACATATCCCCAGCTTTTATATCAAGTTTTTTGTACCAACATATGTGGCATATAAGTTGTCACCATCTAATTAGTGTTTTAAAACTTACCACAAATAGATTAAATATTGTCAACAAATCACATGTCACATGTGTTGGTATTAAAATTTTGGTACAAAAATTAGTACATCAAGCATTATCCTTTGTATAAATATCATTTTTCACTAATTAATGAGATATTTGAAGTAATTGGACACATAGACACACATTACAACAAGGGTGAGCAAGTGTCCCTCTCAAATTTTGTTTTTTTGTGATTTTTTTAATTATAGTTGTGAAATTTATAGATATGTCCCTCCTCATTTTAATTTTGCACTTAGTTAGTTATAGTTTGGGTAATTGACAACAAAAGTTCCTAAATTTTAGTATTTTTGGCATTTAGGTCCTAAATTTTTTATTTTTTGACAATTAAATCCTCAATCTCTCATTTAACCTGTCTTTTTTGTGTTTTAATTTTGTACAAAACTTTTATATTATATCCTCCCTGATAAACAATCTTGGATCGCCACTGATTTTAAAGTAACTTGCTTGGTTATTGGTAAGCCCCAGTTTACAAAACATGTGATAATGAAAGGTATAGCTCAAATAATCAGAGAATAAACTAGTTGACACTGAATAAACGAAGTGAGTACTGGGGTGATAGGCAATTCGAGAGGCCTATGGCTCAGTTTGGTTTAGCTTTTTAACAAGCTAAAAATATTTTTCAAATAATCTTTAGGCTAAAAGGTGTTTAATAAAAACCTAAAAAATCAGATTATTCAATAATTTTTGACAAAGCTACAACCAAAAGTAGTTTCTTTTAGATTATGTAGGAATCTGTACTATTTTTTAATGAATAAATCATAATGGCTAAAGTACCGTTACTTAAAAGCAAAAATGTCAAACATTTAATTGAGTTTATTTTCATGTCAATTTTTTTTAAAAAAAGTATTAATATATTTAAATCATAATTAACTAAAATACTCTACATATTAGTTATTTTGAAGTAATCAAAGTGATTCTTTATTTAAATTTTAAATTCAGATTAAAATAAAATAAATTTAATTGAGTAATTAATTTAATTGAGTTTATTTTCATATCAATTTTTTTTTTTTTTAAAAAAAGTATTAATATGTTTAATATGTAGAAGTATGTATAATTGTAAAAAAAAATATTAATAAGTTCTTTCTATAAATATGCATAATTATATAATGATATTTATTTTGGTCATTTTATATTTGTATAACAATTCAGCCATACAGTTTACCAAATACTTTAATACAGCTTTTTTAAGTCACAGCACTTTAAAATTATAGTTTAGCAAATACTCGGCTACTTTACGTTACAATGAATTTTCCTTTTAGTACAGCTAAAAGTGTTTTTCCTTAAAATCTATAACTCTACCAAAGTGACCCTATATATCTCTCTCCAAGCAATATTCCCAGTACTTACCTACTTCTTGTTGAAGATTCTGCCATGGAAGAGTTGACCAAATCATCTGATTTTTTGGCAACAATATCAGCCATATAATCATGTGTAAATATAAGAATAATTATTTGATTCTCTTTCCTTATTCAGATATTGTGTAAACAATATAAATATGCCATATATTGTTTTATTTGAAATATATAAAATAATAGACACAATTTGTTCTCTATTGTTCTAAACATATAAAAAAAAATTAAAAATTTACAAAAAAAAAATTAAAAAAAATTACAAAAAAAAAAAAAAAATGAGTGACAACAATTCAATTTATAATTGTCACTCACCAAAATATCTTAATCCAGAATGGTGGGATCATACTCATGATCCATGGAAGAAGAATTCCAATGAGGCTTCTACTTTCGTAGCTGCTGCAGATAATGATGGTAAGGTCTTTCATACTTCAACAACTGTTAATAATAATACATGGATAATTGATTCTGGTGCTACTAATCATATGACATTTGATTCTAAAAATTTTTCTTCTCTTAGACCATCCTCACGGAAATTTGTTTCCACTGCTAATGGTACCTCCACCCAAGTCATTGGGGGAGGATCTTTATCACTTAGTAATTCTTTGAACCTTGACTCTGTATTCGTTGTTCTTTCACTCACTTATAACCTTTTGTCTGTTTCCCAAATAACCACAACCTTATCTTGTCTTGTAATATTTTGGCCTGAGTTTTGTGTATTTAAGGATATCCAAACAAGGCAAACGATTGGTACTGGTGTTCGGAGAGGACAACTGTATTATTTAGACTTAGTACCAGAAAGTCTGCAGAAGCTGCATCACGCATTGGCAGGAAATAATGCCGAGATGGAGAAAAGGAGATCTGAAATTTGGTTACATCACCGATGCCTAGGGCATGCTTCTTTTGGGTACTTAAAAAGATTATTCTCTCATTTATTTGCTAAATTAGATACTTCTAGTTTTCGATGTGATGTTTGTGAACTCGCTAAAAGTCATCGTACTTCATTTCCATTAACATTAAACCCAAGTCCAATACCTTTTATGGTC